>JAGFMF010011733.1:509002-602017 GCA_019455555.1 Galemys pyrenaicus | reverse complement strand
CCTGGCCGGCAGCAGGGATCGAACTCGTGCTGCAGTGGCTGCGATTTGCTTCGTAGTGCGTTGCTTAACCCACTGCGCCACCAGGGGAGGCCCTGTTTTGTTTTTTTAAAGACTTATTTCTTTTATTTATTTTCACATAAAAGAACTGGAGTGTAGGCCAGCGTTGCAAGGGGTGAGAGGATTCAGGGAGTGAGAGAGACAAGAGTGGGGATCAGAATTGACAGAAACACACTGTTGTGGGAGCAGCAGGCAACATAAGACGTCGGCTGCGCCATGTGGTCAGCTCCCTGGTCAGGGATTGAACTCAGGCCATAGTGGTGATGCTGCTGAGACTTAATCCCTGGGCCACCAGGGCCCCTGCTGGCTTCTAACTGCTTTCCTTTGTCACAGGAATGCCATCAACATACTCCTTTTCTCTAAGGAAATCTCCTCACCTGGACTCTCCAGAATTGCCCCCTGTGTTCTCAGACCTCAGACTCTTGATTACATGGAAAGTAGAGTATGAAGGTGCCCCCCAGCCCCAGGGTGATAATTATTCAGAAACAAAGTGTAGGTCATTTTTTCCTTCATTCAATTGATTTTGTTAATTTCATTCATTCATAAGTTGTATCTTATGACAGAAGATTTGGTAATTGTGTTGAGGTCAGTTTACCCTTTGCTTATCATCCTGGAGAAGGCGCACGCACTTAAAACATCCATTCTCAGGCAGTGTGGGATATAGGATGAAGGTTCTGCTCCTGAACATTTTCAGTGACAGCATGTTAGCCTGTCAAAGAAACCAGTGATCTTCCAGACTTATTTCCCCAGGACCATACTCTCATAGCTTCTGATCTGATCACCACACAGGGTGCCAGTGTTCCAGAGAAACCTGGGAAATGGTAGAGGAAGACACAGAGCAGGTGGGATTAAGGATGCTAAAAAGCACACAGTAGTCCCTGGGGTCAGATGAGCCCTGGTCCAGGCTGGCAGGATGAGTGTATCTGGAATATGTGTACTCACACCCTTCTCAACACCAAGACACCATCCTGGGGGCTGGGAGAGGGGAAGACTATGAAGAGCAAGCAAGGCCAGGCAGAGGCTGGAACTAACTGGGTAGAGACCCAGGAGGGGCAGGGCTCTGGCCACGTAGTGCCTTATTCTATCTCATGAAGGAGACAAATCTGAGAAGTCTAGTCTCATGCAAGCAGCTCTCTGCCCTCCCTGTGCTTTCCTCTTGGGTGTCTCTTCAGAACTTAGATGATGATTTTTGAAGACCGTAAAGTAAACCCTTAAGAAGTTAAATGAGTTCTTAAGATTTCAGGCAAAATCATGCTCGTGGCCACTTTTTGAACCTTTGTCATTGGCAAGACCCTGCATTAGGCAGGGTGGCAGGGCTAGAAACCATATTTGCTGACAGCAAAATTCTTACAGGGCTGGAATCCATCTTTCTCATTAAGGTGCGTTTGCCTGTGTTCATCATGGTATGTGAGAACAGAATGCAGCTAATCCTTACTCCTGATTGCTGTGTCCTAGAGAAAGGCAGGCTGGAAAGATAGTCCAGGAGAATTAGCTGAGACTTTTGTAAGAACTTGACAGAAATAGCTAACTTCCCCCAAAGACCATATTCTCATAATTTGAACTTTCACTTCTTAATACATTTCCTGAACATTTCTAGCTAAGCAATAGCATTTGATAACTGCTCACCCTCACAATCAAGATGACTGAGTCAGGTTTGGGTCTTCAATTTTCTTGACCTTTCAAAGTCCTGTGGTCTCTACATTTTATCTTTTTATCCCCACCAAAATAAGTATAGAAGTACCCTCCCTCCACATGCCCTGGCCTCCTGCCCCAGTTTGGTTCCCTGTTATCATTTGGTTGCTTTAGGGCCATGACCTCTTCATGGCTCTTATCACTCATAGACTCAGCCCACTCAGCTTCTCTCCCCACGTACCTCCAGAACAGACCTAGGTGTTGCTCTCTTGCTTCCCATCCTTCCCAGGATTCTCTTTGTCATCTAGAGCCCCAGCCTGGGTCTGGGGTGTATGAGGCTTCCTGATCTGACCCAGCTCCTTCTTTCTCCATCACAGGTGCTGGTGCTTGGCTCACCAGTCTTTACTCCATCTGTCCTCTCTCCAAGTACTCTCCCCATAAGGATTCATTTCCCCTTTTATTTTGTCCTCTGCATATTTCCATTTCTAGCCTAATTGTTCCTTTCTGCAGATATCATTCTCTGATTCATATCTGCCTGCCCCCCCGCCCCCAACTGGCCCCCTAGCCACATCCCTCTTGGTATTTAAGCTTGTGTTCTTTATACCGATAAGGAGGCAGCAACAATGATAATGGCAGCTCCAGTAGCTGACCCCATGTTTCATTGCCTGTCTCACCTGATTCCTACCTATCATACCAGTAGATTCTATGGTTGTGACAGTACTGCTGACAACCTGCATTCTTTGGACTTGAGACTAGTTTGTTTATGGTTGCTTACTAGTCTATTCCACATAGTGTGATGTGAGGAATGATTCCTGGCCATTTGATTTTTCAGGTACAGATGCCTCTCTGCTTTTCTATAATTTCTGAAGTTTTCTTTTCCTGGAGCATCTGTAACAGGGCCTTATCTATAGTTACAGATTCTGAAAGGTCATCATTTGAGTGAGAGAATGAAAGAATGAATACCTGATTTTAATAGAGGCCTGGCTGGGTTAAGTGTGTAGATGTGTGTGTGTGTGTGTATTACCTGTTATAAAATATCATAAGCATTTGACATTTTGAGCTTTGGAAATATTCACCAAGGCAACAGGAAGGGCAGAATGCAGAGATGAGTCATATTATTATTGCTCTGTTGTCTCTATCAATTAGAAGTGGCTGTAGTAATGCCCTCAGTCAAGACTAGGGAGGCCGCTACTATCTTTCATTGAGGAGCAGCACGTCTGCACGTTTTTGGGTTTTTTCTACGCGTGTTGCTTCATGATCACAAAATGACTGCCAGAACTCAGACATCGTACCCTTAAACATGGAGAAAGAGAAAACAGCTCCCACCAGACTCCGGCCTTCACCAAAACCATGTCCTGGGCTCACTGTCAGGATTCTAGGAAGTGTATCTCTCATGTGGGACTAAACACAGAGGCATGTTCAGTGAGCTCAGGTTTGATAAGTAAAGAGGGGCAGTAAATAATTGGTGGACAACTACCAGTGCAGGGTTGGTTGCATGCTGTCTGCCTTAGCATGCTTCAGTCTCTGTTATGCCTCACTTCCACATTTTCTTTTTTTTTTTAATTTTTTAAAATTTATACATGCAATAGCTTGGGTACAGGCCAGAGTGGTGGGAAGTGAGAGGGTTCACTGGAGACGGAGTGGGGAGAAGAACAGGCAAATTGACTGAAATACACTGCTGAAGGGAGCAGTGGGCGAGGCAGGAGAGGTCTGCTGTGCCATATGGGTCCCCTCCCTGGCTGGGGATTGAACTCACATTGCTGTGCTGCAGATGCTTCACAGTGCAGCGCTCAACCTGCTGTGCCACCAGGGAGGCCCACTTCCAGATTTTCTATTGTTCTACAAGAAAAGTAGATAATCACAATTAAAAGTGATGGAGCCAGAGACATTTTGAAGATTAAATAATGTGTGTTTGGGGGGGGTGTTAAAAATGAATCCTAACTATTAACCAGGGAAGTTATTTAACATCGGAAAGCTTACTTTCCTCCTCTGTGAAATGAGAGTGGTGATAGTGACATCACAGGATGGGTGTGAGGATTGAGTGACATGATGTGCATTTGCCAGGAAGCACTGGAAGCACTCAGTAGAAATAGCTATTGTTATTGTAATTGCTATGGGTTTTTAAGAGCATGTGATTTTCCAAGGGACAGTAGGAGTTTAACTGTGAAAGATGAACTAGTAGACCCAGCTTCTCCTTCCAAGTGTAGAAGACCTAGAATGTGGAGGAGCTGGCTGTCTGCAAAGATGTTCCCTAGCATCCGCCAGTGGCATTTTGGACTTCTGCCAATTTTGTTGATTTACTAATCTCAGAAAAAAAGAAAATCCATCTGGGGCTTCTGTGAGAAAGGTTGCCATTCATTTAACTCAAGGACTGACAAACTTTTCCTCTAAAGAAATGGGCAGTTATGGGCCTCCCTGGTGGCGCAGTGGGTTAAGCAATGCACTATGAAGCAAACCGCAGCCACTGCAGCATGAGTTCGATCCCTGCTGCCAGCCAGGGAGGGGACCCACATGGTGCAGCAGACGTCTCCTGCTGTGCCCACTGCTCCCCTCAGCAGTGTACTTCAGTTGATCTGCCTGTTCTGTTCCCCGCTCTCTGTGGTGAATCCTCTCACCGCCCCCACAGCTCTGGCCTGTACCCTAGTGCTTGTATGCATAAATAAATAAATCTTAAAAAAAAAAAAAGAAATGGGCAGTTAATATTTTAAGCTTTGTAGGCAAAACTCTGTCATTACAGCATCAAAGCAGCCATAGAGCATATATTTATTTCCAACAACCCTATATTTATGGACACTGAATTGTGACTTCCACGTAATTTTCATTAGTTAGGAAATGATATTCGTAGATGATTTTTCAGCCATTTAAACATGTGAGAACTGCTCTTAGCTTATGGGTTGTATGAAAATAGGTGAATGGCTAGATTTGACCTGCACATAATTGCTTCCACTTCCTGGATCTAGTCAATGTCGTCTTGTTACTGTTTCAATCATAGTAGATTTTCATTCACACCCTCACCCCTGTAATCTGCTTTTTGATTAAATACTGTGGATTTCCATATTGCCAAGTGGAATTTTAATGTGCAAAGTACTAATTCCTATTATGGGAATGGTAGCTCAAGATTCAAAATAAATGAAATTTATTTCACATTGTATAAGTAGACAATGTAGCTCTAAATAAACATAACTCCATGCAATTAGCATGTTCTCCATTTATGAATAAGCCAGGAATAACATTAAACCCTCAACAGGTGCTGAGCAAGATTGGTCTGATGAGCTTGACTTGCAGAATCCCACCAGGAGTAAATAAATGCTGATAGCTCAAGAATGAAAATGAAACCATGTTTGTTCTTTCCTTTTATTCAGTTTTTTCACTCTTCCAATCCAATTACTCGGGCCCCACCACCATTGTGGGCAGCAGCCTTGAGGTCTGGAAACTCGTGATGTCACACTGAAAATGAGAGACAACTGCTGTCAGAGCCATTGGGTGCCTTTTACCTGTTTCCATGTAGCAAGAAAGGCTCGTCAGCTGTACAAGGGAGAGGACGAGCCCTTCTCAAAGTGGGATTTGTGAGCAACCCTAAGATCGCCTTACTTTCCCCTCGCTGTTTTGTATAGAAACATACCTGAAGCTGCAGCAGAACTTTTAATACCAAAGATAGTCCTGAAACTAGACAGTCACAGAATTTCCCAATCGAACGTGGAGAGACTTGGATACAGTGCAAAGTTTTGTAAAGATGGGAAGGTACAGTGATCTGTATTAGACAAGGAAAGTAGATGAGGGTCTTGTTTGGTAGTTTGGTCAACAGTTGAGATGCTTCTGGGCTAGGACTGAATTTCCACATAAATCAAACGTGAAAATGCTACTTAGCCTTACCTTGATTACATACCCTGTCATTTCATTTATGTATTGACTTCTATCCTTTTTTATTTGGAGACTTTCTGAATTTTTATACTCAACCCCAAAACCTCTCCCAGTTTCAACTCTAGTTAACTCACCCAACTCATTCAATCATTGCTGACACTGAATGCTACACAAGCACTGTGGATCTTATCATTTCACTCTTGCAGCTACGCTCTGTGATAGCTGGTAGTAATATGATTCCATTTTTGTCATAGAGGAACCAAGACAGTGTCAGTGAGTAATTTTCTGAAGTGAATGGGGAAACTGGACTTCAACCCAGCACTTGGGACCATCACCCGCATGTCCTTTACTAAGCCATTGGTTCTCAGACTTCAGAGTGTCTCAGTTGTCCGTGGAAGATTTGTAAAATCCATCTCTAGAAGTGTGATACAATATCTTTGGGCAGGGCCCAGGAATCTGCATTTCTAACCAACTACCACTAATGCTGACAGCTGGTTCCCTGCCCTCGCATTGAGAACCACAATTAAAGTTAACAATATTATCCATATTGTCTAATTGATTTATATCTGTGCACTTATTACTACCTCAATTATAAAAAAAGAAAAATATCTTTCCAAAGAAGACAGAATTTGCACTGAATCAAAAAAAATAAATGAAAGTTAATTTGACTAAAAAGGTCATACAATGGTACCTAAACGTAAAGCCCAATGCTTCCTAGAGCATTATCGGAACCTAATTATTGTCATTTCATGGGTACATGTAACACACACACAGGTGCTCACACACACAGAAGAATGGCTGGATTGCTACTTGGCCATGCAATAAAAGGTGACCATTGCTTTGTAGAGCTCACTTCTGCCGGGACGCAGCAGGCATCTTGCTGTGATGGGCAGGTTATCATCTCTGGAGGGCCAGCCAGGCTGTTCTTAAGCAGTAGAGGAGGTTCAAGGCAGTGAGTGTGAATTCAGCCTCAAAGAGCTCAGCGGAGATGCTCCTGGCTGACAGCATGTCATAGTGGCCAGAGTAGATCGCTCTTTTACGGGGTGACCCCATGCTCAAGAGGGAGCAGGAAGTGTGATGAAGATGCTTAAAATGATTCCAGTGGATGCAAAAGGAAAAAGGGGCAATGTCCAGGAAGAAACTCTTGAATAAAGTCAGTTTTTCACAAGTAATGCTCCGTGTGTGATGATAAACTTTCTTTTGAGCTCTCTGTTCATTTATACCTATCATCAACTTTCCTTCAGAGACTTTTTCTTTTTATATCCATTTATAGAATGCCAGAAATACCTCTGAGATGTTTAAAAAGTGATTACATGCTTCATTGCTATTCTTTGTCTTTATTCTTGCTGCAGACATTGAAATTGCTAAGTGTCAACCCAGACAAATACCTTGACTATGACCCTCTACACTGTTGATGTTAAATCATCAGCCATGGTTCCCTACAGTCTACAGAAAATAAAACAAAATCCAAACTACACAGTTAGCCTTACCATTCACTGAACTCTTACCAATGTGGCAGGGACTGTGGCAGGTGAGTTCACCTGTTTTCCAAGGTCTCACCTGGGAGACTGGATGTCTCGTTAGAGGATTGTTAAGAAAATCTTTCTAGGGTTTAATATTGTTTTGGTTTTGTCTGACCCTTTGTTTCGTTCCTCTAGATTCCATATAGAAGCAAATCCTTCCAGCGTTTTTCTTCTTCTTGTAACCTATTTCACTGAGAATCCTTTCCTCACTATCCATGCCTCTGAGACACATACAGTATTGTAAACTGATGTTACCTCAGTAATAAAAAAAGAAAAAAAAATCTTTCCAAAGAAATCAGACTTTGAACCAAGTTCAGAAAAAAATAAAATGAAAGTTAACTTGACAAAAAAGGAAAGATTTTTGGCGTTGGTTACCCAGCTATTCAATAGATACTTATTAAGCATCTGCTAGGATGCTGGGTGCTCTTTCAGACTCTGGCATCAGAAGGTTGTAATTCGAGGTGGCTGCCACTTTGGAGTTCAGAGCTTGTTGAAAGAGACAGAAGGCAAATACAGAATTCTACAGACACATCATTCCCATTATACAGGACAGGAATGGAAAGAAGGGTTGGGTCCTATGGCCACATAACACAGTGGGAGAGTGAGTTCAACTTCGGGCTTGGAAAAGGCTCCAGCTCAAGCTGAGGCCTAAGGAAGGGAGCAGTTGACTGGATCATGGGTGAGGAAAGGTTCCAGAATGAGTGAAACCTTAAAACTTGAAGGTGCTTAGGACTTCCAAGGAAGTCCTTGCCAGAGGAGGAGAGGTTGAGGCCCAAGGGAGCAATGCCAGCTGGTCATGTGGGCCAAAGAAAGAGTGCAAAGAACTTTAAAAGGATGAAAAATAAGTGTGCACTAGCAATCCTCAGTGGCCCAGGGTATGGGGTAATTAGAAAATCCTACTTTTTAATCTGGCCTTTTGAATATTATAATTTTTATTATTGCTATTGATTATTGTTATTATCATCATTACTACTACTAATATTCTTTTGGTTCCCTCTTGATATCAAGGAAAATCATTTTAAAAATTAAAGCTCATCTACTGTGGCCTGAGGAGAATAAATATTTCAGTGTAGATCCTTCCAGTAGGGTTGCTATGATCCAGATGACTGACCATAGTTTGAGAACTGCTGTCTCTAAATAGGTTTGGCACAGGCCAGAGTCTCAGTTCAAGTTTGTGATGAATTACAATGAATTATTTTGGATGTCACAGTCCCCAACTTAGTTTGAGGGAATAATCAATATTATGAAGATTGTTGTTTCTGTGTATTCTACATGAGTGAAGTTATTCAGTTTTTGTCTTTCTCCTTCTGACTCATTTCACTTAACATCATCCCTTCCAAGTCCATTTATGTTGTTGTCACAAATGATAAGTGTTCACCTTTTTTATAGCTGAGTAGTGTTCCAGTTTGTATATATACCGCATCTTCTTAATCTACTCCTCTCTCCTTGGGAACTTAGGTTTTCTCCATGACTTGGCTATGGACAAGGGGCGCATGTATCTTCATATGAACATTGTGCCGCGGTGCCATGTTCATCCTAGGTGCATAATAAAAATTTGTTAAATGACTATACTAAGAATAGAATCATGAACACTTGGCAGTGATCTTTGACATACCCTTTTGTTTTTCTGAAATAGGAACAGCGTATTGATTTCATTACCAAAATATTGTTAAACATAAACTAACAGATTGTTGGAATACAGTGAAAGTTGCACATGATTGTATGTCTGTCATTATTTTTTGACTGGTGGGGCCCTGATAACCTGTGACTATTATCACTTAAATTCCAGTCCACGAGGAGATATTTTTCCTATCATGCAATTATCCTTTCAAAAAGGAATTGTATTCTGAACCCTCCAGTGGCATGTTTTTTGATTAGGTTGGAGGAAAAGAATTCAACTTTCCCCTTTCCTTTCTACTTTTCCTCATTTCTCTCTCTGTATTAGCATGGAGATTGTTATGTCACTTCTCCACCTCCCTTGTGGCTGAATCTTCAAAGCTCTCAGATTCTCTTTTCAAATTGGTATAGGCCTTTGAATTTTAATGTCCATCATCTTCCTACAAAATAAATGATTTCTTTCTCTTCCGACTTGGATGCCACTTTTGTATTAAGAGCAGCATTCTGTCGTCATGAAAAGCAGGCTGAATCAGAGAGCACCAGACCTCTGGACAACTTTCTCCTTCTTTCTTGCTATCTGTGCACACTGGGCATTGATCCTTCTGGTTGGCATGTATCATACAAAGGAGGGTAACTTTGTTCTTTTCACCAAGGAAGGTCAGGATGCAAGTTTTTCTCCAAGGCTGCCTCAGGTGGTGGAGACTTAGAAATTGTAGCTTGTTCTTCTCTTTTTAATAAAGGAAAATTTCAAGAGAATATTGAAAAATTAGCACCCCTAATCTAAGAGGACTCTTCCTGCAGGCAGAGAGGAAAGTGGCCGAAACACATTTTCCAAGCGTGCCTGGACACTAGTGAAAATGTAATGCCAGAGTAAACAGTGTAACCCAGGATTCCCTCTTCCTTAAGGTAAGATGAGCTGGACTTGATTTGGTTTATCATCCTCAAGCCAAACTTTTGTGTTGGTTAACTACTGGGGTCTTACACAAGACTCCAAAGTATAGAAGCAGAAAGCCATCAACTTCCTTTGCTTGTGGTTAGGTTGGGTAGGAACTCAGACACGAGCAAGCCAGTATAGATTTTCCCTGGTATTAAATGACCGGAGACTGAACTGGAAAGAAAGTGTGGGATTGAATTGATGGCTGGAATAAGACCCATTTGTGGATAGTGCTTTTTGTTTCTGTATGTCTGATGCTTTGTATCTGGCACTTTTCTGATTGCCCTCCAGGGTTAGGTAATTCGTAGAGATGACAGACACCTTGCCCAAGCGTCTGTATATATGCGCGGACCAATCATTCAGAGCCCTTATCCCAACATTATTATTGGATTCTTATGCTCTCAGCGAGTGTTCTGCCAGAATCACCACCAGGACCAGGTACCAGATAACTAGAGACAACCCCTAGATCCCAGAGCCCATGGAACTTATTTACATTGGCCAATCTCAAGCCCATTTACCTGCCTTGCCTATTCTTTCCTGAAGAAACCATAATAAAGGTGTTTGCCCATATTTTACTTGGCTCCCCCTACCCCCTGAACAACCCCAGTACCTCTCCATATGCCTCTGCATAGTGTGGCCACACCTTCTGTTTCTGTTTCTAGGGATCTGAGAATATAAGCATCTTTCTTCATGCAGTCATTTCTGTACCTTCATTTCTTTCTTTTTTTTAAGGATTTATTTATTTATGCATACAAGAGCAGAGGTACAGGCCAGAATCGTGGGAGGTGAGAGGATTCACCAGGGACAGAGTGGGGAACAGCACAGGCAGATCTACCGAAATACACTGCTGAGGGGAGCAGCAGGCGAGGCAGGAGAGGTCAGCTTTGCCATGTGGGTCCCTTCCCTTGCCAGGGATCAAACTTGTGCTGCTCTGCCATGGATGCTTCACAGTGTGGTGCTCAACCCGCTGAGCCACCAAGGAGACCCTGTACCCTCATTTCTTAACATGAGTACCTGGCTCAAACAAAACCTTAGTATACGTTATTTTTTAATCTGAGTATGTCTTATGTCTGATGTTGATGTTGGTTGGTAGTTAGAATGTCTTGCCTGTGGAACTCTGCAGTTGTTCTTCCCGTGGTGATCGGACTTCGTCACAGCGTGGCAGCTGAGCTCCTAAGGCAGAGAGGAGCTGGGGATTTTCATGGCTTTGACGTGGAAGTCCCACAGCATCGCTTTGCCATACCTTTTGTTTGAAGCAGATACCAAAGTTCAAGGGATTCACATTAGATGGGAAAAGTGTCAAAGTGATCTTGCAAGAGGAACATGCAGACTGAGAAATGTTATGGTGACTATCTTTTGAAAATGCAAGCTCCCCAGGATTGGCTTCTAAGGGGTCATATAGAAGATCCATGTTTATTTTACCTCTTCTAGGACTTGTTGTGTTTTTTTTTTTTAAGATTTATTATTTATGCATACAAGAACTGGGGTATAGGCAGAGGTGCCAGGAATAGGGGTGAGAGGATTCACCAGAGACAGAGTGGGGAACAAAACAGGTAGAGTGACTGAAATACACTGCTGAGGGGAGCAGTGGGAGACCGGTGCGATCTGCTGTGAAATGTGGGTCACCTCCCTGGCCGGGATAGAGCTCATGCTGCAGTTGCTGCAGATAGCTTCATAGTACTACACCTTAACCCCTTGTGTCAGCAGGGAGGCCCCTCATCGCAGACTTGAACTTGAAAGGACAATAAGATATTACTCTCATCACTGATGGCAGAAAGCAAGGTCATGATGAAGAGGAGATAAGTACAGGCTTTGCTCCAAGTGGAAAAATTATCATCAAAACACTTTGGATGAAGTTCTAGTCTTACTGTTTCCTAATTGTGGGATCATAGAAGACCAATCACCTGGGTTACCTTATTTGTAAGGCATAATCAGTAATCGCCTACCTGTCCGCCTATTGTGCAGTTATGCTGATTATGCTAAAGCAGCCTGTCCTGGATATCTGGGCACCACAGGTCAACAACCTGCAGGTGAGAACTTGGTTTGAACTTGAGTCTCACCCTGTAACCTAAGCTTTATCCTCTGCACAGCAGATGCTGATTCTGAACATTCTTGCTGCTCCTGGTCCTTGACTGAATTTTTCATAGATACATGTGTAGGCAAAAGGTGGGCTGTTGATATAAGCCATCCTGTTCTCTGAAAGCAGTGTGGCAGGACAGAGAAGAGTGAGGATGCCTCCATCCAGAAAGAACTTGAGAATGCCCTGTCTGCTCAAAGAGGAAGTCAGGAGCACACTCCTTGTCAGCAGCCTGACAAAGGGTGGGGGTCTGTGGTTTATTAACCACCTTCATTTGTGTCCCCCCGAGTTATGCTCTGTCACTCTGGATTGACATTCAGTGTTGACATTGGTTCAGAGCCAGCAGTGTGTTCTGTGTTTATTTAGTGTGTGGGTTGGGTTTAATTTTGTTCATTGGACATTTGAATTTCAGAGGCCTGCAAGAGGTGAACTTTCCCCCTCCCCCTTAATGTGATGGCTCCATATTTTTAAGTAACAAATGAAGAGTTTTGGAGGGAGGTAAAATTTGTAGCTTCTCAGTCTTTCTTCATGAAGGATCCATTGTGTGAGGAGATTGATTATGCGGGAAAGTAGCCTTGCTAAATGTAGTCTTAACTGTTGGATCATTACTGAGTGCTGACCATGTGTTGTGTCCCTCACGCAGCAAATTCAAGTGATGACTCACTTCCTTCTTGCCACAACACTATGAGGGGACTGTTCCTGTTACAGGGCAACCCTAATATAAAATGGGTTTCCCTGACTGGGTCCTCGCCCGTGTGCTCAAAAGGCTTTTATAATAAGCCCCAACTGTAGACACACGTGACAAAAATTATTCAAGGATTTTATTTTACAAGAGAAGGGGAATAAAGTAGGAATAACACAAAGAGAAGAGAGGGATACAAATCCGTATATATCTTACCAGATCTTCTGAGTTAGAACCCAATGGTATATTGAGAGCTGGCTCTGAATCAAGGGAGATGGCTCTGAAAGAAGAGAGATCCCAAGGCTCACTCTCTGGTTTTATAGCCAACTTGGCTACTTAACTCCACCCTCAGGTCCCAGTGATCCACTCTTTGATAATATCAGATATGTGGTTCTAGAACACTAGTGGTCTGAGGTAGGGCTTGAAGTCCACAAACCCATCTGTGTAATCCATTCAGGATTACCCTTGCTGCTAACATGCCTATGAGCCCCCTTTCACAGAAAGAAGCTGGAGGTAACACAACTAGTAAGAGGCGGTATCTGGAGCCTGTGTACTTTGTCACAGTGGTTGCTGATGCCTATAGGGAAAGAGCCGGATGAATGACCTTCACAGCCTGCAGGTTTAGGGAGAGTCTACCTCAGTTAGGGAGACCTCACAGCCCTCCCACTTTTATAATAAACCTGTTGGGGATACGGGAGTGACAGTGATGACATGTGAGTGAATTTTTCATCTTGGGCCTTACCATTCAATGTGGCACTCACTTCAACAAGGGAAGTGTGTGGGGGAAATTTCCTCTCTTCATTATAAGTGAGTTGTCAGCTCTCACTCTAAAATGTACTCTGCCGAAAAGGCAATTGCCTAAATTTCATGAAGTGTTCACATGACTAACAGTTGTATTCAACCTATAGATTACCCAAGAAAGAACTCGTTTGTGTAAATCTCAAAAGATATTTTTTCTATGGGGAGAATAGTTTCTAATGAAGGATTTCAGGAATGCATCTGTCTACCTCTCTGAGTGGCACCTGGGGAGGAGGGGGAAATACTGGTAAGCACTACCAACTGCTTGTTGACTTTTTAAAGTCTGGTCCAGAGAGTCTTCTTTAGGTCCATCTCTGCATGGCGCCTTACATTGCATTTGAACTTTCCTATCATCTCTGTGCACTATAGATTATTTTAAAATGCAAAGCCTTAGGCCATGAGATTTGGAAGGGAACTTCTAAGCATTGAGTGCGCATGTGTCAGGGGATGCCTCTAGGTAGGGCTGGGTTGTCTTATGTGTTACCATGACTGACATCGCCTAGGGCCCAGAAGATGTGAGCGCTTTTCATAAATATGAAGTTCTGTGCAGCATACTAATTTTACAAGGTGATGAAGTTATTCCAGCTTAACATAATAATAAAACTTCGTAAACACAATTTCCTCTGTTTGACAAAAAATGACAGGGGTTGGCCAAATATAGAATTCCCAAGTCAGCTGATCTGCCCCGTGAGCAGGTTCCCAAATCTGATCATGTTGCTTACACATGGCCTGCTATTAAAAGTACTTTTTAGAATATCTTTCATTGTCAAGCATGGCAATAACTTAGGAAAAGGCTGTTTTTAGTTGAATGCACAGCTTATTTAAAATTCTGCGTGGGTGTTTTCCTGAGAAAATGGCTGACGAATGCAATTTCCCTCTGCCTGCTGGATTCTTCTTTTGGCTTTCATTGTAATCAGAATTGTGAACAATTTTCATTGATGGCATCGCTGCAAAACACGATGCACTTCTTTCACCATCTGATGGTGGCGCCTCTTCCTCGATGGGGTTGATCTATCTCGTCAACCATAAATTACTTAGCTCACCCTTTGAAGAGCTGTGACTTTGGAGGGTTTCATGCATAAAATGCCACTGATGTGCAAACCAGTGTATAGAGATGCCTTTCTGTCCTATAAGGCTTGTTATGTCTTGGAGTTTTGCAGAAGGCTTAGATAAAACTCCTGCTTGCACTGTTTGGGACTTACCTGCTGGAATCCCCTAATAACAGGGCATATGATGTAATATCATGCAGACATTCTGTGTTTGTGTTTCTTTGATGATTAGAAGTAATCTTCTCATTAGAACTAAATGTCTGAGCAGGGACCATGTCTTAGATGCAGGTGTGGGATCAGGCTTCTGAAAGTGCTGTGGGTCCATGAAAGCTCACTAGTCCTGCCTATAGTCACGATCCTTTTGCTGGCAGCTCACAGCCTCGCCACAACTGAGAAGGACCAAGTGAGTCTAGACTTCTGCTTGAAAAAGCACGATCCTGGGGCTATTATGATGAGTGTGCCAACATGGGGGACCCTGCTCATTCAATCCCCTTGGAAATCATACCCCAGGGTTTTCAGTAGATTTTCAAGGTAAAACTCAGCTAAACAATTGTCTTGGACAGACAAGATAACAGCTGTGCCTGCTACAGCTCCCTTGGGGATCTTGGGTTTGTGAGTTTTTCTCTCCTACTGAGCAGTAAATGCCCTGGGGATGGGCCCCAGGTCCTCTCCATCCCAGTGTGCCCTGCAGGGTGCACAGCAGCAGGGGGCCAGTAAAATGTCATTAGGGTGGGATTAATGGAATTTGGGGACTCTGATCCTTTTAAACTGTCTCCTTCCATCAGTGTGCTTCTTTCATGTACTCACCTGTCATGTATCAAGACTCTCACCAATCCTTGGGGACATGCAAATCAAAACTGTCTTTAGGAATTGGTTAACTAGGGCCTCCCTGGTGGTGCAGTGGGCTGAGAGCTGCATTGTGAAGCATCCATGGCACAACAGCACCAGTGGCCAGGGAGGGGACCCACATGGTGCAGCAGACCTCTCCTGCCTCACCCTTTGCTCCTCTTGGCAGTGTATTTCATTTGATATGTGTGTTCTTCTCCCTGCTCTGTCTCTGGTGAATCCACCTCCCACACCTCTGGCCTGTACCCCAGCTTTTGGATGCATAAATAAATAAATCTTAAAAAAAAAAAAAAGAATTGGTTAACTAGCCCCAGGAGGGGCCAGTCTCTTTTAGCCAGAAAGTTTATGAAGATAGCAAAGACTCGTAATGTATAGAAAATAACAGACTCGTTGGACCTAGGATGCACAGAGGTGGTGCAGACCACCTTGGAGAAGGTTGCATAGTCATGTGAACAGTTACACAGGTTCAGGAAGCATTATACAGTCTGTTTCTGGGATGGTAAGGGTCTATTCTAGAAAGTTCTGGGTTCCAGGTGTGGGTGCTTTCTTTGAGATGGGCATGGCCAGAGATGGATCAGTAAAGTACCTTTATAGCACAAGATACTTCATTCCTTACTTAAAGAAAGGGCTGCCTATGGGGGCAGTTTTTCAATTAAGAAATAGGTGAACAATTTTTTTTTCATAACTCCACCTATAAAGCCCTAGTATATCAATCAGAAAAAAGAAAGGTGTTCCTGATAAAATAGGAAACAGCTTAGTGGGGCAAACTGCAGACTCTGCTCTTTGCTTGGTATTTAACATGATTCCTTCTAGTCACATGTTTCTGGAAGCCTGGGGTGTGCACTAGAAGTGGGTATGAACCCGGTCAGGTGTGGCACTGGGGAGTACACATATTCTCCATGTTCTGCTTTTGGATCTGAAACAGCTGTTAAAAGGAATTATTTTAAGATGGGAATAAAATGGAACGGATGAAACAAAACAAAATGGAACGGATGAAAAAGTTTTCGTCACTACTTTTTTAGTCAAAAAATAGAGACTAATTTGTTTTATGGGGAACTGGCTGCATTTCAAAATCTTGTCATATGAGTCATTAAAATTTTATTTTTAGTTAGGAAAAGTGTTTTATATTCCATTGATTCATTGAAAAATGATATCATCGTATTTCACTCTCATATTGTCGAGAGCAACTTTCAGTCTGAATAATGTCGCCCTACTTCCTCAGCTCAATTTTGAACAGTTAATGATTTCCATTTAAACAATATTCTTGTTAATTAACAATGCAATTTCCAAATACTTATATTCTTGGAGAGGTGTTACTGCACATCTAATTTGCTGGAGCTGAATATTATTTTTCCATTAGATAAATGTGTTATTTTGGCCAGCAATTTCATTTTTAAGTGAAATCTAATAGGATGAGGAATAGATGATTATGAGTACAGAAACAGCGGGGATGACTAATTTATCTGAATTAAAATAACAGTAATTACCTGGACACAGGCAGACCCTGCCACCCTGGCTGACCAGGAATGGCCCCCGGGAATGAAAATCTTTTCAAAAGATACCCCAGTTGGCCTGATGGGTTCCAAGCACAGTTCTGAGGACCTCAGTTAGGTCAGAACATAGAATCAGTGTTTTGTTTTGTTTTTCCTGACACTGAGTCTTAAATCAAAGGGACGGTTTAAGGTTCTCCTACTGTTTGGGCTCTAAACTTGAAGGAAAGTGAAAGAAAGGTGAGATGGTGTCAGAGCCATGAAGTGTCTGCTGCCTCCCTCCCAGTTCATAGGTGACATTCTAACTCCAGCACCTGGCACGGCCACTGTTCTTGGAAAAGTTCTCTCAAGAGGGGGCTTTGGTAACATGAGGTGATTAAGCAGGGCCTTTCCCTACATGAGTGATGTTCTTAGAAGAGGGGGAGCTTAAGTTATAGACTTGCCCAGAGCAAGACCCTTTGAGGACATGGGAGAAGCCATTTGCTACAAGGGATTGGAAAGGAAACCGGCCCTGCCAATACCTTGACCTTGGACCCCTGTCCCCAGAACTGTGAGAGCATAAACATCTGTGTGTGAGCTACCTGGACAGCGTTGCTAACAGCCACCTGGACTATGGAGTGGACAGCCATCCACATCTGTGGAGATGTGGGCATTCTCTAGGTGGTGTTTTGAGATGTGCTATGGGTGGGCTCCACCACTCACTGGGGGGTCCTCTCCTTCTGGCTCAGGACTACTGGTATGCTTTCTCTGAAGGTGCCTGTCTGGCTTCTTCCCTGTCCTCTTTGCTCTTAAAATATTTTGCTTCACTGTCCCTCTTCTGTGCTTTAGCTGTGGTGTCACTGCTGGGTCCACTCCATTTTAGAGGGTGCTGGAGTCCCTTTGGGCATTTTAAAAAGCAGACTCTGGTCTCTGTACCCAAGGGTCCTGATTCAATATGGCTGAAGGGAGATTCTCCATTTTTTGTGGCTGATTCTTTTACAGTGGAGCAAGGCGAACCATCTTGTATAAATACTACCTTTGACCACCAGTGAGAGGAAAGTCATATTCTAGAGATTTTCCAGGGAGTGGAAAAGTGGAACATTCCAGGGCCCTTCTACTAGATTTTATTCCTGAAATATCCCTGCATAAAGTCACTCCCCCCACTCACTTCAATAAACCATGTCATGTTCACCATGTTCAAGGGCCTGCACCCAAACACCCTCATCCGGGGATCCCTAGGGCCCTGCCTTCCTCTCCTAACTCCCAATTTCTGGAATCCAGGTTTTCTGCCTGGAATGCCTTTTCCTTTCTACCTGAATCCCACTTACCCTGAAATTTAATTGGTATGTCACTGTCTCCTAGACTCCTGCTCCATCTCATCAACTTCTCTATTACTCGCTCTCCACAGTTGGTGTCCTAACTTAAACTTAGGTGTTTATTTGCACAACTAATTGTTGACTTCAATATAAGATTTTCCCCAGTAGTCTCTCAATTCTATACGAGTTTTCTTTTTATATTGCTCATTACTGTCACCCCCACACCTGGCAGCTTGCCTGTCATGAGACAAAAGTGAGAGAAGCATTTGTTGAATTGAGGAAGGAAGGACTACACGTGGATAAGCCCAGGAGTGCGAGCAAGAGTCTCTCAGGTCATTTTGTGCCTTGGCAGGGAATACAGTTGCCACCATCCCCATCTTGAAAAGTCTTTCTCTTTAGTTCTGGTGATCTGTGTTTTCAAATTCCTTTTCCCTTCTCCTCCACCCTGTCTGACCCCACTAAGGGCCCCAGGGAAGCACTGATTTAGTTGGTGTGGGATAAAAAGGTCTTGTCTAATGTCTGACTATCTGGGCACATTGCCGAAACTTTTGACAAGATAAATGACTTGATGATTTCCACCAACCCTCATCCTAAGTCAGAGGATTGACAGAGAGCTGGCCAAAACAACTTTTGAATTGAAATCAATATTAGTTCATATCTAAATTTCATTTCCAAATGTGACCAAGTACAAGCTGGTGGATTTTTGTTAGAATTATTTTTAAAATAATAATCCTCAAGTCCCCATAGATTTTCTAGTTACTGTTATAAGGGGGAACAACCTGCTTATGCTGACCCTACAAGCTATTGTCTTAGTTTGCATATTAAAGATGTTTTGATGTTTTTCAAATGGAAGATCAAAGTCATAGGACTGCATTCCTCACTATGTTAGTAACAAAAGATAGAAATGTAGATTTTGTTTTAATTTGAAAGAAGTGGCCTTATCTTATATTTCACGTTACTAAAATCTCAGGGAAGTCCATTTATGTGTTGCATGCTTCAATAGATTAAGAAGAAAAAGGTGAAGCAATTCTCTTTAATTAATATCAGCAAAGAATATATAAAAGGAAAGTATCTCAATTAGTTATGCCAGTTCTTATTTCAGGGTAAGATGCTACTTGATATTCATTGCTAGAGCAGAGCATATTTTAAAATATACAAATATGTGTAGTTCTTAAATATATTTGTGTTTTAGAGTAACTGTTATTCAAAGTGCAGCCAACACTTTTAGCTTGTTCCTTTCTATAGCTGTAGTATTGTTGCTCTTCTATTGCTGCTGTGACTGTTATTTTTTAAAAAGATTTATTTATACAAGAACTGGGGTACAGACCAGAGGTGTGTGGGGGGGGTTGAGAGGATTCACCAGAGACAGAGTGGGGAACAAAACAGGCAGCCTGACTGAAATACACTGCGCCATGTGGGTCACCTCCCTGGCTGGGGATTGAACTCTTGCTGCAGTGGCTGCAGATGCTTCATAGTGTGGCGCCCAACCTCTTGCGCCACCAGGGAGGCCCTGTGACTATTAGTTATTATACCCGGTTATTAGACCCAGTTACTACCAGTGTTCCTAGTAGTACTGCTGCTCTTACTACTCGTGTTCCCAGTCATATTGGTGCTGTTATCTCTACTGCTCCGCATAATGCTGCTGTTGTAACTACTAGTGCAACTAATATTATTGCTATTACTACCAGTGGGTGTTACTAGTAACACTGTTGCCACTATTATTACTGGTGCTACTAGTAATCTTGCTGCTGTAACTACTAGTGCTACTAGCAGTTGTGGTTAATACTAATGCTACTAGTCATGATGCTTCTGCTGTTATTATTAGGACTGCTAGTAATATTACCACTGCCATTACTGCTAGTATTATGCAAGTAACACTTAGCCACTATTACTGCTGGGGCTGCTAGTAATATTATTACCACTAGTAATACGAGCGCTACTAGTAATGCTGCTGCAATTACTCCTTTGTGCTTCTGGTAGTAATGTTGCTATTGCTACTTTGTGACCAGTAACATTGCTGCTGCTGTTGCTGCTGGTGCTACTTGATACTGTGCCTGCTACAGAAGCTGCCGCTACTACCAGTGTTGCTCTCACTACTCACATTTTCAGGACCAGAGCTGCACCTACTGCTGTTATTGATGATCTCTTCAATCCCCTGAACAACTGCCATGCTCTTAATGTCATAGGTGGTGCTTTTCCTTTTTTCTCTCATTGTATAATCACTATTCCCTCTCAGATAGAGTTATGGGCACTTTTCCTAGAAAAGTGCAGACAGGAAAATGATACAAAGAAGTTCTAATCTTCACACAATCTCCCAGGAGTCCATACTGGAGCCTGCCTCAAGCCCCAACTTCACCAGAAAGCTCAAGGTCCCCTGGGCCTACCTTGCTGTGTCTTGAATAGGAATGAAGAGTAACAAGTGTTAGATACACAGAATTTGAGGCTGGGTCTCTTTCATACTTCTCTGTCACGTGACCTTTTCCAGTGTCTCAACCATTTTATGTAGCAGAGGCGCTGCATAGGCTAGGGAGGAAATACAGAGGAAAGGAAAGCTGCTGCTCCACAGTAGGGGTGGCTGGGGAGTTGGGGAGCCAGTCACTAACTGCCAGCACTCCTCTGCATGGTGAGCACTACCAAGCAGGAGAGACCAGAGCCCGGGTTGTGGAGGCAGCCAGTGTTGTCACTTTGTGTAACAGAAGCTTCAGATGCTTCGAGAAAAAGTTGAATCTGCAGAGTGGGGAATTCACAGGTGGATGATGGGAAATTGACTGTAGTTACAGTGTTTCAGGAAGCCTCTGACACCGAAGACATCTGAGACGCTTGAGAAGGATCCCGGTACTCAACTCTTGGCATCCGCTGCATTCAGCCACTTCCCTTCCATCCTTCTAATGGGCTTCTCATTGATCTTGCTTTCTAGCTTGCATTAGCGCCGTTTTGGCCCAGTCTGTCTTTCACTGAGGCTATTCTAACGGCATTAAGAAAGATCTCAAGGAAGGAAATCAGATCACACTAAAATGAAAATTAGGTAGCTTTCACAAATAGTCTTCATTTTTTGGTTTTGTTTGTCAGTGCTGAGGACGGCTTCTCCAGCTCACTCAGTCCCTTGCACTCACAGGTCAGGGTCGCCAGTAGGTTTTCCCCCTGGTCATTTTCTGGACTGTTAGCTGATAGAAAGGCAGTATCTGTCTTTAAGATCCTGGGTTTGGATTCCAGCTTCTCCATCTCAATGACAACTTTAGCAACCTCTTGTTTCAGTGCTTTGTTTGTAAAGCCAGGGTATGAATGGTAAGGATATAAGTAACTCATGTGACAATTGGATTAGAAAATGCAGATTTAGTTCATAACACAAACTAGCATTCTATTGGTGTGAGCTGCAATTATTTTTATTTCATTGGAATGAAAGTTCCCTATTGATTGTGTGTAGGACTCAAGTTTGTCTGATGACTGCTAATATTTCACCCCATTTTCTAAAGAAGGTCATAGAAAACATTTATATGCACTATGGCATTTTCTATCTTGCATCGATTTTGAATTCAGAACCAAAGTCAAAATGACAAATCCCTTTGATTTTTTTTTTCTTTTTTCATTTAAGGTCAAAGCCTTTCTTTCATTCACTGACTTGTTCAAGCAAGGTGTTACTGCATTCTCCCGAGCACTTGTAATCTTGTTCCGAATGAGCTGTCTGGTGGATTTAAACCTCTCTTCCTCCCAGGAAATGAAACTGCACCACTTTGCCAAGCCTTGCCATGTATCTAATCATGTACCAAAGCCGAATGCCAGAAAAAATTTGGTTCTGTGTGGAGAAATCATCCACCCTAACTTCCACCAGCCTAAGATGAAATATAAAAATGTACTCTGCGAGTTTCATCCTTAAATCTGGGCTACATTGCCTGGTGGAAGATAAACAAAGATAAGTAAATGGATTCTATTTAATTTTAAACTGTAAAGTGGAAATATACTGTGTAAATGTGTCATTGAACATTCTTGAAAACCCTCTAGAAGGGTTGCACTGGCCAACCAGTTGTGGGGACTCCTGACACCTTCCCTATGAGTCTAGGATCTTAATTCTCATCTTTTGACCCTTTGGTCATTCTCCTTGAGGGATCTCAAGTTGTCTTTTCCCTTGTTGGTTTCATCAAGCCGTTTCCTCCTCGGTTTCTGCTCAGCATTTACGGCTCTCAGGACTGATACTCAGGAGATGTGTGACAACCCATTTTTTTGAACCTATTAAAATAGTTTATGAGTGGTTAATCACTAGCCTTTATTCCAAGACTTCCCCCAACCAAGTGCCCCTTTTGCTACCTGCTCTTAAAACAGCACTTAGCGAATGCTTAAAATATTGATGAAACAGTACTCAAAACAACACCAAAGGTCGGTGCCCCAGGTGGGGGACAGGCCACTCTGAGCGAGGGGCCAGATTCTTCATCTCAAGTGTTGGCCCCTTGCAGGGTGGGGGACAGCCAGGCTCCTGTGTCTGTCCTCTAGCACCAGCTTCCATCGTGCTTGGTCAGGTCCCTTCTCACACTGGGTGGTAAATATGTTGAATGTGCCTGTTTACCTCTTTCACAACAGCTGCAAGTGGGCTTTTAAATCTTGACTATAAATCCAAACAAGGTAAGACCTCTGGTTTCTTTCCTGGAAGGCAGGGTGGGTTTAATCATCACGCCCTCCAGGGAGGTGAGGAGAAAGATTTCATTTCAACTTTCTTGTACATCAAAGCGAAATAAAGGTCTGAACCTCCTTCCAAGTTCCATCACAGGGCTCTGTTGTTTGCTTGTTCTCTTCTGAAATGAGCCGCATCTCACTAAGCCTCCTGCCTGGCGGAATAGTGGGACAGAATTGTCGAAGAGCTACTGTCTTCAAATGGGAGGAACTTGATCATTATCAGGATCTGGACAAGAATAGATTTCTGGGGTGGTGGTCAAGAGACACACTTATTTGCAAATAGTCAGTGAGGGGGTGGGGTGGCCAGGATAGCTTGATAGTCAAAAGGAGTAATAGAGTTGTCCAGAAAAATGTGTACAAATCTTGGAAATGAGGCCAGTGAGGGATGAGTGGTTATGTTCCTGTAATGTCACTTTGTAGCAGTTTTGAATGGGCCCACTGCTATATCAGGTTGGAATCTCAGAAGTTCCACCAGCAGGGACCATTTCACTTAGGACTCAAGTCAGATGCATATAGCTACAGTACAGATTCATTCGGGAGCTCCACATTACAACAATATAGGCATATAATCAAATTGGCAACTAAGGGGAGCAATACCAATGCCTTTGGTCTTTGCAGGGTTTGGGGGATTGGCAATGAAACATAGGCTCAACCCAGCCAGGAGAGTTCCTGACAACTTTCCATTCCAGAGAGGGGAGGGTCCCTTCTTAGAGTGGAAATCTCGAAGTAGCGCTCTCACCCAAACTTAGAGAAGGTTTCAGCATCACAGGCTTGGAGTGAATAGTGTCTGAAATTGGCTTGCATTCAGTGCCTATATTTATACCACTTTTCAGAGGCATATTATCAGGGCCACCTGTTGATTCTGATTTAGGCGGGATCTCTCTACATAGCCAGGTTTTTATCAATCCTTGGATTTCTACACGTCTGTTTACCAGTGTTTTCCTAAACAAGTGGTTGCTTCTAATTGATGCCTTAATTTGCTCTATTGCAGTAGCCCCCATCTTTCCATTAGGCAGGTTCATCATAATGTCAGTTCATATAGTATCTGATTTAGTAGGGATTATTGTAAGATGTTTTCATGGGTCGGCCACCCATGGTTTTATTTTTCCTTTTTGTAAGGAAGTGCAGTTTTGTTTGACTTGCCAAAGGCTCATGCTAGGCGAAGTTACATGTTACCTTCTAACGTTTGTCCGAGAGAGAGCTCCTGTCCTCCAAGCTAATGAATTGACTGCCTTCTGTCAATGAAACGGACACAAACCAGTTTCATCTCTTTAACAGTATTATTCTGAGATTCTTTTTTCCAAAATGTTGATCAGTTCCCAGTTTCTCAAATGCTCTGTGAGCCACGTAGAGCCCAGTGTGTTGGATGCTAGTGCTGCCATAGCAAATGGCCACAACTTGAGTGGCTTTGCACAGCACAAATTTGTTGTCTCATAGTTCTGAAGTCCAAAATCACATCCTCACAGTCCAGTATCAACGTGTTGGCAGAGCCATGCTCCCTCAGAAGCCGGTCAGGGGTCTTTCCTTATCTATCCCAAGCTTTAGTGTTGCTGTTCCTCTTTGGTGGGCCTCGCTGTGGCTGCATCCTGTAACCCCTGCCTCTACTGTCACGTGACACTCTCCCTGAGGCATCTGATTCTCTTATCAGGGCAGCAGCCAGAGTGGATTAAGACTAGCCCTTCTCCAGGGAGGTTTCCCTTTAATTGATTACCCCTGAAAAGACCTTATTTCCAAGTAAGGTCCTATTCTGAGCTTTTGGAGTTTGGATTTTGACAAAATATTATGAGGAATAAACTCAGATCCCTCTCAACTATCTTACCTCTTCTCATTAATGAATTAGATAAAATATTCATTATATTTCTCTCCAAATTTAGATGAGGGTCATGTTTATTTTAACAATTTGGAAATTATACCTGGGCTGTCTTTAGAAGTATCTGAGCTTAAAAGAAAATTGGAAAGGAGTAAGTAGGAGGTCAGCTTGAAACGCGCATGTGCACTGGGTCTTTGGCCAGTGATGGGAAAGAGGAAGAGGCATCGCCAGTCAGCAGATGGTGGAAGATATGTTCCTGGTAACATATACACCTCCCTCTATAAAACATTTGTAGACATAAGAGAGTTCTAACACCACCACTGGAATATGTCATGAATTAGCATGGCATGTATATCCCTATGGCCTTTTTTTTTTTTTTTTCTTTTGCAGGGAAGATGCCCTGCACATTCCAGACAACCAAATTCAGAAGTTGTAAGGCCTTGGTCAGTTCTACTGTCCCTCACCCCTCTGATCCTCACAGCTGGATAGGCTTGTCTGGCTTGACCTCTGCCTTTAGACCTGCCTTTACCCCTGGGGGTCCTGGGCTGTTGACTCCATTCATTTCCTTGCAGCTCAACTGCACTTCTCGTCAGTGAGTTCAGCGGTTGCCCTGGGACCTCAGGTCTGTGGGTTCTTGGCTCCTGCCACATCGTTCCCATTCTCCCTGCTCCTGAACCTCTGGGACATTTGGTGCTAGCACAGTGCTGAGCACCCCTAGGTGCACTATGACTACTCAAGTAAAGGAACAGGCAGGTTATGACTGACATAGCGCACCCCAGCCACGTCCTTGCTTCTTTGGACTCTATTTTTGATTGTTGATCTTTAAACACAGCAGTTTCTTCGGGCAGGCTGTCGTTGCTCTCTTGAACCTCCCTAGTTTACCCTGTGGCTCTGACATCTTTTGAACTTTGCACCCACAATCTCTTCATAGGCTAACAATTGTCTAGATTGTAATTGTAATCAATTGTAATCTACTACCTTTGAAATGAGCATCTTCAGGGCCTCTAATAAATGAGTATGTGTTTATGTGCAGAAAGCCAGGAATCAGTATGGATGAGAAGGCTGGCTTTCTATGTTATCTTGAACAAGTTTTTTTGCCTATTTTCCTCTTTAATGATCTTGCTTTGCATAAGTTCAAATATTTTACTCTTTGGTCCACTTAGAAGCTTGATGAGTTAGTTAATTAGACCCACACATATTATTATAGGCTCAGAGACTTAATTAAAATGTGCTAATGTGTAAAATCAAATGTGCGTCATTGGCTTCTTAATTTTTCCCAAGATTGATGCAATGACTAAAGGTACTTACCATAATTTTGGGGGTGGTGTAGAGAACTTACACAAAGTAGCAATTAGATGCTTTGTTTATTGCATAGGATCTTAATCTTCAGGTTATGATTTTATAGTTGGAAGTCTGATGTAGTAATTATATTGTGGTTTTGACAGGATAAATATTTACAAATGATAATTTAGTGTAAGAATATGCCTGGTAGCTGTAAGCATGTCAAAACATGTTCAACAGTTCTTACAACCTTTTGTAGTGTTAGAACCTAATTAATGTATAAATTAACTTTATAAAAATATTTCTACTCAATGTAAAGTCAAATGTGAAACTGAAGTACTTTTTCAGACAGTTGGTGACTAGTGAGTCTAGGTGATCACAGTATCTAATCAATTCTAAATTTAATCTGTAGTAACAACAGCTTTGGTCTTAAGCTGTTACTTTTACCATACAGTCATTTGACAAACATTGCATGAAGTGCTCTCTATCATCTCATTTAATGTTTGGCATGAATTTGGGGTGGAGGTGTATGTTTAATACCTATTTTATAGCTTAGAAAACAGGTCTAGTGAAATTTACTTACGAATCTAAGTATCTTACTGTTGTGCAGATGTTCAGAAGCAGAATCAGGGATTGAACCAGAATCTGATACCAAAGCTCATGTTCTTAAATTCTGCTTATTACTGCTTTTTTCAGAAAATGCTCTTAGTGATATGTATTGTGGTGGTCTATTTTATGTTTAAAGCTCATTCACACAGTTTCATTACTCTGTTTCATTTCTGTACCAAATAGAATTATGATTACTTTGTATATCTTAGAGAAAGACATTATAATACTATTGATAAGAAAATATTTATTTTATGCATTTTACCATGTTTTTTTTTTTAATTAAGGGACTTGGGAAATTAATATATGTGGGCATCTACTCTATTGTAGATATCTCACATGTGAACTCCATGTAATACCTTCTAGTCTTTGCTCTCTTATCAAATTTAGAAGATTTTACTGAAATCCTTTATGCCAGACATGTTTTAGGATTTAGAAATTATTAATTTAATTAAAAATTTTTAGAACTGGTGCGAAGAGCACAAGGGATTATGGTGATGGGACATTGGTGAATTGGTGGTAGGAATTTCATGGGGACTACATCTGAGAAGAGAAAGTATACACTGTACAAAAATGAAGAATGATGTAAAGTATGCAAAAATAATAATAACAGTTTTTTTTAGAATTGTTTTTTAATTTTCAAAGTTTATTACAATGTACATTTCGTAGGTGGTCTTGGGTAACACTCTGTCATCAAAAGGTTTTTTTTTTTATGTTAACAAAACATGTGAAATGTACACATCACCATGTCAGCTGGGACAAAGACTGCCCATTTTCTCAGGTTAGTGCAGATTATATTTTACCACCAGGTACCAGCATGTCAACTCAGGTTTGCTGCCAAGTAGGTTTTGAAAACCTTTTACTTTTCAGAGCAGAATTGTAAGTTGTAAATTGTGTATCTGTATTATCCACACACTACAGATGAAGAACCTTTGTCTGAGACAGCTAAGTCACTTAACTTTAGGTCACACAGTTCATAAATAACATATTGTCCCCAACTTAGGAGATACACATTCAGTGGAAATCTTTCTCCCAAAATGGAAGGCTCATTTTCTCCTGTGCTAGTGATACACAGTATAAAATGTTCTTGTAATGTTGGACAGCTCCTTGTCAGCCTGGAAGGGAATCTGGAAGGGTAAAGAATTGATACGCTATAGCGTACTATGTGGCCAGCACTTTTGTACATTGTGTCCTGTATTTTGTATGTCATCATGTATACAAGATTCCCATCTGTGCCTCATCTATTCAGCACTTTTTGCTAGAATAAGCTTTGTAGAAGAAATAAGCTAATTTTGCCGAACTGTAGGATAATGTAAATGCCCTGAGCAAGGCAATGGTTAACTGTGATGTTCTGCAGGTTAGGTGTACTTAACTGTATTTTTTTTTTTAACTCACAATATTTTAGTTCATTGGGATGTAATCCCATCATAAGTCAAGTAAGTTCTGTAGTGGAACAAGAATTTGAACCTAGGCCTATTCAAGTGAGAAGGTCCACACTTGATGCCCACTGGTTCATTTAGTAAATGTTCTTCAGGATGCATAGAGGAGAATGACTGGGCTCCTTCAGTGCATCAGTGTCATACCCTTTGGGCCCTGTGCCAGCAGATAAGGACATAAATCCAACCCTGGTGTGAGGTTCCTCAGTGGATTCAGTGATGTGAAAATAAGCTCAGAATGAGAAGACTCTTGCTCTGCTCTGCTACTACCAACCAGACCTGCTTGAGCTGTCCTGGCTCACGTGCCACCCGGACAAGAACACATCCACCTATGGGCACAGACTGATCCTTTTTTTTTTTTTTAGACTTATTGTTATTTATTTATGCATGCAAGAACCAGGGTGTAGGCCAGAGGTGTGGGGGTGAGAGGATTCACCTCTCTGGGGTGAGAGACAAAGTGAGGAGCAGAATAGGCAGATTTACTAAAATACACTGCTGAGGGGAGCAGCGGGTGAGACAGGAGAGGTCTGTTGTGCCTTGTGTGTCCTGTGGGTTAGTTCCCTAGCCTCGGATTGAATTCATGTTATGATGGCTGGTGATAGTTTGATAGTGCTGAGACTTAACCCCTTGTGCTGCCAGAGAGGCCCCCACAGACTGATTCTTTAGTTTATGGCCTAAGCCTCCAATTAGATTGGACATTTTGCTGGTAGTTTCCTTCAGCTTAACCAGTAAAGATTTTGGTTTTTCTCCAGTCAAAATATTTTCAGTCTCAATCCTCTTGTCCCCCATTTCTCTTCCTGAGATAGTGTTCAGAATTAGAATTGGAGGGTACAGCCTTGATCATTACTTCTTAAATTTTAAGAATCACCTGGGATCCTGCTAAAATGCATTTAATGGGTCAGAAGGTGTGGGGTGGATATAAGATGTTACATTTCTCACAAACTCCTGGCAATGGTGCAGGTGCATAGACCACACACTGAGTAGCAACACAGAAGTTGACCAAATACAGGTGGGAAAAAGTAGGAGCTCTCTGTGCCTTTGATCTCCAAGGCAGAAATCCTTAAGCAATGGAGTCCAGCCACTCACCTGGACTTGGTGGCAGAGTCCTTGGTTAGTATTA
The DNA here is from genome assembly GCA_019455555.1 of Galemys pyrenaicus. NCBI lineage: Eukaryota > Metazoa > Chordata > Mammalia > Eulipotyphla > Talpidae > Galemys > Galemys pyrenaicus. Next base: position 573,238 of record JAGFMF010011733.1, on the reverse strand, counting down.
CTCGGATCCTGATCTTCCTTAGCTGGGGAAAGACTCCATGAGGCAGGATGGGCCCATGATGGTACCTAGTTGCCACAAATCCCCAAATCTTAGTACCCCCTTCTAGGATCAGATCCCTGCTATCTGTTATAGATGTCTCGTCCTCTGCTGACTCTTAACTTAGTTTCTGTGTTGCTGGAAAACTGGACCTGCCTCTGAGCATCCTGGACCATATGTGTAACTGGCTGAAACTGCAGTCCAGGATTTTATAGGAAATGTGCAATGGACTCTTCAGCATCTGGGAAGGAGTGCCAGAGACCCCACTCCCAGTGCAGACTCAGCGTGTATAAACCACCTCCTCACCTCAAGTTACGGAACTGAATACTTATCTGTTTCCTAGAACTGAGTAAAGGATCACATGAGGCTGGAATCATGGTCCATACTGAAAGAAGGGAGATGAAGTTACATGAAATGTGTGCCTTTCCAGTATTCTGGTTTGTTAAGATTAGGTTAATGTACTAGGGGACACCAATGGTTGGTCAAAGTAAGTAGGACCTGTGAAAGACTGAATGGATATTTATATATGTGGAAAAATATATATCATATATAATATATAGTTAATATACCATATATTATAGATATATATTTTTATATATTATATGTGATATATATATATATATATATATATATATTTCTTTTTCCTGCATGCTAAACAGGATTAGAAGCAGTAATGTCCCAGTAGTAATGAACCCTGAGAACCAAGATTCTGATATGAAACACCATGTCCCACTAGATACAATGGGGATTCCTTAAAGAAATGTCTGTCCTAGAGGATATCTTGTGCCAGAAAACAAGACAATGTGTGTTCAGAAGCTGAGGGAGACATCAATGCAGCATAAGAACCCCCTCCAAGGCCTCCTCCTGATGAATCTTCAACAAATTTAATCTCAAAATAATTAAGATCACTAATCTGTGGATTCCTTTTGAAAATAAATGGATAGGTTAATAATGAAATAAATATCAGCAAATATGAACATTTGTTACTATCTTAGAGTACCAACAGATAAGTCGAGGGAGAGTGGGGGGCTTGAAAATTGCTATTTTGGAACCAAGGGAAGGTTGGTCCTGGCTAGAATCAAGAGTAATGTCCCCAAAGTGTCACCTCATAATCACCTTCTTTGCTGCAAGGGAAAAATTACTGAACATCCCATGGAGAAACTGGCCAAGATTTCAACAGTCACCACAATTAGCCTTCCCCACTAAAGGCAGGTGGATATCTGATGCCTTCAGATGTGAAGTAGTCTGAAGAAAACACAGGATTAATCACTTGAGTTGTATAACCTGAATTATCATCAGGAACCATCTCCTAAACCAAAATGCAGAACAGAATAGAAAATAACTGACCTACATTTGTCAAAAGTTTAATATCATGAAAGCTGAAAAAAGGTTGAGAAACTGTCTGACATTAAAGAGACAGGACAAATATCATGGTGTTGAACTAGAACCTCTGTTAGAGGGAAATGCTATAAACAGTATGAGTGGAACAATTTGAACAAATTGGATTGGAACAGGTTGACCTCAGAGTTAATATTAATTTAAAATTCTATTTATGAAATTTCTTGAAGTTGATAAAATTTGATTATGAGCAGTGCCTTATTCTTAGAAAGACAAAATTGAAATATTAAGGATATGATGGTACAATCGCTTATTAAGAAAAACTATAAATAATAAACATAACATTTTCTCTAATTAAAAAAACAATGCGGTTGATAACACAATGTGACAAATGTGAAAGAAAAGTGAATCAGATGTAGGTGGGAGTCCTTTGTACTATTGCAAAATTTCTGTAGGTTTTAAGTTACTTCAGATAATAGTTTAGGAAAGGATTTGGTATTTTACTGGAAGAAATAAACAGTAAGAGATGACAAGGAAATGTTGAAAATATTGTACATACTTTATCAAATATTGAATCACATTGTAAATTTTTTAAAAAATGACAGTGTTGTAGTACTCCAAGGATTGATGAACAGACCAAGAAAAGAGAACCAAAAACTCCTTGATGGAGCCTATACAGTGACGTATGTTAAAGTTGGAATTTCTGTCTCTTCAATAAATAATGCTGCTGTGATTTTATAGTTGTCTTAGTAAAAATTCAACCTAGAACCTATCTCATGAAATAAAAAAAATCTATTTTGTAAACAAATAAATAAAGTCTACAATAGGTCTTTTAGAGACTGGGATACATGTCATTTTGCATCTTCTGCCAGTGACTGCTTATGGACCCACATCAGTATCCACACACAGATGTTTGCTTTATTTTCTCAGCTGATAATAGATAATTCTGAGATTTAAATCTGAGTTGTGGATGCCACATAATTTTTAAAGAATTTTCATGAGTTTTAACCATGTTATTTCATTTATCAATAATGCAAAAGGTTTATTGTCTTTTTATGGAAAATATCCATATCTGCCAGAGAGGGAAACATAATGTCACACACAGACATGGAACTTACAGACAAAATTACTACACATGAATCCATCCCCTGTGTTCCCCAGCTCCATCTCATTTGACACATTTAATGAAAATCTGTGTTCACACCTCTTATAATAAACTGATCTTTAAAACAAACCTCAGAAGTTATAATACTTGCATATTTCACATTGAAAGGATAATGAAAACTTCACCTGTGACATTTATTTTGTGATTTCTCCCAACATAGTTGAAATAATAGACAGGGAGCACTAAATCACCCTGATCGCTCTTACTTCCAAGCTTGGACCCATAATCTTGAATGCTGAGAGAATTCACATATTGAGCGTTCTCTGGATGTGTCTGGCTACATTTTTATATTTTTCCCCAGAGACTTAAAAAAAAAAAACACTTCATTTAAAATGTACCTCTTAAGGAACTGTTTTAATGATCAAACTCCCTTTCATTGAGATATGATATCTGCCAAGAATTTGATGATTGAATGGAGATCAGTAGTTTCTGGATGTGTGCAACATCTGTCAGGTTTTGCAAAGAAATGTCTGACTCCATTGTGTGACTTCTTTTGTGTGTGTGTGTGTGTGTGAGAGAGAGAGAGAGAGAAGAGAGTGAATCAGTGTGAGACATTTCTTTCATATGAAAGCTGCAATGTAGCAAGAAGTAAAACTGAAATTGTATATACAGGGTGGTTGTAAAAATGCAGGGAGGAAAATGGAAAAGTGTGCTATTTATTCTATGTTCCCATCAGTCCTAACTGCTTACTCTGCACTCACCACCCCTAATGGGCAGTGCTGATCATGTTATTCCTATCTTCAGCCCATCCCACGGTCTACTAGACAAAGTCCAGATGCTTAGACCTGACACTTAACATCCTGCACGATCAGCCTAATCCTTCTGTCTCCAGGGTTGGCTCCTTGTCAGGGCTGCCTGCGTGCCATCCCTGTTTGCCTTCAAAGGCTGCACCCTCTCCTTGTGCATGTCCACCTCCCAGCACTGAACCTGCCCGTAAGACCCCTTGCCCCATCTCCGTTCCAAATCCACAATCTACTACAAGACAATCTCTGATTCTTCCAATTAGAAGTGACCTTTTCTCTGTATTTTCATACACACAAGAGAGTTGATGTGATCTACATAGTTTTAATCTTTGTTCTTTCCACTTAAATCTGAAAGATCTTTCGTATCAGCTGAGTGCATAGTCCTTCTCTTTTTTTTTTTTTTTAAATACAAATGTGTTTACTGGATGATTTTGAAGAGTAAAGAAAGAATGTTATTGCTTCTTTGTCCTTCCTGAAGATGAAACTGGATGCCTTGGAGAAGATAAGAGTCCTCAAATGTCTTCATGAACAGTGTACATTTCACTGCCTGTCAGAAATTTTCCACACAAAAAAAGAAAAAGATAACAAGTCTCTTTAATTATTTGTAAATGAAAGCATGTGGTTAAATTCAGTGAAACTCTTAGGAAAATTATGTGGTCTTTGCTGCCCCATCCCTGGGTTTTTCAACAGCTTGCTTCATCCATTTATCAACCATATTCTACCCCATCCTATGGGTACACAATGATGAAATAACAGATCATGTCTTAATGGATATTCTAGCTGTTATTGCTATTTTAAATCTATTACAAACAATGCTATTTGTAGTAGAAAACACTGCAGTGTTTATGTTGGAGAAGTTTTACAAGGGTTATCAGTAGAATAAATTCCTAGTAATGAGATTGTTTTCTGTCTTGCATTATGGTTATTTATAATGGTGTCCTCCACTGCCCTGTCCTCCTCCAAAGGCCAGCTGACTTCCTGGTAGAATGAGTGCTTGTCATCTTCATCAGCACGATGTATCGATCAGGCTCTATGCTAACTTGAAAGATGCATCTCATTTAGTCCTCAGAACAATCCCATGGAGTTGGGTGTTATTATTATTTTCATTTTGTAGTGGAGGAAATGGAAACTTAAAGAAGGAAGTTGTATTTAGCTCACATTTAAAAGGAGGTTGATTAGTTCACATTTGATCTAGTGCCTGACCACGTGCTTTCCCTCTGCACATAACCGCCCTTGAGTCATTTGCTGAGTGATGATGCCTGGAACAAAGTAAAAGGCAAACTTGCACAGAAAACAAAACAAATATTGTTCATATAGAGAAAGGCATTTCTTTCATCAGTTACAGATTGTGTTAGCAATACTGTTGGTTATTTTCCTTGAGGACATTTATCTTCTAGAAGAAATCACTGAAAATAAAAAAAAAATCTGTTTAATGTTTGGTTAATACCCATGGTTCCATTAGTACTTCTACAAATAAACAGTTTATTTGCATGTTTTTAAGAGAAATTCTAATTATATTTTTCTGATAAGTAAACACATAGGAGGAGAAGGAGGCCTTTTATGATAAAACGTGTTTGACTAAACATTCATTTCTGAAATGTGTACTGAGCTTATGGTATATGCCAGGTGCTGTGCTACCAGCTGTATAAAGAAGCAAGAGCAGAAACACCTTAAACAATTTTAATTGTTTAAAGCCTAAATAAGCATATAGGTGCACATGCTCTGAGGTTATTATTCTGGAGAATCAGGGAAGGCATCTTGCAGAATATGTCTCTTCAGAGTGCAGGTGAACCTTAACCCAGGTCTTGGCAACCTATGCTGGGTTGGAGGTAGCAGGAGAGGTAGCACTGGGAATAGAAGGAATGGCACGTGCAAAGGTTGGTGTGATGGCAGCTTGGCAGCCTCAGGAGGACTGTGTTTGGTCTCAGCAGCAGGGTGAGAAGAGAGGCTGCCCTGACCACTATTGGTGAAGATTTTTATTACAAGTGCTTTGTTGGTGTGTATTCTTCATGTACTGCAAGTGAATGGATTTTGGTATAGCTACAGAGTTGTGCAACCACTATTTCGTTGAATTGCAGACTATTTTCATTGCTGCAAAAAAAGACACCTAGTACCATTACCAGTCCTTCAGGTTCTACCTACACATCCCACAGCCCCTCACAAAAATGAATCTGTTCCTTGTCTCTGGATTTACCTATTTTGGACATTTCCTATTAGTAGAATCCTACAATATGCAACCTTTACATCTGCTTTCTTTTATGTTGTATATTTTCAAGATTCATTCATGTCTTAGCCTAGACTAGTGCTTCATTCCTTTTTACTGCCAAATAATTGTTGAATTTTATAGCTAACTAAATGTGGGTGATGTTTTGTCTGTGTTATTATATGGTGATATAGGACTCTGAGGCCTAGAATAAGCTCATCTTTAAAACAGTAGAAACATGAAATGATACCATGGTTATTAATTGTTATTCTTAAAACGTTCAAATATCATATAACAGAGTTATTTCAAATGGCCAACAATGACCTCTTAAATAGGATAATAAATATTTTCTGCTTTGAATAAATAATAACTTAAGCAATTTTTCAATGCTTAAGTTTTTCAACATTATCAGAGCATGTAAACTTGATATATTTTATAACTTCAATTATGGAATAAGCAGGCTATATAGATTTGTTATCCTTTTCCAACAATGGCTAGAAATTGGTTTTTGGAGAAGTATGTTGGGACTTTTTGTGGCAAACATTTGGACCTATTTCTCTTGAAAGAAATACATGGGAGTAGGTTAGTGCCCTGTAAATATTTTTAATTGTTTTAAAACATGACATTCAGGATAATCTTGCCTTTTCGGGTTTTTTTTTGCTGTGCCAAAATAAAAAGATAGTGGTATAATCAGCTAGTAATTACTTTTCTCTCTGTGAGAAAGTTACTCTGGAAATAATCTGTATCAGAGTCCTATGAATTGCATAGTGAAAATAGGGTGCAACCCAGTGCTTGTTTCCCCCCCCCATGTCACTGCCCTACTGCCTGACTAAATGCTCATCTTTTTCCCTAAATGTAGCACAGTGGAAAGAGCAGAAACTTAGAATAAGAAAGAGCTAGCTCAGCGCAGAGTGTGAGTTATCACTGTGAGGCTTTGGACAGTTCATTTAAACTTTCTGGGTTCCCATTTTCTCACCTGTGCAGTGGGCATGCTGACAACTCTCTGGGAGGATGAAATTCAATAAAATGTGGAAGCACCCAGTAGTGTGCCTGGCATGCAGTAGGAGCTCACTTATGGTAGTTCCCTTAAAGAAGGGAGGTTTCTACTCAATATGGCATGGATGGTTCTAGAGTTGTTTGTCTTGCCTGCCATGTCAGAACTGTCCCCAGGGCCCAATAGACTGTGTTGGAGGACTATGGGGTGGTTGTTGAGGTGACACACTTCTGAAACGGTGGGAGCTATTCTTTGAAATAATCAGTGTTATAAACACACAGTGTCTCAGTAAAAATTACTACAATTGAAGAAATCAAAGAAAAACAAGTGTCACCAGGTTGCAATCACCATTCTTAATATTCATCTCACCCAACTGATCACATGTTTGAGTTAAAATTAGAACTCAAATATAAATTCCAAAAGGCCAGGAACTTTCCCGACTCATTATTAAATGCTATCTGTCGCTGAGGTTGAGTAAATATCTCAATAAGTGTTCACAAGTGGATGGGCTGTGTATACACTGTGGAAAAGATGCCATGGTAGCATTGTTGAGGCCTAGCAGCCTGTCACTCTTCTTGAACAACCTGGAATGCAAATTTGATGAGTGTTGACTGAAACTCTTTCAGGGATGAGATGGACTCAGGTTGTCTGGAGGAAGCTGAGATCATCCAGGTTACTGTCTTGGAGGTGAGTGGTGGCGACTGTGCTATCGTTCAAGATGGCCAACACACTGGCTCACTGTTTTGGTTGAGGACATTCTCAGCCATCCCACCAGCTTGATTTTTGAGAAGACTTTGCTCACCCCCATCTGATATCTTCATCTTAGTTGCCCCTCTGATTGCCATTGTCTCTGCCATAGCTACCACTGACCAGGCTGTCTTTCTGATTTTAGTTTGTCAGGACAAGGTCTAGCTTAGTTTATGAGTGTGATACAGTTAAGAACATTTTGTAGGACGGACTCCTGGGACAGGTCACCACATGGCCATGTTGCTCTGTAGCTTGCTGCTTTGACTGTCACATGATTCCATCAGCTATGGCCAAGGCCCAGGGCTCTGGGCTTCCAAGCATGGTGACCTAAGTATTGGGAGATTTGGGAGCCATGACATTTTTATCTGTGGAAGTAGATGTATAGTGGTCAATCAATACAGGGCAGTGTGACGTCAGTACCAGGAGACTAAGGTAGCCAGTGAGGCTCTGATGGAGAAGAGAGCTCACAGGTGGGTGATCAGGGAAGAGAGACATAGAATGCAAGTTGAAACTGTTCCCACACCATGTGGTACCCTCAAGGCACACCAAGCAAATACTTGCTAGGTGGGCTGTGGAGGAGGAGCCATTCATTCATGTGGCAGCATAGGGAACATAGGTAGGGAAGGCAGAATGAACGAGAACTCATGTTCTCCTGTGTGGTTTCAGGTTCATCAATTCCACTTAAGAATAGACTCTGAATTCTCCCTTTATCTCCCTTGCATATGGATTATATTTGTTTGCTTAAGGAATCTCAACATACCACATGCTTGATTCCTGAAAAATTGTTTTAGATGGCATCATGTTCCCAAAGTACTTCCCTATATTTTCTGTGTGAGACACTGTTCTTTTGTGAATAAATAATTCTGTAGTCGAGTTGAGGAGACACATTAGGAAAGGTCACACTATGGTAACAAATCAATGACCACCTATTGGTGCTTTAACTTGGAAAAGGTATAAACAGTTGTCACTACTGGCACCTGGAGGACTTTCCCCTGCCAGTTCCTTCCATTTGGTGACCAAGTGATCCATGTCACTGTCACCACATGGCTTGCCATTGCAACAGCATGCAATTCATGATCTTAGGAGATGGCACAGCAGAGAGCTCACATGGGACCTTTCACATGAGAACTGGGAACTGTGCTCTGTCTTGGCCCAGAGGTGACTGACACACATGACCCACATACATATCCACTGACTGAAGCTGACCACCGGATCGTACCAATGACATGTGGTTAAGGAAAGGTAGAAGGACCTAAATACATATGAGCAGGAGCAACCTCCAATTCCAGTTACTTCATATTTCCATAACAACAGGATTTTTGTTTTTGAACTTTGCAAAGGCAGCATACTTTGTCCTTTTTCAAGATGGGCCAATTCTTTTTTTTTCTTTTTTTTAAGATTTTATTTATGCATACAAGAAGTGGGGTACAGGCCAGAGGCGAGGGTGAGAGGATACACCAGAGACAGAGTGGGGAGCAGAACAGGTTGATCGACTGAAATACACTGCTGAGGGGAGCAGCAGGCGAGGCAGGCGAGGTCTGCTGCGCCATGTGGGTCCTCTCCCCAATTGAGGATCAAACTCCCAATGCAGTGGCTATGGAAACTCCACATTGTGGTGCTCAACCCCTTGCACCACTAGGGAGGCCTGAGATGGGCCAGTTCTTTGCCGCATTCCCCATATGCATTTGCTATAGTATCTCCCTTTGTGGAGCCCCTTATATCTCAGTAAACACAGACATTATTTCTACACTTCCTTCCTCACTGCTGCTGCTGTAAGCATTAATTCTCTTCTCCCTTATGGTGGTGTCATATGTGACTGATTATTATCATGGACATTATTTTAAGGGTGCTGCTATAATTCTTTTACCTAATCCAATGTCTGCGAAGAGCATAGTCAGAGAGGCAGGGCCAACAAGCTGTTGGAATATAGCAGAAGTGATTACTGGTTGACAAGGAAGACACTGCAGTCTAGTGGTAGCTTGTTCATGCCATTTTAACAGTCCACTGGCCTTTCATTTTAGAAGCATAGAAGATGAAACTATTATCACTCATGTGAAATAACAGCTGTCACCAAGTTTCTTTGAGCTGCTGGGTGACATCCTCATCTATAAAGTGAGTAGCAGAGAGGTTGCTCTAGTCAGCTGTTGTTAGATCAAACTGGTTTGGACTTTCATTTAATCAAAGAAGAACCGCAGAATCCCTGATAAACAGGAGTTCCATTGCTGGGCTCTGCGGAGGACACAAAGAAATGTGCAATGAATATTGTACTTGGAAGCAGCAGTGGACAATTGTTGCTAGATAAATCGTCAGTATTAGCCAAAAGATGTTTCATGAGGATCTACTCTGTGCTTCAAGCCGTAGTAGGCTCTAGGAATATGTTAGGAAACAAGAACTGGACATGGTAAATATAGATAAATCTCATAGAGGTCATAATTATTGGAGACAGAGACTAATCAGATGATCACAGTTTAAGTATATGATCTCACCTTTCGATACACATTCTAAGGGGAAGGGATGTAGAAATCCTAAAACTGGATCCTGGCGGGGACTAGGAGTGCAGTACTTAGTTTCAGCTCTGAATGGGTGTAGTCAGTGGTCTCAGAGGTGTCAAGGGCAGGATTTATTTACTGTGTGAATCTATTGACTTTTAATCGCACTTACTTTCTATGTGAAATAGTTCTTTGAGCTTATGCTTTGTCCTTATCAAAGACCTAAATGAAATTGTTTGATTTTAACTAAGTTAGGTCTCCCAGTGATATCAAGCTTGAATCCCACCTGGCATCAAGGATAATGTACCTGTACATGGGTTCAATCCAAGTTTCCAAGTAACATATCCAGGGAGCAATTGCAAAGAAAGTCCATGAATAGTGGGATAGGTACTTTGGGAATATCTTGACTGATTATTTCCACCAGGGTTTGGCAAACTTTTTTTTTAAGACCAACTTGACTGTCTTAGAATTTTCCTGCCCTGTGATCTGCACGATGGCTCAGTTCTTCCACTGTGGCAGAAAAAGAGTGGTTGACCAACATAGGTGAATGTGCATGATGTGTCCCAATAAAACTTTATTTACAAAGTCAAGGGGCAAATTGGATTTGGTCCAGTCATCACAGTTTGCAGGCCCTTGGACTCATTCATGATCCCTGGAGACTTTATTTTATCTGCTATCAACTAGAGAGAATACTTTCTCTCTCAAATAAAGGTTTTTTGGTTATACCCCTTATATTTCAAACAAGGTCAGCTATTGCAATTTTAAGAATATCAGGAAATCTTTTTAGCCCTCTCTATCACAAACAGCCCTTGTTCATTCCTACAGGTTGTTTCAAACTTTCTTGTGCATTGTCTGTGTGAAGTATGTAAGTCTAAGTTGGACACCAAGTTTCCAAGAGAGGGAAATAGCTTAAGATACCTTACATTGAACAACTTGGTGTGAAGAACAGTTCTACCAATGGGTTTTAACTTAATGGAAGGCCGCTCTGAGACCTGCCCAATTGGGGGCAAGTTGATAGAACACTGCCTAAAGTTGTCTGACTCCTGCTTCACAGTATTTATGGACCTGACATGGGTGTCAAATTTACTGGGATACAATGACAATTGAATAATAGATATGATGATAAAGCCTGTTCCATTCTCTCTCCCTTACATGGGGAAGATCACATGAGCAGTAGCTACTAAAGATATTTTAGAAGTGAACAAGTAAATATGGGTTAAGAATGTGTTACTATTTTGCCATTATCAGTACATATTCAAAAATTCGGTAAACAGGAACAGTATTAATGATTAATCTTTTTTTTTTAAAGATATTCTGGGTTGCAGGCCAGAGGTATAGGTGTATGAGAGGCTTCACAAAAGACAGAGTGGGGAGGAAAACAGGGGGATCAGCTAAAATACACTGCTGAGGGGCACAGCAAGTGAAACAGAAGAAGTCTGTTGCACCATGTGGGTCCTGGCCAGGGATTGAACTTGTGCTGTAGGGGCTGCCGATAGCTTCATGGTGCTGAGATTTAACTGCTTGAGCCACCAGGGAGGACCCTGATGATTAATCTTACAATATGTAAATATTTATGTGGTAAAACATCAACTTTGCTAACTACAGAGGTAATGTCATTTTTTGTCAATTTCTTCTGAATCTTAAATAATTTCTGAGTCCAGTGACTCTTGGTGTTGGTCATGAGTACCATATTGAAATTAGGATAGAATGTGTATTTAGCCCAGAAATAACCCTGAAGATAGCATTCTGATTTTTTTTTCTATTAACTGATTTTTTTTTGTGCCTTACCTTTTTCTGTTCAAAAATAAGTACAAAATAAATTAGTGTATAGCACGTATGTTCTACAGCTGGCCAGAACTGAATGAAATTCTTATTCTTATAATTATTAACTGTATGACCTTGTATAGGTTATGTATCATCTAATAGTTCACTTTCTTCCTGAGTAAAATGATAGTAATCATAATTTTTAGCTCATAGCATTATGATGATTGAATTAGAGAACTTAATGCTTTGCTTAAATGAGTGCTGAAAACTCTGCCTCATTGTTGGGAAATACTCAACAAATGTTTGCTCTGATGATAATGATGGTGAGTCTATCAGTCAGGATATGACTTGATTTTTTCAAGCTTATGTACATAATGAAGACAGTCGTACTTGATAAGTCATCAAAATGTACGTAAAACTTATTATGGGATCTGAGAAAGTTATGGAGAATTATTTTTTCCTTGAGAGGGATTTAATATTTCATCTGAATCACAGGTTAGAAATTTAATAACTCTCCTCACAAGGAAGTGAATAAAGCCTGTTGTTGTTCCAAACCTACTGTTGCTTATCATAGACTTACTGTCAATGTGAATGCTTCGCCTTAGAAAAACAAACTGCTCAGCACAAAATCACACACTGTATATATTGCTTGTTTAATGTACTTTAAGTATGTGTATGCTAGAGTAATTTAGAGGGAAACTGTGAAAATATATCACATATTTTCCATTTAGCTTTTAGGCGTTTCTGATCTGTTTTGCACTACAATTTAGGAATTAATGTGTTAAGGTCACTGTTTTCAAATTCATCATCTGCTTTCAATATGAATATAAGCAGGTTCTGCATTAGTATCGTTGGTGTATCAAATGTTGATCAAGCAAAGTGCTATAGTCAACTGAATATAAAATAAATAAGCAAAGGTCCTGTCTAAGATTAACAATGTAAAAAAGGTTGTGACTCAGCAACAAAGAATGGAATTGTGTAAGCAATTAATATTGTTTTAAAACCCGAGGTAATAGTTGAGTGGGTATTTTCTGGTGATCAGAAACTTTGGTTATTGGAATGGAATAACCCCTGGTACACACGTGTGCATGTGCACACAGACACACGCACACATCCATAATACATCCCTACAGTTGTCCTGCATTCATTCATGCAAGATACATTCATTGAGCCTGTTGATACAGCAAATATTAGAGGCACTACAGGAACCAACCTTCGTGGTCTTTGTCCTCCCTCTAGCTGGCTGTCTCTCTTGAACAGACAGATGATTAGTGTCAGGAGAATGAAGTCCTAGGGTCTACAGGCACATTTCACCGCCAACTCAATTATCTTCTCTCAGAAACAGAATTTAGAAGCCAGTTAGGGAATAATCAACAAGCAGGGAAAACAGAAAAGAGACCAAATAATGATCATTGAACTAATAAGAAGAACAAGTGATCCATAGCATTTCCTGTTTCTGCTCATTATCCATCTTCCATCCAAATCCAGGACGCTAGTTCTGCTCACATGGAAATCTTTTTTCTTTATTTTTCACAATGTTAGCTCATACTGCTTCCCTACTTGGAAATTTACACCCTGTCCTTTTCCTGTTCACTGGAAATCCTGGTGATGACTGGTAGCTTCCCTACACCCTTCACCCACATAGACCTACCTTTCTCACCTCCTACTTCGCTCAAGTGAGTAGACCATATCTCACAATTTAGTATTTTGTTGCTTGTTAAGATAACTAGCAATTAGTTACATTCTGCCTTAGGCCTTTAGGTTTTTATTCATGAAACTATACCCTAGTTCTTTTTCTGAACTCGGTCCCGTGGGGAGATTGGGTGTGGGTGGGAGGGAGAATGTAGAGGGGGAAAAGAAAAAGGAAGAGCTAGAATACCTGCCTTCAACGGGCTTGCTTCGTTCCAGGGTGATCTGTCTTACATGCAGATGGGCACAGGTTGAGTTGTGTTTCCCAAAAAAGTATTTGTTGAAGTCCTAACCCTTGCCATCAAACTGTGTGGCTCTTAAGTGGAAATAGGGTCATTGCAGACATAACTAGGTTGAGATGTGGTCAGACTGAATTAACCTGCACCTGACTTGTGTCCTTATGCAAAGAGGAGAAGAGAAAATATTTGGGGAAAGCCACATGACTGCAGAAGCAGACACTGGAGTGAGGGCTGCTGGCAACAGCAACACTGTGAGGAAAGGTAAGACCCTGGTGGAACCTAGGGTTCTAATTCTGGTCTCCAGAGAATAGAGTTCTTTCTAGTCTATAGTTTTTAAGTCACTCAGTTTGGTGGTTTGTTATGGTAACCCAAGGAAGCTAATATGCTGTGATGACCCAAAGATGGACATGAGGCGAAGATGGAGTGTTTAACACTTTGGAATTTCTGAGCAGAAAGCAGTCATCTCTAGAAGGGCTGGTGTTTCACTGAGAGGAGTTTCGTAGGTAGTCCCACAGTTGTGGGGTTTAGCAGGATTTGAACATTTAAGATGGGTACAAAGAAGAAATTACATTACACTTTTGCATTAGTGTGAGCGAGGTATAGATACAGATGAATAGAATCATGACATCATTTGTGTGTAAGAAGAACTGGTGCTTTGGTTTTACCAGAACATTCTGTGAGTGAAGAAAAAGGAGGGGAGATGAACCTGGAAAAGTAGACTCGGGCTGGTCTTGGGAGGAGACCTTAGACAGGGACTGAGCATGGAGGAAAGACCTCAGTAGCGTGAAGTCCATCACCATTTGCTCAGAACCAGAGGAATTGCAGAATGGAGAGCATACACGCTTTGGGGAAGACCAGTCCTAAAATTTTGAGTCTAGCACTTTCCAGCTTGAGTGTGCACCACAGATAACTGGACTCTACCCCTTAGAGTTTCTGCTTTAGTAACTCTTGTTATAGGGTCTAAGAATGTGCATTTATAACAAATTCCTAGGTGACACTGATGTTATAGGGAACCACCCTTTGAGGATTAGTCATATGGGAATTTGAAGAAATATTAGGCCATGAAACACTTTGGAACTTCATGCAATGAACAATGAAAAGATAAGCATGAGCCGGTGCTGTGGCAGCAGCCATGAAAACAAGGTGGGTCTTACCTGATACCCACCCGGTGAGACTTGGCATTTCATCAAATGTGAAGGCTCAGGGACAGAGAAGGCCATAGCTGTTCCAGACCCTCAATTCTGTCTATTGTGATGTTTTCTGTTTCTTGTATATTTCTCTTATTGTTCTCACTAAGTTAAGAATTCCTGAGGATAACGGCTCTATCATTTTCCAAGTCTGTAAAAAAACAAAAACTCTGTATTTAGCATAATGCTCAACATTTATCAAGTATATAAATTATGCCAGGCAGTTTGCATAGATTACCCAGTTTAAACTTCAGCAAGATTCGGTGAATTGGATATTACTATTTGTTTTATATAGAAGAAAATTGAAACCCTGAGAGGTTGAGTGATTTACCTGAAGTCAAACAGTAACTAAGGTGCTTCACTAGATTTCAACCAGCTTGTTTGAATGCAGAGTCTGTGTTCTAACACCTCATCAGTGAAGACCTAGGTACATAATTGATGCTAGGTCATAATGTATTTTTATATTAAATGACAGCATGTAATCATAAAGTTAGATAATACAGCTAATCATAAAAAATAAAACAATATAAAAATTGACTTCCTAGTAATAGTCACTTATAATATGTTAGTGTATATTTTTTCAGACTTCTTTCTAAGCCTGCACTTACACATCTTGGATCACATGATACTATTTAATCACTTAAAAATTAACAACACTATGTACAATTTCTTTAACAATAAATACACTCTAACTTCAGTATTAATGGTAATTTATTTGTTTATGATATTGTGTGACTATGCCATAATCTATTTAATTTTTATTTGGCCACTTAGAACTATGTTCGGACTCAGATTTGTTCTCTTTGTGGATGGATTCTTAACCTGTAGTGTATACCTTGTATCAAATCACTTAGAAATTTATTGGAAGCAGTAAAATATAGTTAAATCTTCCTATTTAATATATAAGAAATCCAAAGCTCACAAAGGTAGCTTTCCTATGATCACAAATTAGAAACTAATACTGTTTTCTCCTCATCTATCCATCTGTCATCCTTCAGCCCATCCCTCTTTCCTCCCATCCATCCATCCATCCATCCATCCATCCATCCATCCATCCATCCATCCATCCATCCATCCATCTATCCATCCATCCATCCATGCATTGTCTATCCATTCATGCTTGTATATACCCATCATTCGTCTGTCCATCCTAGCATCAGCCATCTAGCCATACATGTATGCATCCATCATCCATCTGTCTATCCTTCCATCACCCATCCATCTTTCATTCATCCATTCATTAAAATTTATGAGTCCCATCTATATGCACTGTACTCCTATATGTATAGGGAATATAAAATTTGCCCAAACAGACCAAATTTGCTGCCACCATTGGATCTAATATGTACTGTAGGAACTTCTAAGCCAGTTTCTTTTTATCATCCCACATTGCCAGTTTCTTGGTTTTCTGTCTTCTACCAATGATGTCAAGCAAATAAAGTTGCTTAGTGTAAGACATGATCCTTTCCTCACTGAGTTTCTCCTGTGGGAAAACTGTCTTGGTAACCAAAATGAGCTGGTGCAGTCTGCTGAAACACCCTTCAGGGGCATTTTTCTTCCATTGACCAGAGATATTTAGATATGCCCTGCCAATTTTTAACAGTTCCCCTTGCCTACCAACTCCTCACACTTGAAGAAACACAATTTGTTTCCCACAAAAGACTGCAGTCAAGCTGAAAAATGCTTTCTTTTGTTTGTCCACAAGCTGCCCACAGCTGAAAACTGGGGTGGGGAGGCTGTGCAGGTGTTCCTTTCTCATGCATTTCCAGCAAGGATGGAGCTGCACTTGGCATCCGGACCCAGGAGAATTGCTCCAAGATCTTTCCGTGTTCTGATGTCCAAACCTTTTAGAAGCATTTGTCAGTTAGTACAAGTCTAGATGTATTTGCACTCTTAGGTGTACACTGTGAGACGGTACTTTATGAACTATTTTTTTTGCTATTAAGATTTTCATTTATTTTTTAATTAACATTTTTAATTTATATATATTTGACATCAATTATAATCCCCATGTATTCCCCATCACCGTATCACCAGTGCACCATCACCTCAGTCCCCTGTGCTCCCGTCTGCCCTTAACCCTCTACCTCTTCCCTTCCTGCCAAGTGTCCCCAATTTGTCCTTGTCTTTTCATTTTTGGTTTTTGTGTCTTTATTGTTATTGTTATTATTATTATTTCCTTGATCCTTATTTGGTTCCCTTATATTCCTCCTAGGGGAGGAACCATCTGGTATTTTTCTTTTGCCTTCTGACTTAACTTCACTGAGCATAATCCCTTCCAGTTCTATCCATGTTCCTATGAATGCATCTAGTTTTTCTTTTTTGATTGCTGAGTAGTATTCCACCGTGTATATGTACCACAGTTTCCCGATCCACTCATCTGTTTTTGGGCATTTAGGTTGTTTCTAGGTCTTACCTATTGTAAAGAGTGATGCTATACTTTATGAACTATTATGTGGAACTCGGCCATGAAATGGGGACTCAGAACAACTCAGCTTCCTGTCCCCACCTTCCCACATACAGATATGAGTGAGTTAACTTTTCTAAAGCTTGGTTTCTTCATCTGTCAACTAGAGATACTCATATACAGTTCTTATAATTCTGTGCCTCTTTGTATCAGCACTTAATATATTTCGATATGTCTTGTCTCAGTTTTAGTAGGTGACTTACTGTCCCCTATGTCTAGAACAGAGATGCCACATTTCTGGTCTTTAAGAAAGTCCCAGGAAAACAGGGAGAAGTCAGTCACTTCAAGTTACTTTTCCTAAGTAACATAGGTAAGTGTTTCATACATGTCTCTTCTGCTGACTGTTTGTTTCATGCTGCAGAGACCTTGTCTGTCCTGATCGAAGTACAGCATAAGCACTTAGCATATGTTTGTTGAATAAATGTATCATGGAGAGTGCAATGAAAGTAAATGAGCTAAAATGTCTAGCTCAGAACATAATGCATCATTTTTAATAAATGCAAACCATTTATTTCCTTCTTATGAGCACCCTGTAGCTTCCCAAACTAGATTGGCAAATTTCAGTTTTCATGATTGCCTTCTGCATAATTCCAATATAAATTCCATAAGGTAATTAGCAGGACATAATGGACACCATTGAATGAGCATTCTTCTGTTTGGGGATTGGGGTACTTCAAAGGAATTTCATCCTAAGGTGTTTCTTATAATTGTCTTTCCTGGGTCTTTCTGCTCACTTTCCTGCTTTGAAATGCTAATATCATTATTCCCTTTTGTCTTGTGCATCTTTGAATTTGGGATTGAAGTCTACCATCTAGCAATGCAACTTCAACCTGCTACCAAAGCTTGAACAAAGTGGTAAAAGCTAGTAAATTAATAAGTCCGAAGAGTATGATGAGATGGCTGTTTGGGTACATCTGTAAGAGCAGAACAGAAATATACATTGCCTCTTGGGTACTGCTGTAAAATGAACTGTAAAATAATTATTTCCACTGGGCAATTTTTTCCCTAGCTTCAATCTCCATCAATACACACATCTTCATTCTTGGGATGACATCACAGAAGGTACCCAAAGTGATTAGCTTAATGCATGGCCTTTGCGTGAGGAACTTTTTGAATGGTGCCTGGGAATATTGGCAGTCCAAGAAGGGAAACTGTCTGAAGAACTTTTAGAATGCCAGGAAATATTTTTTGAAAGGAAGAGTGAAGCTATTATTTACTCAGCATAGAATTTGTGTCAAGCGTGCATGCATGCTTTTACCTGTAGTATCTCATGTAATATTCTTAAATATTATTCAATTCAATATTATTGAACTTTTTATTTCCTTACATCAGTGTTCATTTTTGTATAGTATTTGATTTCTACCCTCAGGTGTGGTCCCCATGAATCTCCCACCAACTTATCACCCTTGAACCATACCCTAGTCACTTGTGCTCTTTCCTCCCCTGTTTTAATGCCCCTAAAGGATTTTGCAATGAGATTTTGTGATCTCGGATGGATGAGCACATCAGGAAGCTCAATAAGCATCCCAGGTCTACAGAGCCAGGTAATGCCAATGCTGAGATTTGGGCTACCTTGTGTCTGGCTCCAAACACAGGTTTTCTGCAACATCTTGATTAGTCATGTCAAGCATGCAGATATGGACCAAGTATATAACTCTGCCTGACACTGGTGGTTCAGGGTAGAGCAGAGCCAACAAAAAACCTGCCCTCTTGTCACTTCTAGGTTATTGGCTTGCCAATCATGAATCTAGTTCTACCTCAAGGCCATTGAGTAGTTTTTGAAATAAAATGAAAGGGCAGTGCTTGTCACTCAGGAATCCTTAGCTGACATTATTATTAATTAAGTTATAACACAGATATATAACTGTAAACATTATTGAATGCTACGAAGGGAAAGCACATGGATTTATGAAGGCATACAAAGAGGAAGGTAGGGAGGTCTTCCCTGAGGAAGGCCACGATCAAGGAGGGGAGGAGAGTTGTTGAGGCAGAAAGAACAGCACATGCAAAGGCCTTGAGGCAGAAGAGAACACCCCTTGTTCATATTCTAGGAAGTGAAAGTAAGTCTGGCAGAGTTTATAAAACAGGGAGCCACAATTTTTTTTCCCCTCATTATTTCCCTGGACACCTGATACTTCTCCAGTTTGTTTTTTTTTTTTTTTCTTTTGAAAGATGACCTCTTTACAATTCTCTGATCCTAATTTCCTAATGAGATACAGCAATTCTGCCCATCAAATTGATCTGAAATGGGAATTACTACCACGAACTTACTTAGAGACTTAGGGCACAAAGAAAGCGCACTTCTATTGTGTTCAGTCTTTACAGATCCCATCCATAGATTAGGCAGTGTGCTGATTTAAATTCAAGGAGACAGCTCTGTCTTCAAGAGAATAGATAATTGGGAATGAGTCACTGTCTTTTTCAAGAACAAGCAGCAAGGTCTAGAAAATTTAGACACAGATTTTGCACGTGCTAATTCGCTGCCAATATAGATAGACGAGGCTACCTAGAAAGAGATTTCCTGGGGGATTTAGAGACCAAAAATAATCACGTTAAAAAAAAATCTCTTCTAAGAAACATAATACTTATCTTGTCAGTGCAGACATATTACGTCTGCAGTAGCTTCAAGGTACAGAGAGAAGAGAAAATATGCAGGAAGTGAATAGAACAAATAATGTGGAACAAATCAGGAGGGTTACGGTGAACAAGACTCCTGAAAAGATAAGTGGACAGGGCACAGGACTGCCTGTGTCAGTTATAGTTTCAGCCTATTTCAAGTCTGAAGATCAGACTACGCAAGACCTGGTAAAGTGAAGAGAGAGTTGAGACCAGGAAATTGACCTTCTTATAAAGTTTAGAACAGTAAGGAACTGAAAATCAGATGACCAGGGAGAAGGTATTCTTTCACAGATCTGTTTCCTCTGTCTAACTAGAAAAACACTGAACAACTCCAAGGGAGGGAGATCCTGCAGAATAACTCACCAGTGCTTTGCAAGTGTCAGGACATCAAAGACCAGAAAAGCTGGAGATACCATCTCAGATAAGGGGAGTCTAAGGAGTTAGGACAAGGACTGCACTGCTATGTTCTGAACTGGGTCCTAAAGCAGAAAAGAGGGGTTAATGGAAAAGCTGATGAAACTAGACTGAAGTCTGTCTTGTAGTAAAGAGTATTACACTGACATTGATCTCAGCATTTATAGATAATCCGTGATTGTGTGAAAAGTTGACATTACAGAAAATAGGGTGAGGAACACAGCTGTATTTGCAACTTCTCTGAAAATCTGAAATTATTTCAAATAATTTCCTCCCACCTCTTTCCAACCACATACCATGTGACCAAAGCTGTGAGTTTTGCAGGTAAGGAGACTGAAGTTCACAGGGACCACACACTCAGCTCGAGTCCACCCATACGTCATTTCTTCCTAATTTTGGAGAATATGGAGGTAAGAACCATTCTCCACTGGGCAGTTTTTCCTCTGGCTTCCTACAAAAGGCTCTGGGGAATCCAAGACAGGAATCTCTCCACCATAACACACATTAAAGCTGTTTGAATACTTATCCATCCACAATTTCCACACATGTGAAAAATCTCATGTAGTTGACAAAGAAGGCTAAATCCTTAGCATGTATTACAAAACTCCACGTGGTTGCTCTGGCCACCTCCTCAGCTCACCATTTCTCTCCAAGGCAGACTTTCTTGCCTTCTCTCAAGTGTGTCCATTATGCTTCTGCCTCAGGACCTTTGAATCTGCCTTGAGAGTGCCATCCCTGCCCCCACATAGAGGCTGGTTCCATTTTCACATGATCCTTTTGCTAGGAAGCCTTCCTGATGGACCCCACTACTGACCCTCGAGAACAGCAAGGCCCTCTTCTCTTTTTTTCCAGTGGGATCTTGCACCTCTGTGTAAAACCAGGAGCACAAGTAGTCCTCTGTGTTCATTTCACACCCTTCTCAGTCATAGACTGTCTATACACATTTGTAATAGGCATTAACCACCCATCTCCCACTTTAAAAGAGCATGCTATTTACCAGGCTCAGGATCTCTTCTGCGCAGCTGACTTCAGAAGTTCTCACTCAAAACTCAAGCTAAATGCATAGACCCACAATATGGATTTATTGGGGATGGAGCGGGGACTCCACATTACAGTACTATCTGCATTACATTTGAAGTGGCAGCAGAGGGCTGGGGAAGGGGGAAGTGTACTTTTTGGCAAAGTTCAGGAGACTGGCAATGTGGAGTGGGCTGGATCTGGTTCTGAGAACTTCAGGAATCTGTCCATCCGCAGGGAGGAGGGGATGCCACTTCTCTGGGTGACAGTCACTGGCGATTCTGGCCAAACACTGCGGAAGAAAGGCCTTGGATCCTCCTCATGTAGTCCTTCAGCATCTCAAAGCACCCCAGCTTCAGTGCCTGTATTTGTCCTTCTCTCAGTGGCATCTTTTCAGACTACCTGTTCATTTTTCTGTAGGTGGGATTTCTCCCCACAATAAGGTTTTAATCCTCCTTACCTTTAGCTTGTGTGTTTACCAGTGTCTTTGAAAGGATGGGTTACTTTTTAATTGATAACTTAAGTTGCTCTATTGCAATTGCCCCCTCATCTCTGTTGTTACAATATAATACACACGGCTGTATCTCAAAATACTAGTTACTTGTAAACCCTATAGACCCTTACCCCCACCCTTGAGCATCCTGAAGCCAAAAGAAGACATAATAGATCTACCCTAATGAGGTGAGCAGTGTGTTTCTGTTTTTTTTTTTTTTAATTTAAAGATTTAGTTATTTATGCATACAAGCTGGGTACAGGTCAGAGGCACAGGAGATGAGAGGATTCACCAGAGACAGAGTGGGGAACAGAACAAGCAGATCCACTGACATACACTGCTGAGGGAAGCGGTGGGCAAGGCAGGAGGGGTCTGCTGTGCCACGTGGGTCCCTTCCCTGGCCAGGGATCGAACTTGCACTGCTGTGCCGCAGATGCTTCACAGTGCAGCGCTCAACCTGCTGTGCTACCAGGGAGGCCCCAGCAGTGTTTCTTGGGGGAGTTTTCTGCTTGCCTGATGCTATTCAGGCATGTGCTGTTTCTCACAAATTCATGGGCTGGGTACCCAGGGACTAACAGGCATGTGGCAGACGTTTAAACTACATGTTGAATAAATAAATCATAAGATGAAAACTGCACAATTGAAACATTTGTTGGGAAACCAACCAGGCAACCAGCAACGTTTGGAAATTAACTTAGCTAGACTGAAATGATGGCAGGTGTTTTCCTTTCAGCTTCTAGATCATAGAGGGGACCCATGAAACTCCATCTACTACAGTGAGAATAGGTTCCTTTTTCTTTTTCAGAATCGTGAAAGAGACCGAGAAGTGACATATCGCAGGAGATATATTTGCAGAAAAGCGTCAGTTGGCTCTTGTCAGGAGTCCTGTATAAAAAGGAAAAAATTCCTCTAAACTGCTGGAGCAATGAAAGAGATTGATGGGCAGTTCCTGCAAATTCTTCTGCATGGCACGCTGAGGAGATAAGTTATAGAGAGCACGGGGCCTTTCCGAGGAGCAGCAGGTTGCAGACAGAGGGTTCCATGCACGAGGCCCATGGAGAGCACCAATACAAGACAGCAGTGGGGGAGGGCTGGCCCATGGGCGTCTTCTCATAGGGGCTTTCCCTTGCCAGTGCAGGAGCATGAAGGGATAATGAGGGAGGCTCTGCAGGAAGTGGCAGCTTCCTCATTATCATCAAGTTTCACCATTTGTAACCATTTGCAATCCCTGAGCAGGATTACTGCAGGTTTTTATTGGGGCAAGGACCGCATAGCTGGAACCACAGGAGGATTGTGCGAAAGAATCATGATTCTTTAGCCTCTGGCTTTCACGAGCCCCTTCCCAGGATGCCCATTTAGTTTTATGTTTATCATTTTGTGTTATTGTTTCTAAAGTGCTTGTCCCCAAATTATATAAGCTTCAGGTCCCACAAACTCTGGATCTACCTGATTATAATTACTTTATAGTGGAATTCAAACAGAAATACTTGTCTTGAGTACACGGGCACTAGATGACGCGAGTCTTTAGTTCTTGGGGGGAGCCTGCCCTACTAGGGGACTGCATATCAAGGAGAAACTCATGAGAACCTTGAGCTAAAACTCAGTGACTCTGGAAAATCACCATCTTGCCCCTTCCGCACCTACTTATTGGGCTAAGTGAATCAATGATCTACACCATGCAATGTATTCAGGATTCTTCTTTTTTTTTAATATTTATTTATTTATGCATACAAGAACTGGGGTACAGGCCAGAGTTCAGAGAGGTGAGACAGATTGGGGAGCAGAACAGGCAGACTGACCGAAACACAATGCTGAGGGGAGCAGCGGGTAAGGCAGTAGAGGTCTGCTAAGCCATGTGAGTCCCTCGATGGCTGGCGGCAGGAATCGAACTTGTGCTGCAGTGGCTGTGGTTTGCTTCATAGTACATTGCTTAACCCACTGCGCCACCAGGGAGGCCCCGCATTCAGGATTCTGACCCAACTGCTAGAGACCCTCCAATGAGTGTGGGCCATTCAAGCCTTCAATTCCATTTTGATGACATTCTTCATCTCTTACAGGGAATAGCTGCTCTTAAGTCTTATGTCACTTTATCTTAGGGCCTTCAGTGTCCTCTGCTCATGTAGCTCAATTCTTATGGAACTTTTTCCAGTGTTGGGTGAGCCTCAGTTTAGGCATGTGTTAGAAGGAGGCTTATCTGAGTATTCTTGCAACCCATTCATAAAACATCACAGGATTTAGGCTCTCCATGCAAAGAAGGGTTTTAGCTTCTTGGGGTCCTTCTCAATAGTCTCCTTAAATACTGCAGGTAGTATTTCATTTTGAAGTATTGCATTTTAAAACACTTTTTCCCCTGGTATTCAGCATTAGGCCAGTGTTAGGACTTGCAAAAGTATATCAGATGTGTATGTACAGGCACACCGCGCTCTTATCCCTCTGTAAGTGTAACAGCAATCTTGGGAGCGGTGTGGGATGGAGGAAAAATAACTCAAAATCCAAGTAGTGAGAGAAAGAGAGAGACACCTAGAGGGGCTACATCTCTGGAGAGATGACCCCTTTCCCCATGACAAGTCTCCCTTTTATTGAGTGTGTGATTCAGGGAAGGGGCAAGTCCTTGGAGGGATGCGAGGAGGAATGTACTTGGTGGGCGGGTCAGTTTGGGGTGCATAATAGTCTGGCACAAGCTGGGGGGAGTGAATAGGTGCTGTTACTTAGGGGGCTCCATTGTTGCTGCATCCCATCTTATTCCCTGTTACCATTTAACTTCCTGTCAAGGTGATCTAGCCCATTATGCTAATATGGCCATCATATCTGCCTGCTGTTTTCAGCACTTACTGATTTTTCCACTATGTTCCTCATACCTAGAGCTTTGTCCTGCCTCTACATTAGCTTAACCAGCAGCAACTTTTGGGTGCCAAGCACAATGCTGAGAACAAGGGGGAGTGGGCAGATCCACAATGAATCTTGTTAAAAAGCCCACACAGGTCTGGCCGAGAAGCTGGTTCAGCAGTGGTGGCTGGACCAGTGGGTGCCCCTGACTCAGGTTGACTCCCCTACATGGTTGTGAGCTGAGCTTCTCTAATGGGGTTGTCAGAAAGGCACGAGTTCAGAAACAACCAAGACTCAGACTGATGCAAAAGCAAGGCTGGGTTTATTGCTAGCTTGAGCTAGGGTCCGAACCCCTGGAGTGGAACAGTCACAGCGGCCTCGCCCAAGCAGGGTTGGGACCCCGGTGGGTTAGTACAGCTGCTTTTTATGATCATACATGGCAGCGAAGGTGGGGAACAAGGGGAGCCTGGTGCCTGAGTCACATGAGGCAACTCGGCCCATCATTACCAATAAGGGCTGGAGTTCTGGTTTTCTGGACCGGGCTGGTGGGCCTGGACCTTGAGAGACAATTCCTGGGCTCAGCCAGACATTCCATAGGACTTAACAATGGGACTTAACAGTGGGACTTAACAGGTTAACTGCCCTGCACGTGGACTCCTTTCTTGCCTTGCTGTAAGATTATTGAGTACACCTCTTTTGGACATGAATGAGGGAGGGTGGATGGAGGACAGACAGAAGTTTTATTACCAGTGCTTTCAAAAGGGCTGTTTTGTGGGGAAAAGTAGATATATCAGAACAGCAAGGGCAGAAAGTCAGGGTGGGGAGACTGTTCCTTTAAAAATGTAGATCAAGTTCTACAATTGAGTCAAGAATCAGCTCCAAGCTATTTGTTTAGTCATTGAGGATCTTTTTGTTGTTGTTGTTGTTGTTGTTAAAGATTTATTTATTTATGCACACAAGAGCTGGGGTACAGGCCTGAGTCTCAGGAGGTGAGAGGATTCACCAGACACAGAGCGGGGAGCAGAACAGGCAGATCCACTGAAACAAACTACTGAGGGGAGCAGTGGGAGAAGCAGGAGAGGTCTGCTGTGCCAAGTGGGTCCCCTCCCTGGCCAGTGATTGAACTCGTGCTGCTGTGCCTCTGATGCTTCACAGTGTGGCACTCAACACGCTGTGCCACGGGGAGGCATAGTCATTGAAAACCTTTTAAGAAAAAGCTCTAGACTTGTAATTATTTTCATACTTTGTAAAGTGTGAAAGATACACATTCTTTGAATACGTGTATACTGTAAATATAAATCTTTGAGAAATGAAGCTTTTGCTGCTAGGAATGCAAGAAAGCTACCTGTGGAAAAAAGATCATTTCGATGCATAACAGAATGAAATCAGCTGAAAGGGAGAAGTAGCAAGGGAGAGAAGACAGTGGTAGTTCCTGTCTGTGGATTATAATTTTACCTTTGGACTAATTCTTAGAGTGATGGGTCTTGGCTCCTGTGAGATGAGTCAGGGGATGCTCAGAACAGAGAATAAATAGATGATCAGGAGAAGGTATGAAGGGCTTGATCACCTGAGGGAAACAACCAGCCTGGTGCATTGGAAGGATCGAAGTGAGGCTGTTACAAGGTAGGGAGAGGGGCATTTTAGGACCCCCAAACTTGCCCTCTCTGAATGGGTTTTGCTATTTGCTGCATTAAGATAAATACATAAGATTTTTAATGGAAAGGAACTTTAATACAATTAGGGTATAATATAGAAAGGATAAAGAATATAGTTATTAAGTATTTAAAGTTACCCATTTCCTTGAGGGTAAAAGTTTAGCTAAATAGGATTGGCTTAAAGCAAGGCCCAAAAGTATGTTACAAGTTTAAAGGATTTTTTAATAGAGACTTATAGAAAAGGGTTAGAGTTAGACAAATCCGGAGGAAAAGAGCAAAATGGAAACTAAGATGAAAGCTGCCATTGTTAAGTCCCCACAGGTCTCTCACCCACATCTGTTCCAACCAGTCCAAAACCAAAAAGCAAGCACAGTTTCTTCACATGTCCCTCTGCTTATGTGCCTCCTCCACGTTTTCTTGCTGCTTTTTATTCTGCTTTTTTCCCCCTCCCTTCCTTCTGTCTTCCTATTTCCTCTCTCCACCATCTTTTTATTTCTGCTCAGCTCCACACACTTAGGGTGGAACTGGGATTCTGGAACTTTCCCCTTTCCTGGGGACCACCCTATTACAAGGCCACATCAGGATCCTTGGACACAACCTGTTGGGTAAAATAAAAGTCTCAGTGATAAAGGTTATTAGATAGTTAAGGTAGGTACCTGAATCTGGGGAACGAGACTGGTAAGAATGGACTCCTGTCAGATGCTTCAACCTCAGCCCCTCACCTGTGTTTGTGTTGGACCACCAAGGGTTAAAATAGACAGGCCTTCTCAGAAAAAGGAGTTACATTCAAGACAAGTACATGACAGAGACAACAGAGAACTCCTTTTCATAGGTGTCCTTTTCCCAGGTATGTTTTACTTCCAGAGAAGGTAACATGCACACATTACATTCGGTGGCTCTCAGAGCTGTAATTCACATATGAGAAAGCAAGAATTTAGGAGCTGGCAGAGTTCACATTAAGGAAATGCCTGTTTGATCTGATGTCTGAAGGTAACTCCAGGGGCCTTGAAAGGGAGGCCCCAGCCTTCCACAGGGATTTCTGTAGATCTGTGTCAATGGGCAGGGCTGACCCCTGGTGTCTTACAACAGTCCTTGATTTGCCCAGATGTATACTGCCTGTGGTGATCCTGAGGTGCCCTGGTCTCTCTAGAACTGCCTCTGGAAGACTCAGAAATGGGAAGCTAGACTGAGTCAGAATTGTGAATTTATAAGTATGTAATTAAAAGCTGTTCCTTGGCAGTAGTAGAGAATAGTGATCGAACACTCATTATTTGACAGGTATGGGTCAGAGGCCCTGAACATGTAACTGCTTAGCCAGTCATCATGATTTTATTCCTTTTTGGTGGTGTTTTCTGTGAGCACTCCCATTTCACAGATGGTAAAACCATCTGGCATAGGCAGGAACTGAATGCACATCTGGATGACGCCGTGAGCCATGTCTCAAATGTAACCGACTTTGCTTCACAAAGGAGTAAGGGAATCATTCACATACTCATTGTTACTTTCTGGATAAACAAGAGTCAGGACGTGAAGTTTCTGGTTTCTCTTGCATCCTCAGCCTGTGGTTTGGAGCCACCTCATCACTAAGATCCTTCACCTTACGAAAATGAAACTGGATGCTTCTTGCTTCCAGCTCAGCCACACAGGGGCCCAGTTCTTTGACTTTGACTTTTTTCCTCAACCAGATGGAAAATTGGGCAATTCCTCAATGAAATGTCACCAACCCTCTTGGATCCCCAGCAACAAATATTTTGTTTCTAAGAGGTCTGGCAAAATTTCATTCTCTAACCTCACACTTTTTTCTGGCTCAGCACTGGAAAAGAGGGGGCAAGCACACAAATTTCAGCCTAACTATTTCTTGTTCCTTAAGACATTTAGCAGAGAAAGCGCAGCTTTACTATTTGGAAAAGGCTTCTTTGTTGTCTCCTGGTGCTGGACAGTGGAACCTCCTTTCTGTTCAGTAACCAAACTGGCTTAGACCTGAAGGGAACTTTCTTCTTTGTGTTGTAAATTAACACACCAGGCCCAGTCCTTTGAGAGCCAGTTGGAAAATGGCTGTTTGGAAAGACAGCATTACCATGCTCAGACCAAGAATAGACAGCATTACCATGCTCAGACCAAGAATAGACAGCATTACCATGCTCAGACCAAGAATAGACAGCATTACCATGCTCAGACCAAGAATTGGCATCTGTTTCAATAAACATTAACTGTTTCTGGCAATTTTGCACTAGAGTTTTAGACTAAGATATAGGCAAATCCCAGATCTGTTGGTTAATAAATGTGCATAAATCAGCATCTACCTAGGGTAAACCATGGATGACAGTAATGTGCATTTTTTTAAAAGATTTTTAATTTATTTATGCATACAAGAACTTGAGTACAGGCCAGAGGCATGGGAGGTGAAAGGATTCACCAAAGACAGAGTAGGGAGCACAACAGGCCGATCAATTGAAACACACTGCTGAGGGGAGCAGTGGGTGAGGCAGGCAGGAGAGGTCTGCTGTGCCATGTGGGTCATCTCCCTGGCTGGGGATCGAACTCGCACTGCAGTGGCTGTGGCAGCCCCACAGTGTGGCACTCAACTCCTTGCACCACCAGGGAGGCCAAATATTGAGCATTTTTAAAAAGAACACTATCCCACAGGACCTTTAACATAGTGAGAGAAGTCCAACATATTTGAAAAACCAGGGCTCAGAGTGTGTATGAGCTCAGGGCAACATTAATACTCAGTGTTCTCAGATAAGGGAGATAATTGCTCTGGGCTGGAGAAGTCAGATAAGACTTCTTGGAAAAATTGGTGTTAGGACAGGGTCTTTAATGAGATAAAATTGAGATAATTGGTGAGGAAGAAAGAGTAGAATTTCAGGAAAAAGAGACTGGAGTGTCTGTTCTAGGTCTCTGGGCGCATCAGGTACTCAATAAAATTTGTCTAATGGATTAAAATTAAAATTCATATTCCAGTTATGTCCCATCTTGGCCACCTTGAATGGTTTTAAAGAACTTTCATGTTAGATCAGAAGATGCTATTATTTTTCAGAGAAATACTATCATTGGGAGGATGGCCTAATTTACCCAGTAGGTTTAGTTTGTTTGTTTGTTTTTGTGATTTTTTTCCTTTATTTATATATATTTGACATCAATTGTAATCCCCATGTATTTCCCATCAGCATATCACCAGTGCACCATCACCTCAGTCCCCCGCAGTAGGTTATCTTGAATTAGATGAATTATGAATTGCTTCAACTGTCCATGAGTGGAAGCTTGGGACCTACTAGACAAATGCTGCTGTGTGCTTCCTTTCTTATGAGACAGAGTGTCTATTAGCAGCTCTCCCTACTGCCAGCACTTCCATTATGTCTGGGTCATGGGGAGAAAGATACAACAATGTGAATGGCTCAGTGAAGGCATGAGTAGAAGATCAAGACATTCCATATATTCACAGCATGTTTCCTAAAGAAGGAGTTTGTGGGCCTCCCTGGTGGTGCAGTGGGTTAAGCAACGCACTATGAAGCAAACTGCAGCCACTGCAGCATGAGTTTGATCCCTGCCTCCGGCCAGGGAGGGGACCCACATGGCGCAGCAGACCTCTCCCGCCTCGCCCACTGCTCCCCTCAGCAGTGTGTTTCAGTCAGTCTGCCTGTTCTGCTCCCCGCTCTGTCTCTGGTGGGTCCTCTCACTGCCCACACTTCTGGCCTGTACCCCAGCTCATGTGTGCATAAATAAGTAAATCTAAAAAAAAGAAGGCATTCACAGTAGTTTTCTTAAGGTGAAATATTTTTATGGAAGTAATACATGTATATTACAGAAAATTAGTGAGATCAGACAAGCAAAATCAAACATCACAGTCCCACTGTATGTCTTTCAGACAAACACACAAAATACACATAGATGTATCTATAGTCATATACACATGTACCACACATACATGTACATATTCACATACACACATGCAAGCCACACATGCACAAATATACACCTGTATACATATGCATGCACAATTAGGTATACACACATGCATATACATGATATGTATAAATATATCTAGTTGTATACACATGGATTATATAAAAATATACATACACATACATAAATATATCTACATGTGATGCATATATACTCATACATAAATACATCTACACTTGTAAATAAACATCTATAGATGTAGACATGCTATATGTAAACATATGCAAATATATGCAAATATAAATATATGCACATATCTTTGCATTTTTTCATGAGATAATATTGCCTATCTTATTTTGTAGTCTATGTCTTTTCAGTCCATAATCTTCACTTTTTTATTCAATAAGCTTTCTTTACCATCTAACACCCAAACCTCTTTCAAGTCTCCTGGTTTACTTGGACATGCCCTTTACGGTCAGCCTAGCTGAGTCAGGACCCTTTATGGACCATACAAGCATCTGCTGTGTATCTCATCCCATGCAGCTCCAGCCCCCATAGCAAAGTACCAGAGGCTGAGAACTTAGACAACAGGAATCTATTTTCTTACCTTCTGGAGGCTGGAAGTCCTGTCTCTGGGGCTGGCAACTGGATTTCTTATGAGGCCTGCCTTCCTGACTCATGGACAGCCATGTTCTTGTTGTTCTCATATGGCCTTTCCTGGTTCCCTGTATATGGAGGGCTCTCTTATGTCATTTCTTATAGGGACGTTCTCCTTAATCATAATGTTATAATTTAGTATTATTTTCTTCCTAACGAACCATTGACTCCAAGTACACCTAGACCAGGTTCTAGGCCTCAGTATCTTAATTTGTGTGACGGGGTAGGGATCCACATATTCCATGTTAGGTCCTCAAGACTCATTGATAGAGCATTATGCCCCAGTTTTGCTTATGACACTCTGTGTTTTAAAGAAGATTTATTTATTTATGCATGCAAGAACTGGGGTATCAGCTGTAGGTACAGGAGGTGAGCAGAGTCACTAGAGACAGAGTGCAGCAGAATAGGTAGATCGCTGAGGGGAGCAGCGGGCAAGGCAGGAAAGGTCTGTTGCGCCATGTGGGTTAGCTCCCTGACCAGGGATCAAAATCAAGCTGCAGTGGCTGCCAATGGCTTCATAGTGTTGCAACCTAACCCCTTGCACCACCAGGGAGGCCAAACACTCAACTTTAAAATTCATAAAATTATACTCAAGTCCTTCAATTATTTTTAAGCCTCTTTTACATTCATTATGAAAAATGGTTTATTACATAGCTGCATGTGAAGCAACTCTCAGTTCTATAGGGTGAGGGTGAAAGCTTTGCTGACTATTTCTGTGACCTTGGGGGCAGTATCTTGCTTTCTTGCACTGTGCTTCCAATGTTGTACCCAAAATCTTGTACCAGATGTCTAAGTATACCTTATACCTCGACTGAAAAGTGGATGAGTTTACAAAA
The DNA here is from genome assembly GCA_019455555.1 of Galemys pyrenaicus. Taxonomy (NCBI): domain Eukaryota; kingdom Metazoa; phylum Chordata; class Mammalia; order Eulipotyphla; family Talpidae; genus Galemys; species Galemys pyrenaicus. The sequence goes on along the minus strand of JAGFMF010011733.1, from coordinate 541,754 downwards.
TAACAGGGTAGATCATATTTTATGGCTTTTTTTCACCATGCTTCTCCTGTGCCCTGCATATAAAATTATATAAAATTACAAAGTATATAGCTCTCCTGAGTCAAAAACCTCATTAATTTCCCAAGGCTGCTCTAACCACATACTGCAAATTTAGTGACTTAAAATAACATAAGTTTATATCACATGATTACAGAGAGCAGGAATTGTGAAATCAGTGTATCAGCAGGGCTGTGTTCTTTCTGGAAGTTCTTTCTTTGCCTTTTTGGCACTTAAAGGCCACCTGGATTCCTTGGCTTGTGGCTCCATTTTCTGTCTTAAAAACCAACAGGGCGGCAACTTTCAGTGTCTCCCTTTCTTACCCTAGTGCCTCTCTATAAAGCCTTCTTGACTACATTGATGCTAACTGGGTGTTCTTGACCTCATCCCAAGATACTTAATTGCATTTCATTGTTTCTTGCCAGAACTCAGGGAATATGGACATTCAGTCTACCCTAAAACCTTTACCAGAAACTGAAGCATAAGCTAATGTAAATATTAAGCTTTTCATTTAAAACCAGTTTTGTGTAAGTTCTTAAACTTTATTAAGAAATTGAAGGGATGAGTATTTTGGACTGTATTTAAGAACAATGGATGGAAGGAAAGTTGGGAGGAAGCAGAAGAGAAGAGAGATGAGAAGGGGAGCGGAGAGAAGGGAAGGGAGGGAGAAAATTTGCCCAGGTAAATTTTACCCTCTAGATAATTTCCAATTCTCAAAATTTAGCTTACTCTTTCCAAAGTAACACTACTTCTGTCATCTTTTATATGCACGTATATATATATATATATGTATCGCAAATGTGGTGTGCATACATATATGTGATGTGTTCATATATGTATCTTATGTGACTCATAAGTACTTGGAACAACAGTCTAATGATTAGGTTAAGACTTGGAAATTTATATGCAAATTTGTGTTGGAGTACATGGGGAGAGAGAGGAACTCTCTGCTCTGTGAATGGAATAGCTACATGAACACGCAGGTTTCCAGCATTCAAATACTGCAAAAGTACACTGACCACTACATCTGTACTGGTCTTTTTATTTATTTAATAATTACTTGTTGCGTGCTATGTTACAGGAAGTAGAGTAGGCACCCCAGAAACTGTCCTGCTGAAGCTAACAGGCCACAACATGTGCATAGCAGCATATGTGCCTGAAGGACACAGCACCTTGCAGGAGGAAGACTTTGGGGGCAGGTGGGAGGGTCTCTACAGGGAGAGTTATAAATGGGCAGCATCTGCTCCCCCTCCCCCCCACACCTGTTGTATGTGTTGTGTAGTGGTGGGTGGGGCTGTGGTCCTGAATAAAGGGACATGAGATGCCGCAGGGGGAGGAAGAATGTCAGGTGGAAGAACAGGAGACAGCATAAAGAATTGGTCTAGTGAGTGGAGGGAAAGAAGCCAGAAAGGGTAAAATATCATTGGTGGGGTTGGAGAGGGTGGCAAGGACTGACTCCTACAGGGAGTCATGAGGAGGACTTTGAGCTTCACCCCAAATGTTACAGGAACTCTCTGAAGCTTTATGGGAACTTGGTATTTTTTCTTCATTTTTAAAAAAACTTTATTATTTGTCATTCTTTTTATTTATTTGAGTAACATTGGCATATAGCACTGTGTAGATTTCAGGGCTACAGGCTGACATCAACATCTGCAGGTGCAGGATCTTTTTTTCTTGGTGGTAGAAACCACAACTTGCAGGATGAAAATATGGAGGCATCAATGATGACTCCTGGTCAGACTGACTGGCTGGCTGGCTTGTGTGGGCCCATGCAAAATAAACATCTGTGTTCGAAGAGCAGGAAAAGAGCACGCTAAAGGTACCAGGCACTAGAATTTCCTTCCTACTTGGGTGTCTCTCCACCTCTCCTAATGTCACTCTTCCTTGGCCATAGGGATACTTGCAAGATGAGTCTAAAACCTCTATGGCACCTCTGGACCCATCTCAAGACTTAGTCTGTGCAGCACTTACTAACTGCGGGGTTATTCCCCCACCATGTGGGATGGACATGTGGTGCTGTTCTCCATCGGGGCTGGAAGCCAGCTGCCTCCTTAAAGGGAACGGGCCAACCCTAGGTCATTGCAGCCTCTGTGCCAGGACTTACTTGGTACCCATGTGGGGGTGAGCAAGAGAATTGCCCCCCATGCACTGTGGTATGGTCAACCCAGGCAATCATGGCCATGCAGGTCATCATGGGGAATGTGTTCAACTCTCTATGTACCTGCATCCAAAACTCTGATGGGGGTGAAGGGTTACTACAAAATGCACATGATCCAGTGGCCATCCTGGACAGGGGACTTTGGCAGTGACAGGGAAAGGAAGGCTGGTGAGGATGCCAGGGCATGGGAGGCTGGAAACCTACCAGGAGGGCAAGAAGGTGGTGGGAAGCAGAAACATGTGCAAACTGAAGCTCCAAGCCCTTGGCATGCTCCTTCTCCCCTTGGACTTCACTTCTAAAACAGATTGTTGCTCTCATTAAGAATTCAAGATAGTGGCCCTCCCTGGTGGTGCAGTGGGTTAAGCAACGCACTATGAAGCAAACTGCTGCCACTGCAGCACGAGTTCGTTCCCTGCTGCTGGCTGGGGAGGTGATCCACATGGCGTAGCAGACCTCTCCCGCCTCGCCCACTGCTCCCCTCAGCAGTGTATTTCGTTCAATCTGCCTGTGCTGTTCCGCACTCTGTCTGGTGGATTATCTCACCCCCCGAACCTCTGGCCTAGTGTTTGTATGCATAAATAAATAAATCCTTTAAAAAAAAAAGAATTCAAGATAGTAACTATGGATGATTAAACTCCCAGTGAGTGGGGACTTTTGTGACCCCACTGGTCACATGCCCAAGAAACTCACACTGACCCCAGGTTTTTGACTTAAATGGCTTACTAAATCATGCTGCCATTTACTGAGAGAAGGGGAGACTGACAATCTTGTCTGTATTGGGAAATCTGGTCTTCTTTTGACCATGCTGCATCCAGATGCCTTCAGTGTATCTGGGCAAAGATGTCAAGGAAGGAACTGGAAATAAAGTCTACAACTCATAGAAGTTCTGGAGTCTTTGCAGTCTTCAGGGCCCAAACCTGAGAGTCCAATTAGTTCTTTCTCACAAAAGTAAAGTGCAACAATGAACATCTGAATGTTTGGGTTCTATGTGAGGTTTCTGTATTTTGGTTCCAAATATCCAAATATCTTTTTGACAAAAATTTGTATTTATTTTCCTATAACTTCAATGAATTTTCAACACCTTTTCCTTATACTTGCCTGTATTCACCATTTCATTTCTTGTCAATTTTCTGACTTCCAAATAATAATTTTGCTTTTCCAGTGACTACTAACTCGATTTGTGTCTATAATTCTATATTATGATAGAAATCTACAAAGGACATTGGATTTCCTTTTATTTAAAATAGATGCTGAGGGGGAGGGTTGAGGGAAGATGGGAGCACGAGGGACTGAGGTGATGGTGCACTGGTGAGATGGTGATGGGGAATACATGGGGATTACAATTAATGGCAAGTATATGTAAATTTTAAAATATTTTAATAAAAAAAATATAGACATAATGCTATCAGTCCAAAAAAAAAATAAAATAGAGGCTGAATGTGGTGCTGGGCTATATCTTCTTGCCTCAAATACATTTCAACTAGAAAACTATAGCCAATATGGCTGTTGTGTTTTTTTTTTTTTTTTTACTCCACATACTTAGTTTCTAAATGAGTTTCAAAGTGAAGTTCTTTTGACCAACTTTTCCCTCCCCTATTGTATGTGATGGGGAGTCAAGAATAATTTCAAATGAGAGTTTTAAAAGAGTTACAAGATACTTGCCTTCCAGTGATACATAAAAGAAACCTTTCTCCAAGTTGTGTCTGTAGCAGAGCTGGCTCCATTCATCTCTTGTTATCTATTTTCTCTCCACGGAAGAATTCAGCTACGAGGCTATTCTTTCCTTTTTTGTTTCATTAAGGGCAAAATAAGGGGTCTCTAGAAATGTGTTATAAGGTTGACTCCTCATCAAGGTGTGACTTGGGTGTTTGACACCTACATTGGCTGCTTTGCACTGTTGATATCTCTTCCAGGTGATGTCAGACAAAACTACAGACATGTTCCCTGAAGGTTCTGGATTGTTACTCTGTCTCCCTTTCAGCTAATGCCACAGGCGGCCTACCGAGATCAGGGATATAATTAGAAATTATGTTAAAGGTAAACTTCCTCCTCTAGATGAATATGGACGTGGACACCATTATCTGTGTGCCACCTGGCACAGTGGCCTAGTTTCAAAGAAATGCATCTCTCTCTACCTCTGCTGCTGTGAGATGGTAAAGGAGGGATGTTTCAGGGGACAATTTTTGGTCTATATATTTTGGGGAGAACTTATTCTTCTAACAAACCTATTTTATCTAAAGATTAGATTTGAATGAGCATGATGTGGATGCCTTGTTCATAAGAGGCAGTCAGTAAATATTTGTAGGACTTAAATTGAGCATGAAACTCTTCTTTTTATACCTAGAGCAACAGTATGTAGTTATACAGCCAGGAGGGAGCCTGCAAAGTTAATTCTGCGTGCAGGTAATACAACTTGCCATGAGGAAAACGTGGTGTTAGAATCTTAGTGGACTAAAAAAGAATAAATAGGTAAAATAACAACCCTGAGTTCTAAGAACTTAGAGGACATCCAAAATTTAATAGCCTTATGCTCTTTTGGAAAGTTGGGAGAAAATGTAAAATTATATACCTTATTTCATACTTTGCTTCTTTCAATGACAGTGTGGGCTAGAATTTTCAAACAGAATTGGTGACCAGTTAGAGTGGGAATCGGCTCTTCACCCAGTATCCATTCAGTCTCTGTTAAACATAATCTTTTCTTTGTTTTGTGTGTTTAAAGGACTTTCTTTGTAAGAAGCTTCTAGAGTTGTCTTGTTACAGTGTCTGTGGGAGGCAGAGGCTGATACTTACTTAGTGTAAGGGGTTGTCCAAGGCAGTTTATCAAACAAGGGTAGTAACTTGCCCATAACCAGTAGGTTTGAAATTGAGCAAGTTGTTTATCTACAGGAAGTGTCGTCAAAACGTTTGAAATTGTGAGTCATGGAAAATAGGTGGATGCCCAATAATAAGAGAATGACTACATGAACTGCCTCCTATTCACCAAAATGAAACTGTAGAAGAATATTTAATGATGTAGAAAATAGTTCCTGATGTACTATTACATAATACACACTCCCTTGTAACCTCCCTTGATGTATCTATTGTCTATTATTTGATCCTGCTACAGGTACTCTTTTTAGCCTAGCCTAAAAATAAACATGCAAGACAATGAAAAGAAAATTATGTGTAACAAGGAGTGGAAACCATCCAAGAACTTGAAATTGAGGATATTGGGGGTATGGAAATTGAGGGTATTAGAGTATGAGAAATGCAAACTTTCAGTAAGTTAGTTGGTTGAAATGAAACCACTATAGTTCTGAAGTATCACATTGGTAAGTGTTGTATAAATATTGCTAAGTATCGCATTGAAGTGTTGATGTATCAATTTATGATGACTTTATCTGGAAGCTGAAAACACAGCATGTTGGGTAGGTTTGTCCTTTGAAGCGGGTCAGAGAAAACACACATTGATAAATCAGGCAAACTTCTTGGAGAGATACCTGATCCAGGTCTGGTGTGGAGCATGGACAAGACCAGCATGGAATAGCTTGTCTCTCCAGAAACCAGGCCAATGAGCAAAGGCTCCTGAGAATGTGTCAGTGAAGGGGAGGAGCCAACTGACATGGGTCCTCATAGCCAAAGACGGAAGGATTTTAGCTTCCATATGTATAATAGCTGGATATTGGAAAAGAGCAGATAAACTTAAATTCATGTGTTCTGATGCTAAAAATTTAAAAACGTTTGATCACTTTTGGAGTGTGATTGAAAAAGGGGATTATTTTGAAAACAAATTAAGAAGGAGACTTTCCAATATAGATGATATGTCGGAAGGACTGAATTGTTGAGAGGTAAAGATGTTCTTTTTAGAAATACTAAAGCAATACACAAGGATGTTCTCATTTTATAATGCTTAATGAAAGACTATGTGTACAGAGTATTCCAGAAGGAGGCAACCTAGATCTCTGCTTCTGGATAGAGAATATCACCACCTATGATGGATTCCTGCCCTCGAAATCCACCCTGATTTTGATCAGGCCTCAGATAATGTGAACCTATTGTACATTTTTCTGGGTGCACCAGTCTAATAGGCAAGAGAGTGAAGTCATCTGTCTGTCGGAAACAGCTATGCAAAATCCGCAGGTAAAGCCAGTCATATCATCCCTAGTGATGACCGAGGAGCCAGATAAAGAAGATTTAACAGGGCCTCCCTGGTGTCACAGGCTGTTGAGCACCTCACTGTGAAGCATCTGTGGCACAGCAGTGCGAGTTTGAGTCCCAGCCAGAGAGGGGACCCACATGTCACAGCAGACCTCTCCTGCCTCGCCTGCTGCTTCCCTCAGAAGTGTATTACAGTCGATCTGCCTGTTCTGCTCCCCACTCTGTCTCTGGTGACTCCTCTTAACCCTGCCCAGCGCGCCCTCCCTCTCCCCCTCTCTGTACTCCAGCTCTTGTGTGCATAAATAAATAAATCTTTTTTTAATAGATTTTATTTATTTAGTCATACAAGAACTGGGAAATAGGTCAGAAGTGTGGGGGGTGAGAGGATCCACCAGAGACAGAGTGGGGAACAGAACAGGCAGACTTGACTGAAACACACTGCTGAGGGGAGTAGCGGGCCAGGCAGGAGAGGTCTGCTGCGCCATGTAGGTCCCCTCCCTGGCTGGCCCAAGAGATCGAACTCATGCTGCAGTGGCTGCTGTTTGCTTCATAGTGCGTTGCTTAACCCACGTCACCAGGGAGGCCCCTCATTAATCGCATTCTTAATGCCAGTGGCTCACTGTTCCTGCCTATATAAACTAAATGCAAATTGGCGTTTACTGGAATAGCTCTCGCAGAGTCAAATTGGTCAGATTGATTCCTGTGTTCAAGTCCTCGCTTCGATGATCTTGGAAAATCTTTGTCCAGCTATCGTAGGGACTTTCTTTCTAGTCAACATTGGGAGTTCCTATTTGCATTAAATATAGGAGACAGAGACACATGTTAAATGGCACCCACCGGGATAACATTAGTGATGGACACACTGTGAAACTGGAGGAGTCAAAAAACAGCCCAACTTTTTTCTTAAATTTATGAAGATAAAAGCTGAAATCAGAAAGAGTAGGAAACTGTAGATTACAAGGCTTAAAACCAATGAGCCTAGAACTTTAATTAATGTGTATGTGAGTCAGCTGGGATCTAGTTAAAATGCAGATTCTACATCAGTTGATCTGGGTACAGGTGGGGGTGCAAAGGATCCCGTGTCCCCAGGTGTAGTGGCCAGGCAAAGTGGCACACTGGGCAGGTTTGGGATGGTTCTGGGCAGACGGGTCAAGGAAGGAGAGTCTGGAGCCGTCGGTGGCTTCTCATGCTTTTATTAGTAGAGGCAGCCAGGTACATGGCAGGCATGGGTGCTGGGGGGCCTCCCAGCCCCCAGCGCATCTCACCCTCTCGGCTGCTTTCTACTGCTGCTGCTCCTCAGTACTGTTGGTCCTGTCGGTTCTGGCGTCCTCATGATGCTGCCCATTTAAGCCCGTGTCCAACTCAGGTGCGCCCACTTGAGCATGCCCACCCTGGAATGCTCGCAGCACTGCAGGTGTCCATCATCACAGTGGTGGGAGGGTGGAAAGACCTGGTTGTTCTGACCCTACACTAGATTACAACAATGCCCTGGTCCCTAGACAGCACTTTGAGGAGCAAGATTTAAAAAATATTGAAAGCAGAATAAAGCGTAGACCTGAATTGTATCCTGATTCAAAAAATTAAAGAAATTGATGAGATGACTGTTATGGATATTAACTCATATGAATATTGTGAATGAAATATGCATATTAAATCTGGATATTTAGTGATATGAATGAATTAAGTTTGTAGGGGAAATCACATGAAAGAATTGTATCAGGTTATGAATAATGAAAAACACCTTTATTTTATAAAATTCCATAGCAGAATACTTACAGCTGAAATGCTATAATGTCAGGGATGACTTCAAATTAGCCTGGAGGGAGGAGGGACCTAAGCAGGAGCATAGATGAAGTGACATTGACCTTGAGTTGTTCATTGTCCCAAGTGATGGAAGCACAGGACTTCATTACAAAAGTCTGTGTCAGAATTTTCCATGAGAAGTTATTTTTTAAATAGCAATTGCTTATTCATGGAGAAGGATAATTAGAAATACATACTGTAAAATGTAACAGGGGTGATAGTGAGTTTTGTGGGTTTTTTTTATTTTCCCCCATAGTTTCCAAATTTTTTCAAGTGTGTGTATTATTTTTATGATCAAAGACGTTTTTGTTTTCAAGGGGGATTCCACTGATTATTGTCCCAGCTGATAAATGATTATGCTTAACATGTAAAACTAAACTGGAGCTAGAGGAACACAAATTAATTAAATTAAGGTGATTTCCCTGCATAGAGGGAGAAAGCAGAGAAGAGGAGTTTGTTCAGCTTCTCCCTCTGCTGAGTAACGTGCGCTGTGAGCTGAGGCCTGCAAGGCCTTTTCTAGGTGCCTCTTTTCAAAATTAAGGGCCTGAGGGCTGGAGGAGAAAGGTGTGGGCAGTCTGAACCATTTATTTTAAATTAAACATAAGTTTGTAGCAAACAGGACTCCTGGATTTGTCTGTGATCACAGGTAGAAGCTAAGACTGGTGTGGGGCCCGGTCTCCCCTAAAGGGTCAGTCTCTCCAAAAAGGTCAGGGTAGTCTCTTAATAAGTGTTATCAGGAACTAAATGCCCATCAGAACCCGGTGAGCTTCTGGAAGGCCGTTACCATTGCTTAAAGATTGCAGTTTAAGTTAAAAGCAGTGAAGTTTTAGCAGCTTTCTGTCCTTTGCCCTTTTTCATATTGGAAGATGTAATCACTCTGCTCTCTTTTATCACCTAGAAGAATGTAGGTTTTTATTTGGGAGTGTCTAAACTACAGCTAGCTGTAGGTTTATCAGTGAAATGTCCTCTCTGTCTGAGAAGCTCTTCTTTGCCCTCAGAGTGAAGATGAGGTCACCTCTTCTCTCTTTGATGCCCTGGGTCCTTAATCACACAGTAAATATCCCTTGGTCTGCTCCGTGATTCTTTAGCATTTATAACCATATAAATTGTCCATACATCCATTACTAAATTTTGACTTTTACTAATACCTGATGTGAATTTGTTCATATAACTGTTAAGTGAAAAGTGAAGTCTCAGTGATAGACAATGAGCTTATTGGATTTGAATCTGAAAGGAGTCAGCATGTCTTAATTTCTTTTTTTAATTTTATATATATTTTGCATTATTTTTCTTTTCTCAGTGATAGACAATGAGCTTATTGGATTTGAATCTGAAAGGAGTCAGCATGTCTTAATTTCTTTTTTTAATTCTATATATATTTTGCATTATTTTTCTTTTCTTTTTACGGTGTATATTTCTCATCCCTGTGAAATTCTCATCACCAATTCACCTGTACACCATCACCAATCTCTTATACTCTTCCCACCCATTTTATTCCTTCTCCCTTCTCCTCCCCTAGGAAATGTCTCAGTTTTATAGTTGTCTGTTGATTTTTATTTGTAATTTATTATAATTTTTTATTAGTCCCTTAATTGTTTCCTCTCTATTTCTCCTATAAGTGAAGCCATTTGATATTTTTTCTTTTCTTTCTGGCTTATTCACTGAGCATAATCCCTTCTAGCTCCATCCATGTTGCTGCAAATTGCATGAGTTTATTTTTCAGAAAAAAATATATATACCTATATACACATCTCACCTCATCCTCTTGATCCAGTCAACTGTTTTTGGACATTTGAGTGATTTCCATAGCCTGCCTATTGTGAAAAATGCCGTGATAAACATAGGTGTGCAGGTGTCCTTTTGGATTAGTGTTGTGTCCTTCGGGTAAATTCCTAGGAGTGGGATTGCTGGGTCATACAGGGCTTCATTGTTAGTAGTTTGAGGAACCTCCACACCATTACCCAAACTGCTGGACCAGTTTGTATTCCCACCAGCATTGTAGTAGAGTTCCTTTTTCTTCACATCCTTGCCGACATTTCCTGTTGCTAGATTTTTTGATATGTGCCATTCTCACTGGTGTGAGGTGGTATCTTATAGTGGTTTTGATTTGCATTTCTCAGATTACAAGAGATGTTGAACATTTTTTCATATGCCTATTTGCCAGCTTGTCTTTAGGTGAAGACAATTTAGAACTACAAGCACCTCCTGTCATGAATAATTCCATTCTTATTGTCAGTAGCTCACCTGTGTAAACCAAATTCAAACTTGGATCTCCTGGAATAACTCAGTAAAATCTGTAGATTGTTTCTGGGTTGGAATCCTCACTTTATCTGACAAAATCTTTCTCCAGCTATCATTTGGATTTTATTTGCTGTTAACACAGCCTTAGAAATTCCCAGATGGGGTGGGGGAATTTTTTTCTGAGTCGTGCCAATTGTGTGATTTTTAAGCCACAGGTTTCTGAGGTCACACAGAGTTTGGGGTTCATATTCCAGCTCTATGACTTAGCTGCTGTGTAGCACTGGCTAAGGTCTGAATTCCTCAGCTCATAGACACCATCACGCAGCGCCTGCATACAGCTTGCATGCTGCAAAGACGTGTTTCTGTGGTCAGGGGCATCAGAGCACAGATTACCTACTCTCGCCCTTAAACCACCCTGTGAACTGTTTCCTGCCTCTTTGGCTTTTTTCTTTCATTTCTCTTCCACCTTTTTAGCTGTTAATAGACCTCAGCTTGATTTTGCCTTCCAAGAAGTGCTGAGATGTTCTGAGACCATCACTGTCTTTGCACATATGGTTACCACACATGGTTCAAACTTTGTATTCACACCAGTGCTTGTGCGCAAGGGAATAAACGCCCATCTATGCTGCAAGCTCTTGCTACAGAGAAATTATCCTGAATTAATTAGTTGGGCTTTTTAAGTGATTTCAAAGGTTAGATTTTCTAAGCCCCAGACTGTCCAATTGAATGCTTAAGGAACTTTCTGGAACATAATAGAAGCAGTAGAAAATAAAGGTAGGCAAGAAATCTGGGTCAGCTCATAGGGGAGGCCTGAGTACTTTGTTAAGAAATGTGACTGAAGCATCATGTACTGAGGTGCCTGTCAAAAAGGTTTGTCCAGGAATATCAGAAGAGTAGTGAGATCCTTAGGTCTCAGATTTTTAGATGAGTGGTTTGGAGGGACTGTTGGGCATAACTCAGAGGGTATTTCTTTACCTCAAATTTTGTTAACTTGCCAGTCATTTTACATGACTGTATAATTTGGGGAGTATCACTTCAGGTACCCCCAAATGTGCAGTTGTCTTACCCGATGAGGGTAGTTCTATCCAGGCCACAAAAAATGTTCACCCAAAGTAAGATGGTAGAGGAGAGAATTATTTGAATAAAATGAAATGTCCCTCAAATATTTAGACTTTTTTGTTTGGACTTTTATATCAGAGACATTTTGGGAAGTGAACTGTTGGGTTTGAGTGTATAAGGAATGGGTCCTGGCAGAAGTGGTGCAGTTTCAGCAATGCAGGAAGATACATTCATTCACTGGACAGAAGTTGACAGTAAAAGAAGTTTGAAATTCGATCTGAATGAATCCCAATGGAACAAAAATCAGTTGCTTGAGTATTAACAGATATAATCTGTGGATTCTATGTGTAAAGTTTTTTTTATATTTAAAAATAAGTGATTGACATAAAAGAATTCTGATAGTTAAATGCATTTTTCTGAAATAGAACACTGATGTCAACACACTGGGTAAAGAAAACCCAGAAGAAAGGATCTCGAGGCTGGCATCTGGTCTTCACTGGTTAACAACTCATGTCTTTGTACTAAGTCTGGCCTCCCCAATGAATGCTTTTACAATCTAGTCATTTCAGGACTTTGTTCTCATCTGAACCAAAGCACAAGTCTTATAAACAAATTTTTATTATGTCAATTAGAATTGTAATTCCTGCCACAATTTTGCACTTTTTTCCTTAAATTTTCCAAGAGTGCTATTATTCCAAATCATTCCAATTGTGTGTAATCTCTCTTATACTTTAAGAACCTAAGACTTTGCCTTTAAATTTGCCTTTAACTGAGGGTCCTGAAATAGCTCTTTTTTTTTTTTATTTTTTTTGGTACTACAAAAGAATTTGAAAACCTAAAACAATACCAAAAGCAAAAGTAGAAGAGGCAGAGACAGAGATTAATTAAAATCCCTCCTGGGTTCTGTGTCTGCTTTCTCTATGCTTCCTGATGCCTTTTAGGATTTGTTTGTTCCTTTTCTGGTCTCGCCCTAGAAGGTTAAATTAAACCTTCCCTTAGCACAGCAAAGTTAGAGAGATGATTTTCTTACATTTGAGCATAGTGCTGGTGTGTAAACTCAAGTGCTGCTGTGTGGACTTGTTTTCAGTGTATGTGATGGAAGGAGTAAAAGAGAAATGAGTCATATTTGCAGGAACACTGTTCTCTAACCTGTGAATTGAGGCTGGGGGTACAAGCCCCTCTATATGAAGGTCAGTAGGTTCCGGGCTGTAGACTGCAGTGTTGTTTTATGCCCTGCATGCCTACTGCTACTGAAGGCTGCAGAAACCCAACAGAGCTGCTAAAGTATGTGCTGCGATGCATAGAACTGATGTCTTGGGAGCCAGGATTCCATGTAACTTTACTTTCTGCCTTAAAGCATGGGAGGAGATCTAGAATTGAACCCATTGCATGAGTGCTAATGAATTGGACCCCTGAGCAGAAATAAAAGTGTTTTCAGGGGATAATGTTAAAATGTAAGAATCAGAATATAATTTTGAGCTGCACCAGGTGGTGGTAGAAGAACAATGCATAACCACTGTGAAATAATTGGTTAGAAATGGAAAACCAGGAGTAGGAAAAATTTATTTTTAATGTACAGGAAAAGCAAGAAGCAAAGGCAAGAAATAGGTTCTCTGGATCATTCCATAGGTGATGTGATAGATCTGGGGGTGTCTACATAGGGATCTTCTTGCAAATGCTCTCGATATGTTGTAGCATGACTCAACCATGGGAATTCACTGCTGAAAGATATTTGGAGATGGGTGATCTCATTCCAGGAGATTTTCAATTTTTTGTTTTAAACTGGTAGATCAAGTACTTAACGTGCAGTATCTCTTTGATATGTCTACAACTCTTCAGGAAAAGTATAATTACTAATCCCACTTTACATTTGGGGGTAAATACATTTGCCCCAAATAAGCATTATTGTTTTTTCATATTTATTTTAGGTGGTTCAATTTGCTCAATCCACATAGCTAGTTTCTAGACCTGGATTCTCCAAAAAGCAGCACTGCGGACAAAGACTGCTTTTCTTGAAAAGTGATTTCCAAGGACCAGTGTGGCATAGTGAAGGACTGAATTGATACCTGGATACATTGTTGTGTTGGAAGCTACTAGAAAGTCTGTTTCAAGTTAATGCAATTATACCTTTAGGAATTTTAGAAACACATCTTGAAACCATTTTCTCAATCAAGATGGAAGAAAAGACTTATGCATTCTCTACAGACTAATAGATTGTACACTTCTGGTTCCAGATATGTTCCTGCTGGGTAACCCTCTCCTCCCTGCCCCTTCCCAAGTGCCCTGATCTGGCCTGGGAAAGGTATTTGGGCAACTGTGTGGCAAGGACCCACAGCAGAACACTGTAAGTTTGCACCACTGTGTAGCTGGCTGAACTTACATGTAAGAGCTAAAACTATTAAACACTTAGATAACAAGACAGACATAACTTTTAAGACCTCAGATTAGGTAAGTTTCTTAGAGAGGACAGCAAACACACCTATGTCAGATGTGGAGGTGGCCTGGCAAGCAAGTCCAGGACCCTCAGAGGGACTGAATCCTGCCAGTAACCACCTGAATTTGGCAGTGGATCCTGCCACAGGTGAGCATCTAATGAGACCCCACCGTGAACAGCTCCCCAAATACAGCCTTGTAAGAGATGCTCAAACAAGGGACCTAGCTTAGCAGCATCCAAATCCCATACCAATTGTGAGATAATAAAGATGAGCTGTATTAAACCCCTAAGCATGTAGGGGCCACTATGTGTCAGGATATGCAGTGAAGAATCGACAAAATTGCTACTTGATACTGTTAATGTGGTAAAGTTCTTCACAAAATTGTTACTTTTGTTTCACAAATATATACACATACATATATGTAATAGATTATGTGCAGTTTTATAGATTTATTTTGTTCATATAATATATACATTAACATCAGACTATTTACTTTTAATTTTTATTATTGCAATAACATATTTTACATCATTATTTGTATTTTGGGAGTATAGCCCCTCCATGTTTTATCACCATAATGCACCCTCTACCAGTGGACCTGTATTCTACCACCTAGTCTGGTGGGCTTCCTCCCCACTTCTTTCTCGCCCCCTTCCCCAGATTCCTCAGTCCCATAATCAGCTTTCAAAAGTTAGTTATTAAGATTAGATTTACCCGCCCCTGTGTATTTTGACTCTCTTCTTGTGTCTAATATGAACAACCATACATTGAAGCAGGCGGGCTCCAAATGAGGGAATGGCACATCACTGCAGGGTAAAGGCCATAAAATGTCCACCATGGTGTCTGCAGAGTTGTTCACATGAGGTACTGCTGGATTAAGAAGTGGTGCAATATAATTAGCAACATGATCAGTCTAGAACCAAAGAAGGCCCTCATCCCAGCTTGATGCCTTCAGGAAATCAAGAGAGAATGGGACTGGCTTAAAGGAGAGAATACTCATAAAAGGGATATGATTTTCCATGCTTTCTCAGAGAGTTATCTCCTGGGAAAGCCACCACTTTAAAGAGCATCAAGGAAGTACTCATACATCCAGTGTGTGAGCAGATGCCTCTGTGTGTATGTGGGTGTGTGTGTGTAAGGGAATGCATGTCTTGTGATTTCTCTCTTTAAACTATCATGGGAAACCCTACGTATCCTTATTTCCTATCAGTGCTTGTTGTTTGGTCATTAGAAATCTGGGAATGATAATCTTTCTGATATTTAATTATTTGGTATCTTCATCTTCCCCTATTGTGATAATACTTTTCTGTAGTCATGTTAGATGAAAACCCCAACTTCTTTTTTTTTAATAAAATGTTTTTTTAAAAAAGATTTTATTTATTTATGCATACAAGAGTTGGGGTACAGACCAGAGGCACAGCAGGGGTTTGGGGTGGGGAGAGAATTCACCAGAGACAGAGTGGGGAACAGAACAGGAAAATCAACCAAAATACACTGCTGAGGGGAGCAGCAGGTGAGACTGGAGAGGTCTGATGTGCCCTGTGGGTCCCCTCCCTGGCCAGGGATGGAATTTCGCACTGCAGTGACTCTGGAAGCCCCATAGTGCAGTGCTCAACCCCTTGCACCACCAGAGAGGCCCACAAAAAAAAACCAACTTCTTTTACTATTTAACTGATATAACATTAGTATCTCACCCTCAGGTATCATCACCAAATTGCACCTACCACCAAATCACCTGTCATCTACTGCCACAGTCCATTATGCTTCTGTCTCTCTTATTCTTACTTCTCCCCCATCTCTCCCCCTCTGGATGCTTCAGTTCTATAGTCAGATATCAAAAGTTGGTCTTTTGTCTTCATCTGACCATTAATGTAGTTGCTTTATATTCCACATGTTAGTGACACCATCTGGAATTTATCTTTCTCCTAACTTATTTCACAGAGCATTATCCTTTCTAGCTCCATCCATGTTGCCTCAAATGGCATAAGTTTTTCTTTTTTCATCACTGAGTAATAAATATCCCATTGTGCATATATACCACATGTTCTTGATCCATTCATCCATTTTTGGCACTTAGGCAGTTTCCATAATTTGGCTATAGTAAATAATGCCACAATAAGTATCGGAGTATAAGTTTCCTTTCCCAATTTCTTAAAATATAAGGGTTGCCAAGTCATTTTTTCAACAAATATTTGTTGAGCAACTTAAAGGAAAGGAAAGAGATAAATAAAGATAAGCTATGCTGGGCATTGCAACAGGATTTTTTTTTTTAATATTGCATGCCCTTTATTTTGTTTAAAAAAAAAGCCTATACAAAAGTAAATAGAGTAGAGATGGTCATGCTTCATCTTCATTTTAGAGGTAATGCACTTGCAGTCCAACTGTGTTCAGAAACAAAAGCTGAGATGCTAGACTGGATGGTGAGGGTTGAGGTGGATGTTTTGTATCGTGCTTGTCCATCCAGCTCATTGCTGCATAGCGCTCAGATGAAACATACGGGCCTGCAGTAAAATCTCAAATTTCATGCAAGCCCTCACCTCGCTGGCCTGTGTGAGCAGCATCGGAAGATGTGAGAAGCCAGGGATGCTGTGGGCCTGGGGAGAGAATGCTATCTGAGCACAGAAGTGATACACAGAGGATGGGCACATACGTTTGCCTTCATTAGCAAATATTCTTCTAACCATTTGTATTTCACATTCAATGTATAAGGAGTGCAAGTTTATACATATCCTTTTCTGTATCTTTTCTATCGAAATATGACTGTTTTTTAAAGCTATCGTGGTACCATTTCAGAAAATGTACTTTTAGTACTTCAATCACATAGCAGCATTTTTCACCCATTCCTTTTCTCTGTCTTTGGTGTATTTACTATAAGACATTGTAGCTTCTGGCTGAAACTCAAATGTAGAAAAGTCTGATGTTTTAGAGGCATTTTACATCCTATTCAGAATGGAATGTATAAAAATGATAGAAAGAAACTTAGTGTGGAACCATAAAATTCTTTGACTGAATTACAGTGCAGGGGAATGTATAGGATGTTTTCCATAAATGTATGGTCTCCACATTGTGGAGTCATAAATGTATCACTTCCACATTCACTGTGTCTCCACAGTTGGAATTTCAGTGGTTTGCCTCTAAAATTAAAGTCAAATGTGACTATCTCTGCTTTATTTACTTTTGTCTATGCTTCTTTTTTTTAATGTGATTGAATAATTCATCCAAATATCTCTGCAGAAGACACATATGTATGTCTGTCTCTTCCTTCTTGTCCCATTTCTCTGTCCATCCTTCTGCCTTCCTCTGTCTCTAATAAACTATGTGCATGAGTTATTGTGAGCTATAGTACAAGCAATGAGAGTGCAACAGCTCATAGCATTTTTACTTCACACAATCATGGTCTATTATTAGGTCTTTGTGTATTACTGGCCCATGTTAAATAAATATTTTGTGGAATAAGGGTTGTAGAAATAAGAAAATCTCTACTTGTCTTTTTTATTCCTATAGTTAGAATTTTTTTAAAAAGTTATCTTGAGATCCTAAACAAAGTGAAAATGTGTTTAATGCATCAAAATGTTTAATGGACTTTCCATTTTAACCCTGTTTCCAATGACAAAAGTACTCCAACTCTGTCTAGTGAGGAACCTGCTCTCCGGAGGCAGATATAGAATCTTTGGTGCTCTGCATGTGGTTCATGTATCCTATGCTGAGGAAGGCCTGGTTTTATTGATTATTGGAATCCATTAATATTTGTCAAATTTCTTCATAGGTTTTGATTATTAATTTTTAATTTATTTTTGTGTGTGTAGAAGAACTGGGGTGTTTGCCAGACTGTAGAGGGTGGGGGTGAGAGTATTCACCGGATATAGAGTTGGGAGAACAGACAGATCTATTGAAATGCACTGCTAAAGGGAGCAGTGGGTGAGACAGGAGAGGCCTTCTGTGCCTTATGTGTGTTAGCTCACTGGCCAGGAATCTAACTCAGGCCTTCAGTGTGATTTCACTGAGACTTAACCCCTAGGCCACCAGGGAGGCCCTTGATCAATACTTTTTTGAAGAAAACTCTTTTCTGAGTGTCTTTTTAGTCCTAAAATTTTGAAAATTGGTTGACTCAAGCCAGCTTACATGTGCCTCAAATTCTAGAAATACTTTTAAAAATTTATGCATACAAGAACTGGGGTGCAGGCCAGAGGTGCAGGCATTGAGAGTATTCACAGGAGACAAAGTGGGGAGCAGAACAGGTATATTTACTGAAATGTACTGCTAAGGGGAGCAACAGGTGAGACAGGAGAGGTCTGCTGAGCCTTATGTGAGTTAGCTTGTTGGCCTGGGATCAAACTCAGACCTCAATGTTGGTAACGCTGAGACTTAGCCCCTATGCCAACAGGGAAGCATGATTCTAGAGACGTTTTTCAGAAGACACATATGTAAAGCAAGGTTGATGCAGCTTTGCTTAGCAGGGTTTGCTTTCAGTAATGCAGAACCACTGCCTCACTGGTGTTTGTCTAGGGAAATAGACCGTTTTGTTCCTTTTCACAAAGCAATTTCAGTTTCATACAGAGTAATACACACGCTATTATGTGATATTTCCTTCAGGAACTCAATGAGAACCCTCTTTTATGGATGTTTAATTTGTTTTCCTCTGTCATAATCTCCTGTTATATACGCTTATAGTTTAAAAGAGGTAAACTGTTTTGGATTAAATGGTATTTCCTCACCAATTCACAACATGCTTCAACTAGTCAAATATAGTTGAATAGTTCACCCAAAGATCATATCTAATACTTTAATTCAAATTCGTTACAAGGTTTCTTTGTGAATCCTAATGGTATTTAGTACACAGGCCTCATTCATTGGATTGGATTTTCTGTGTTGGTAAGTTTTAGCTACTTGTAGTTGGATCTCAAGGTCTTACTGTTATAGTAAATCAGATTCTCATGAGGTTAGAATAATTAGCTTAGTCTGAGGGAAAGCCAGGTCTGAGTGACCACTTCCACCCCAGACTTTGTAAATGCCAATGGAAGGATGCCCGGCTTGATTCCAATGCTGTGGCTGGTGGTGAGAATTATTTTGACACGACCAGAGCGGTTTCACTTAGGAGCTCAGCATTTGAAAATTCTCAAGATAACTTATGATATATGTCAGGTCTGGAACTACTTTACAAAATAACTGAAATCACCACACCACTTACAAAATTGTTCTAGGGCATCAGCTAAAGTGGAATACTTTTTTCATTCCTAGAAGACTTGTAGACTTTCAAAGTAAAACTTAAATTTTTCTTTTAAAAAAAGCACAAATGCACTTTTCACTATGTATTAACATGGCCTTAATTGTTCTATTACTAATAACATTTTTGTTGTATTATTTAGAAGTGTGCATGCAAAAATGCATGCTTAGTGTTTTTTTTTCCCTGTGTATGAAGAGCTTGTTTAAAATATTAATGAATAGAGTGACCCAAGTCCCTTTGAAGGCATTCTTATGTCATTGTATTTTTTCAAGTGTTAATTAAAGACCATTTGTTAATTGTTCTTTGTTAAGGTCACATGTGAATAAAATGATCCTCTGGATAAGATACTGGCTAAACTTACTATGAGAGAAATCTTAAAAATCTTTCAAATTACATGAGAAAATAGGACTAAATTTTAGTTTCCACATAAACTCAGCATAAATAGTTTCCACATAAACTCAGCATAAATACCTGGGAATTCTTGAGTCTCAGCCTCATGATATTTCTTGTATTTGCATTATATTATACTTGATCCTTTCTATAACTCTTTCTTAGACCCTCTGCCCATGAGGGTAGTGATGTGGGTGCTATGATCTTTAATTTCTAAGTCCCTTTGTTGAGTTAATGGTCAAAGAGGAAGCTGCCTAATACTGAACCTCACTCCAGGGAGAAGGCTCCAGTGGATTTGCTGGACTTCACCTTTGCATTATTCTGCTCTTAGGTCTCAGGGTTCTCATCTGTTGTTTCCATGCTTTGGATTGTGTTTTATGGTTATTTTTCAAGGCCAATATCCAGATGGGTTTATACATTGATTTTTCATTAGAAAATTTGATTTTGACATGAAAACAAGTCTTGTATTAGGAATCATATTGAGTTAGCAAGTGCCTTATCCCCTGTGAATAGCAGCTATTAAAATGCAAAACATAAATGGTTAAGAGCTTGATTATTTCTAGGACAAATCTTATAATTGATTGTTTTGCTCTTTGACTAGGCAAATTTTTTAATTCTTCTAATACTTGGTTCACTCATCTTTGAAAAGGAGGTGTTGTTAGCTTGAATTTTATTCATTCTGAGATTAAATAAAATGATGCAGGTGAAGCATGATACAGTATGAACACTGAGTACATGTTAATTGTTTTGAATCTTTCCTTCTTTATTATGTGTTTTAACCAGGAAGGAAGGAAGAAAAGAAGTGGAGTATTGTATAGGTAAAGAAAGTATTTTATGCATATTTTCTTGTAATCCAATAAAAAACAAGTAACCTGCTGAGAATATGTGTGCCTTTCTCATATAAATCAGTGAACAAACTTGTTTTTAATTTTTTGGCAGACTTATGAAACCAATTAGCTCAGTAATATATATTCAACTTTAATGGGCAAGTAAATAATTAATGTTATTGCCTTTGTAAATTTAGCTTTTCAGTTATAAATTAACATAATTAAAAGAGTAATGTTTCCGTATGCATTCTACTAGCCAAATTTAAATCAAGCAATTAAACTGTAGGTTTTCCGCACCAAATGAGCTCAACTCATAATGACACAGACGGCGGGCGTAAATTTGTTTTTTCATGGTCAGGTTCATTACAAAAACATGAAGGAAAATACTTGGGATATGTGTAATCAAGTAAATTATTCTGTGCTCCACTTCTAGATTTTAAACTCTTTTTTTGGGTCTTCTACCTTAAATTCAGAACCTAAACACTACCATTTCCCTCTCTCCTGAGGAATGATGGCTCACATAGGATTTTGCCAGAATGTTAGTGTGCTGATAACTCAGTGAAGTGATCAAGTCTGTGAACAGTATCTCCTTTAGTGTAGAGAAAGAGCCTCAAAACCAGCCTGGAGGTGATGTCAGTGGCAGGGAAGCCATTTTGCCTGATGTGAGTTGGAAAGGCTAGCTGTGGGCAAACTGAATTTGTGCACAATTCCTGATGGAGGGAAGAGCTGATGGGCACCTGATGTGCTCTCAAATCCTTGAACACAGGGAGATAGAAAGCAGTCTTTGTTCTCCAACTTGTGAAGCAGGTGGGTCCCCCACCCACTTTGATAGTAGCTTCCAAGAGTACTATCAAACAGATGTTAATCTAAAATAGTATATTTTGTGAGTACGCTGTTCCAAGTTGAATGAATTGAAAATGGGCCTGAGAAGTGGGGATAATTGAATGGCAGGCATTTTTAATCTTCAAGAAATGCTGGTATGTAATTAAACATGCATAGACTAATGATCTATATTTAACTGTTCATCACTTGGGAGCACATGAATAAAAGTCAAATTTCAGAGCCTATTAGAATGGACACATGTATCACATAAATCTCTTCTTAAAGACAAGATACTGCTGCTTTCTCCTTCTCACCCACTGACATGTCCATAAAGTTAATCCCTCTTTGGTGATGTTAATGAAAACTAAACATTTAGATACATATCTTTTAATTTATTTAATCTCTTGGAATGACTTATTTTAGTGTTTCCAATATTTAAAAGATGAAACACTTCAATTTTTTCTTAGTATTTTTGGGCACTGTGTCTGTCCTTGCTTCTGCACTTCTTTAGTTAAAGAACACATTTCTTCCCTTTGACATTGAGTCTCCATGTTGAGTAGTCCGCTTAGATCCAATTAAGAGTTTTTCTTTTTATGTTATTTTTAATTGCACTAATCCTCAAAATAGGTAGGTAAGATCCTTACAGAGTAGATCTCTTCTTTTTTAAAAAAAAATTTTAAAGATTTATTTATTTATGCATACAAAAACTGAACAGGCCAGAAGTGTGGGGGTGGGGAGGGTGAGAGGAGTCACCAAAGACAGAGTGGGGAGTCAAACAGGCAAATCTACAGAAATACACTGCTGCCCTAGGGGCGCAGCGGGTAAGACAGGAGAGGTCTGCTGCATGTGGGTCAGCTCCGGGATCGAACTCGTGTTGCAGTGACTGCAGACAGCTCCACAGTGCTGTGTCTAAACCCCTTACACCACTAGGGAGGCCCGAATATATCTATTCTTAAATCACACTTTTGATTTGCCACTTGTTTGTAGAATTAAACAAATGCCCATTACATTCACATCTCAACATGGACATGCCTTCTCTTCCCTTAGTATCAGAGCTTCAGGGCCAAAACTTATCATCTGACCTCCTCTCGTTCTCCTCCCCTCCGTTCCCCTCCATATTTTCCAGAGTGTAAGAATTATTTTTGTTGTATTTTGCGAGTTTGTTTTCTGTGGTTATATATGTCCACAAACCTAGTAACTGTCTTTCACTTTCTGACTTATTTCACTTAGCATAATTACCTCAGGATCCATCCAAGTTGCCCCAAAAGGCAGAATTTCATCTTTTTTTAATATCTGGGTAGTAGTCCATTGGGTATACACTCCACAGTTTCTTATCCAGTTGTCTGTCAGTGGTTATTAGGCTGATTCCATGTTGTCTATTGTGGGAAGGCTGCTGTGAATATAGGGGCTCTCATGTTCATATTTTTCCTGAAGAATATGGAAATGGAAAATCTCAGAAGTTCTCATTACAAGGAAAATGTAGTTATGTGAGATGATAGGTATTAACTAATCTTATTGCAATATGTATTTATAATATAAACAGGTCAAATCATTATGTTGTAACCTTAAATTTATACCATGTTAGAAATCAATTATATCTCAATAAAACTGAAAACAAGTTTTTTCAAAATGTGTTATTAGGGTCACTGCATTTTCTTTTTCTGTCCAGCATTATTTTTCCAAAATCACTGCCCAGTGCGTGTGACATATATTATGAACACTTAAGTAAAGTTGGCAATTATGACTACTACTGGTACTGCACATTCTAGAAGACAGGCAGTAACTACCTCATTAGTTCATCTATTTGTCTGGGTGAGCCTATAACTGGTTCCAAATCCTACTTTGGATCAGAAACTATGAGCCCTCACCTTAGGAAATTGCAAATAAAAATGCATTTTGCATAAATGACGAGACTCCTGCATGCCTCCTCGTGCATCCATGGTTTCAGGATCAATACTCTGTGTAATTAGCTACCTGGGTTGGCAGTTTTCCCTATACCAATACTCAGATTTGAGAGTTTACTGTAAAAATTATGCATGTTCCTTCTAAATTAGATTCTGCCAATGGTCCATATTCGGTCATATTAAAGATATGTTAAGCAAGCATCTCTTCATTGATTCTCTGTCTCTGTCATCCCAGGTACACTTAAGTCAACTAAAGTAGTTCCTCTTTATTTTTTTTATCCCCTGTCATCTCTACTCTAGTTTATGAATGAATCTTTTGTGCCAATTAACATTTTCTGCAATTTTTAGTTATTTTCCACCCCAACTTTGATTTCATTCTGTTTTAATATTTTATTGATTTACATAGAGCCTATCATAAATATTGTAAAAGCATGCTTTTATAAGCAAGAATAACTGAAAAAGACAGATTTAGGAAAAAACACAGCTGCCTACTTCTATGAGTACCACTCAACTGATGGCTAAAGAAATGTGTGCGATGTGAGAATGCAGTCTGGAGTGTCATTGTTTGCCATTGTCATTGTTGTGGGCTCAGTGGGCACCAAAAAGTGAAACACAGTGTCTAGTAGGTGAGTTAATGTGTTCTAGGTTACCTAAGAGAGTTTCTATTATAGTAACTAATCCACTTGGATCCTGGGGAGTACCCATTATCCTGAGGAGGGAAAAGAAAAAAAAGATGCATGCCTGCTAGCAAACATTATTATTTAATTTTAATACATTTTCAAAGTTGTAAATTAATTACCTTTGACTATTTGTGTTCTGTTGCATTTATAGCATTCACATATCCTTGTAAGGCAGTTATGTGTAAGTTTTAAAAACTTGCTATGAATTCAGTGGCTGGGAGCCTTTTCCTCTTAAGAACAATAGATTTGGGCCTCCCTGGTGGCACAAGGGATTGAGCACCACACTGTGGGACTTCTACAGCCACTGCAGCGTGGGTTCGATCCCCAGCCAGGGAGGGGACCCACATGGCATGGCAGACCTCTTCTATCTCTCCCACTGCTCCCCTCAGCAGTGTGTTTCAATCAATCTGCCTGTTCTGCTTCCCACTCTGTCTCTGGTGAATCCTTTCACATCCCCGCGCTTCTGGCCTGTACCGCAGCTCTTGTATGCATAAATAAATAGAAAATCTTAGGGGAAAAAAAAGAACAATAGAGATTTGGACAAAATATTTAACTCATAAACCTGAATTTTCTTAAGTGTGAAATGAATATAATACTCACAGCCAAGTATAGTTTGTTATGAGGTTGGATATCTGTTACATAATGTAAGCATTCCAAAAACGGGATCTGTCATAAATATGAATAATGAAATTTGCTGGGCATTTACTTTTCATATTCTGTATGGAATATATCTTTGACATTTTCTTAATTATATTTCTTTGAAACCACTTTATAAAACCTTTACTTTTATTTACTTCAAGAATGTTGAGGGTATGTTGTGATCTTTGCAATCTTAAGATTCACAGAGGAAGGTTCTACCAAATCTTAAATTGTCTTCCTAAGAAAATGTAATGGTTTTTTTTAATAAGTTTTGTAAAACTGTATATCTGCAAAGATCAATAGAAATGCATAGACGAGAAGGTTTATCCAGTCCAGCACTTTGCAATCTTAAGATTCACAGAGGAAGGTTCTACCAAATCTTAAATTGTCTTTCCTAAGAAAATGTAATGGTCTTTTTTAAATAAGTTTTGTAAAACTGTATATCTGCAAAGATCAATAGAAATGCATAGATGAGAAGGTTTATCTAGCCCAGCACTTAACTTCACTGTGGATGGATCAAGCCTACACTGCTTGGTGTGTTTTCTTTGTATTTCTTTGAATCAATCTTATAAAACCCTTAATTGTGTTTACTTCAGGAATGTTGAAGGCATTGCTATTTTCCATCCTGGAAGAATATCTAATTGCTTCCTTGGAAGCACAGCATTCTCTCTCTGAGGCTTTCCTACATACAGTTTCACTGTCTAGAAATTCTTCCCATCCATATCCATGCTCAAGTGCTGTCATCGAGCTAAAGTCACTTCACCTCAGGTCTCATGGAAGCTATCTTCCCCCTCCCTAATGCAGCCCTGGATACCCTAAGTGAAGGTTACCCTTTCCTGACCCTCCCTAAATCATCTGGACTTCTGCTAAATTATTTATTGCCCTATGTCTGACTTCCAGCAAGTAGATCAGAGGTATTCCATATGCACTTGTGAAACCAGGGATCCTGTGTAAGGCCTCCCCCGCATTCGGGATTCAGAAATCTTGCATCATTCAGAATAAGTCAGAAGATCTCTAAGACTTAGCTTTCCACATCTATAATATATTGAATTTCTTCTCCTGCATTATCAGGAGCTGCTGTCTCACCTGTGCTTTGGGATTAGTGCTAATGTGGTATGAACACCCCGCTTTGTTTGTGACTGGAAAACATGAGAATTAAGTGTGGGTTATAAATTAGGACGTCAGAGCCAAAAAACCTGTTTACAATGGGCAACTGACTGCTTTCTCCACCTCTGAGGTAGACATTAGGGTAGAACTTGCCTCAGACATTATTTAGGAGAAGAATGTGAATGTCGCTTTGGTTTAATCCTATCTGTTACCATGTGCTTTTTGCTCCATATGTATTTGTGAAATATGGTTTCTATGATGCTTTGCGATTGTAATGACCATATTTCTACTTTTACTTATTTGTACTGAGTTCCTTTCTCAAAGAATTGCCTAGTGTGGTCTCCTTCCAAAACTGAGGGGGTACTTCTCACTCATCTGCAATTTCCTTTCTTCTCCATGAAACAATAGGTGTGCTTAATTCTGAGGTCTCTGGAAGGCTGCACAGCACTGGACTGGTGAGCAGCATCAGCACAGTGAATTTCAGAAAGCATGAAGCAGTTTCTTGTTCTATTTTTCCTCTCAGAAACGAGCTTTTTTCATATATATTGGCAACTTTTGTCTCAAATCAGTCCTCTTTTCCCCATATCCAAGATAAATTTTTACACTAGTACAATGATTTGTTCCATTCTAAAGGGTAATTATCTATAATGTTTTATTTTTAGAGCAATATCCAGTAATTTTCAGAAGCTGGCGCTTGTCATAAAACCCATGAAAGATAAGTAATGTTTTTACCTACTCCAGGAGAGTGACTCAGCTGATGCCCAGCCTGTTTGAGGAAGTGAGTATAGCAACAGATTGCTTCTATACATTGTGAGGGTAAATGGGTTGTGAAACATTTGAGATTTTGGAGGGAGAAGGAAGGCTCTGAGAGAGAATATTTAAATGAGAAAAACTTACTAGAAAATAGATCCGCTATTGAAGGAAGGAAAATATGTAGAATATCTCTGAGCCAGACATTCCCTGAACATTCATGGAAATTCCAACCTCGTCATGAGTGAGAGAACAAGGGTCCAAGTCATCATAGTTCATCCTTAAATCTGTTTTCAAGTCTCTTCTGGAGGGCAGGTGGAACCTTCTATTTCTGGTGTGCCGAAGACCCTGAGGTGGAAAACAACATGGCATCTCACAGTAATAAAAAGGAGGCCAGTGACTGGTTCATGCTCATAGGTGCAAGGCTATGATGCATAAGACCAGAATGGTCTTCTAGGCTGTGGGAAGGACATGGGATTTGGGAAGGGCTCTCGAGGTTGAGGAGGAGAAAATGGTAGAAATGCTTTATTTTTATAGGCATATTCCTGTTGGATTGGTATCTACCAAGGATGAGTTGATTAGAGATAAATTCAGTGACTGTTACAATTTCCAGACAAATGGAGATCTGCATTCAGTGTCAAAGTGCAGGAGAAGAGAGTGACCTAGATGGAGAGTTCTTCTGGGAGAAACTTTGTACATCAGCTGTTGGGCATTGGTTTGCTTGCTTCTTAGAAAGAAAAGCAAGTGTAATTCATTTTGAGGCACATGCACCATGTGCTCTCATGTGTATGTGCACATGCGTTGGCTGGATCAAGGATGGGATGCAGTCTTTTTTTTTTTTTTTAGAGATTTATTTATTTATGCATATAAGCACTAGGGTATAGGCCAGAGGTGGGGGGGGGTGGTGGTGAGAGAATTCACCACAGAGAGCAGGGAGCAGAACAGGCAGATCAACTGAAGTACACTGCTGAGGGGAGCAGTGGGCACAGCAGGGGAGGTCTGCCACGCCACGTGGGTCCCCTCCCCAGCCGGCAGCAGGGATTGAACTCGTGCTGCAGTGGCTGAGGTTTGCTTCATAGTGCGTTGCTTAACCTACTGCACCACCAGGGAGGCCCAGGATGCAGTCTTAAGTGGATTAGTTAAGATGGATGCTCGAGGTGGGATTTTTTAAAACTTTCTTATGTTCTGGTGAACAGATTCCAGGATTTACCCATTTGTTTTCCTTTTTTATAACCCTTTTTCTCCTCTTAGCAATTTCTCATTTTAGAACTTTCAGTAAGTGAGATGTAAAATTAAGATCGACGCTTTTGGATTTTTACCAAATGGTTCATCTGAGTTCATGAGCATCGCTTGGTGCCAGATGGCTAAGAACAATTATCAGGCGTTTCTTTAGACTTTAATGTTTTCAGAGAACTTTATGATAAGTGACTAATTTAGCTTCACATTTGTCTGGTGAGAAGGGTGAGGAAAAAATAATAGTTATCCATCTAAGGCACATTTTTGTAATTCATAGGACTCTGTGGATTCTTAATAAATATTAAATAGTAACTTAGCTTGTGCTCTATTGGGAAGCAGATGGTTTGGGGAGACTTAGGACCAGCAAAACTACATCTCCTGGTACAGTAAGTCCTTATTTAATTCCATAGATGGGTTCTTGAAAACTCCCACTTTTGAGCAAAATTCCATATGAGAAAATCAATTTGACCAGAGGCTAATTGCTTTAAATGAGTGAAGTTCCTAGGGTATGTATTGAAATAACTCTTCCTTGCTAGCTCACGCACAAAATCATCAAACATCCCAGTAAAGACCAAAAATGTCCAGTAGTTAGTAATCATTTGTATTCATTCATTCATTTATTCACTCTCCAGCCCTCGTATTACAGCCCAGGGTTACTGGGGAGAACTGGGCCCATCGTGCTAGTTCAGGGTCTAGAAGAGACTAAGCCTGGACAGGACACCTTTCCATCACAGAGTACTTCCAGTGTCACTCCCACATTATCACTCACTTCCACTGGGACATGGAGACACACCAAAGAAACTCATGCGCATCTTCAGGATATGGGAAAAAATGCAAGTCTGGGAGAAACCCCACTCAGACATGGGAAGAAGGTACATGCTCTACATAGGGTTCCTGGCAGGGAATAATTTTTCTCATCAGTGTTACAATGAAACAATGCTGGAAGAAATGGTGTTATTTCAGGACCTGTTGTACTTCATACCAAGACTTATTGTGCATTTATCTTGTTTCTGAAAATGGAGAATCAGATTTCCAGATCAATAATACATAGTCTTTTTCGTTTCAGCAAATGTAGGTATTATTCTGTTGCTTTTACATCATGGGAAATAGAGGCCTGCAGAGCCTCCATTTGTCCAGAGCAGGGGCTGGTCTTAAAGGTTTATGTGGCTCCATATGCATTGCTTTCAAGTTGGGTGACAACTCTCCTCTCCTTGTCGAGGCTACGACAGCTTTGCTGTTCTATGATGTGTATCTGTGTTGTTTTATAAACTGTAATCTACCTCTTGATGGGGCTAAATATGTTTCTAAATCTAATTTAATCTTTCTGGTTTCTAATGTGATTTCAATGAAAGCTTATTTCCAATGCAATGGTTTTGCAATTATAGTGGAGTCTCAGCTTATGTGCATTTAATTTATGTAAATGCAACTGTACGTGCATGGCAAATAAAGAGAGAACTATTTAAATAGTGTGGAGGATTCAGTACCCTGTTCTGTGCTGTGAGTGCATTCCCCGAAGGAAGAGAGGCTGGATTCTGCTTTTCTCTCTGTCCAGCCCAGTCCTTCACACCTTTTAGAGATGAAGATTTGGTCTAACTGAGTGATGTTCTGTAGTTTAAAAATACTTACTTTTCACACTACAAGACCCTGATATGTATGTTCGCTTCGCTTGCTGTTCAGGCAAATAAACAGCTGCCTGCTACGAAACTGAAGGCACTTTTTCCCATTGACTTTATCTATTCCTAACGTTAACATGCATATAATGAGCACATACTCCGTAGGCGCACTGTTCTAAGTTCTGGGAATGCTACTGGAAATAGAGTGAACTTCTTGGAAATTACCTACCCTCACAGAACTTATAGTTTCCATGACTTTTGAGTTCTGTAAGAGTCAGCCTTAACATATTACTTTCCTATGATGTTTTGAAGAGCAATGTTAGTTTTGTGTGATTTTTCAAATTAAAACTCATCTAGACAACCACTTTGAAGACAGTTCAACAATTTCTTAGAAAACTAAGCATACTCTTTACAATCTAATATTTACCCAGAGGAGTCGACTACTTCTGAACAAAAATCCTACACATGAATATTCATAACAGATTTATTTATAATTGCCCAAACTTGTAAGCAACCAAGATGTCTTTCAGTAGAGGAATGGATAATTAACTGTGGTACTTTCCGAGAATGGAATATTACTCAGTGCTGAAAAGAAATGAGTTATCAAGGCATGAGAAAACATGGAAGAAAGTTGAATGTGTATTATTAAGTAGCCAACCTGGAAAGGCTACTTATTCTATGATTCCAGCTACATTATGCTCCAGAAGAGGCAAAACTGTGGAGACTATATAAAGATCAGTGGTGGCCGGGTTGGAGGGTGGAGAGAGGGTTGGAGCACAGACATTTTCTAGGGTACTGGAACTACTCTGTATAATACTATTGTGGTGGGTCCAACAGGAGTTATGCATTTGTCAAAATCCAGAAAGTGCATAACAGCAAGAATGGACCCTAATGTAAAACTATGGACTACAGCTGATTATGATGTGTCAACCCAATGGATTCTAAGTGGTAACAAATGTGTCCTCCTGTGCAGGATGTTCACTGAGGGAGATAACTGTACATATACTGGAACTCTGTGTACATGTTGTTCTTAAATGTGTGGTCAACCTGAAACTTTGATGCTATCTATATAGAAATGACCTTCCTGCCCAACTCAAGCACCCCTTCTGTGTCATCTATGTTCTTAGGAGTTTCTGATAGTAGATCTAATGTAGATTTGTTCTTGACCCAGAATCATGAGCATTTGTAAGATGCCACAGGGTGTGCATGGTCATGAAAGATGAAACCGGGCATCAGGGACCTGGATTCTTGTTAGCCGTCTGACCCCAGTCACTTCTGTGACTTTGGACAAGCTACACTTCTCTTATCTGCAAAATAATGGGATTTGACTGGCTGATCCCTGTGGCCCCATCCAATTATTTTCTTTGAAATATTTTTAACTAGATGATTAAGACTTTTCCCTAATCACTTAACAGTCTTAGAGCCAAATCCCTTCAATGTAATGAATTAGTAGTCATGTTTTTATTCCTTAAGAAAATTTTTTAAAAAAATCTTATACTACATACATGAGCACCCCCATAGGGAAGATTCTTTGGAAATTGTTGAAAATAACCTTCTTACATTTATTTGGATTATTTTAGGGTCCAAGTAAAGATATTTTACATTGTGGGGTACACTTTGGTTTTAGAGGTAATTTGGGAGAAGGAATATTCCAAATAACTTCATGGATAATAGGGCTGTCAGCTAATTTCATTTTAATTTATTGACAATATTATATTTTTTAAAAATAAAGTACCAGAATGAGCAATTGTATGCCAGCAACCCAGCTTTAGCAATTTTTAAGATTTTCCAATATTTGTTTCCCTATAGTTTCATCAAAATAATATAGCTGATAAAGCCTCATAGGGAAACTAATTTTTTAAGTATAAATACTTCTATTAAGAGGTTCATTCCAAGAGTGGTTAGAAACCTTTTTTCCATTTCCATCTTTAAATATCACACATTAAGTAGAAAAAGTGAAAATTAAGTCTGTATTATATATAACCCTACATTCAGAGACAATAACTACTACTATTTTTAGTAGATTTTCTTTTGCCATGCAGATGTTATATGCATTGTTTCTGTTTCAGAGAACATTCCAAACATCTATCCAATTAGAGGGAACAAGACAGTGAAACGCTATATACCTACCTATAAGTCAGCTGCAAGTCTGACTACTTTATGGGTAGTCATTTTTATCCATCACCAAAGCACCCCTGGAGCTTATTCCCACCCATAACACCACTTCTTCCTTAAGGATTTCCGTATTCATCTCTAATAGGGACATCTTATTTTTACAAATATAACAATGTCATTATACCAGATTTATTAATATTTAGTAAGATCAAATGTCTGATCACTTATGAAAAGACAGGTTATAATTTTTTTGTTTATCTTGTGTGGAAATCAACACCCATAATACTTTCATCAACATCCAAAATACTTTCATTAACATTCTAAATATGTTCACCCATTAAAATTGACTTTCCTGTCTCTGTCTCTTAATCCTCAGATCCCCATCTCTTTCCATTGTTTTCCTTGTAATTTATTTGTTGAAAACAATAGGTCAATTGTCCTGCAGATGATCCCATGGTCTGGGTGTTGTTGGCGATGGCCATCTGATTTGTGTGGTGACTTACCAGTGACCTCATTTCCTTTAAACCAGCAGTTTGGAGTCAGGTTCAGTGTTTTATTTTGCTGGACAGCTTCATAGGTTTCCACCAGAAAGAATCTGA
Organism: Galemys pyrenaicus; assembly: GCA_019455555.1. Lineage (NCBI taxonomy): Eukaryota > Metazoa > Chordata > Mammalia > Eulipotyphla > Talpidae > Galemys > Galemys pyrenaicus. Next base: position 509,979 of record JAGFMF010011733.1, on the reverse strand, counting down.
AATCTGTCTTTTGTGGTGTGGCAGCAATTAATAATTATTATTGCCTCAATGCATTCCTTCAATGTGGGTTCAAAATGTTATACTCCCATTTTGTTATTTTGTTTACATTTTTGGCAGAAAAAGTTCTCTGAAAGGAAACTTCCTCTCATAAGTGTTTGATTATAGGTTGCAATGAAAGGCAGAACAAAAGCTTGATTGTTCTTTTTTTAACACATTCAGTTCAAAGTAACCATTTGGTCCTCTAGTATTTTCCAAAGGTGATCAGTGAAATTTGTTTTTCTTCCTTAATATCATCATCAACTTGCACATTTACGTGTACCTGCAGTGTTTTAATCCTTTGTGGATTAAATGTACCATCAATGCTCTGATTTTCCCATCTGTAATTTTCATTTACAATGAGTGCTGCTGAATTCAGAGGCTATGGACAGTTCTTTTTTTTAAACTTCCACTTGCTATCCCTTGCTTACTTTTCTATATAGTTATTGGTTTTTGTCTTTTCTATCTTAAGATCTTTATATAAGGAATCTATGTTCTTTGTTCTTATAAAATGAAGATTACTGCTCAAAATACAGCATAAACAATGCAGGAAGATAAATAAGACTGGAAAACATACTTAAATGTTTTGTCATAGGAAAAGGTGAGTTCAGCATGACAGAGTAGAATAGTGGTGGAAAAGAAGGCGTGGGGCTGACACTGTGCTGTGTTATAAGCCCAACCTTGTTGGGCCAGTTTCTGACCCATAGCCTTCCCTGTATGAATAATGGGTATATTCATAACTCTGTTTCATTGATTCATTCACTGGGTACCTTTCATGAGCAATACAAGCCTCGCACAAGCTTAATAAATAATAGTTTGAGACTGTTCTTATCAATGATTTATTTTTTTAAAGATTTATTTATTTATGCATATAAGCACTGGGGTACAGGCCAGAGATATGGGGGGGTGAGAGGATTCACCACAGAAAGCGGGGAGCAGAA
>JAGFMF010011733.1:484720-508952 GCA_019455555.1 Galemys pyrenaicus | reverse complement strand
TCCCCCGCCTGGCTGGCAGCAGGGATCGAACTCATGCTGCAGTGGCTGCGGTTTGCTTCATAGTGCGTTGCTTAACCCACTGCGCCACCAGGGAGGCCCACTTATCAATGATTTATTATGTTAATAAGTAATGACGGGGGCAGTAAGTCCACTGCTCTTATCCTCAGATTATTTGAGTTTACGTGATGTATCATTTCTAGCCAGCCTTTCCTATTGACAGTGACAAAGTTGGCAAGGAAATGGTCTAGCTTTGTTTGGACATCAACCACTGAAGGGTGTCGAGCATAACTGATAAATGTGTGTACACATGCAGATGTTATGTCTGTGCAGTGCATCAATATTGAATTTTTGGGCTGTGCCTCAAAACCATAAACATGGCAAGGATAACTCATGTTCTCAACTTGGTCGGACAGGTGAGACACAAGTGCAATGTCACACGTGTTACTACTCACCCTCCTAAAACCCTTGTAAGATAGACTTGAGGTGTTTTTATGCCCATTCTATAGTTAAGAAAATTCCTCATACCATGAATTTCCATGCAGTAAATGAATTCAAACAGCGTGTGATTCTGTTAGAATTCTTCTTCACAAAGAACCCTTGAGGCACCGGCTTTGATATTGCAGATGAGGCACTGAGCAGTGCAACAGCATACACGAGAATACAAATGACCAAATACAAATCTAGCCAGGTGGGATCTAACACTTGTAATCTGTATCCCCCTGTAGTTCATGCTATGGGGCAAAATAGTGACCTTGTTGACAGTCTCTTGGAATGACAGGTGTTTGCTAAAGCTCCTTTAAGGTCACAATGGGATAATATGGTGCCTCCAACTCACATCTGTCACCAAGAATACATCATAGCTTGGTGTTCTGGCAATGAGGGGATGGTGATCTGTCTTCCTGAATAGTAATGATTCTGATCTTTTTCTTTATTATGTTCATATCTAGAAAGCTATGGGAAGCTTCCACTTAAAATGGTCCTGAGAGTGACATCACCATTCTACCTGGGTATGTGGCAGCACCCTTTGTCTGCACTGAGGATAAGGAGGGTGTGGTGAGCTCAGCTGTCATCTGCATTTGAGACAGCCCAGGATGCTCCCAGTCTGCCTCTGGTGCCACGGAGGGGAGTCTGCTGCCACTGTAAATTCTGTTGGTACCTTCATGGTGTGTTGTCCAAAGCAATATATTTGGGGAACTCAGATTTTAGACTTGCTACCTGCTACCAAACTGGAGCCAGGATTGCTTCTGGTGACGACCAATTTCCTAGACCAAAGGATGGGCCTATATTTTTAGATGGGAAATAGCAGATATCAGATGTGTTGGATATTTAGCAGGTGCAGATGGAGAGGGGGATGGTAAGCATCTATCCTTCTAGAGCACTGATTTTTAAAATTGGTCTTTGTGGGCCACTCTGTTACCTCCTAAACCTATCCATGTCTTACCTGCTTCATGACACTAGAGATGACCATTCCTTTAACTCTCAAAGAAGAATTACAAATCAGCAATTAGCCCAGATGCTAGAAATTCTCTGAAATTCCTATAATGTTCCATGAATTTCCTCTAGTGTCTCTTTGAGTTTGCCAATTTAAAAGGCTATCCAAGTTAAGAAGGAATATATTGACTAGCAATAGGGTGTCTAAAACTCACTAGGTGTTTTCCATAGTCTTTAAAATCCATGGCACAGATTTTCCTTTTGTGAATGTTTAACTGTTTGATTTGATATCCAGACTGGGAATAAATAGAAGACAAAGTCGTTAGCATTTAGCCCAGAATGTAGTAATTCTGGGTACTTTGAGCACCTAGATCTCCAAAGTATTTTGTGTTTCATGGGTCCAATAACATCAACTGCTAGGAAATACAAATACTTCATAAGCCAATACCCAACACCAGCTGTGACCTGCTTCCTCCTTCCTGCTGTGTGACACTTACTACAGCTATGGGAGAAATGTGGCCTCCACTACCTGGGTTATTTCCTTTCTTTGGCAGAGCCTGAGCACCCCTGGGTCCTTTGTCACAGTGACATTCTGACCAGATTAACTGGCTTCTTCCTCTGCGCTCAAGCTGTGGCATTTCCTAGTGTCAGAACTATGTTTCATCAGCAAGAACATCTAGGAAAGAATCCATCGTCATTTTCAGCAAGGGTGAGGAGCACCATTAACCTCCAGGCTCCATTCTGTGATTGAATCCTGAGTCAAGTGGAGTAAGGCAAATTACTCCATGTTTTCAAACCTTGACTTTTATGCAAGTGGGTATAATCTGTTCAGCATTGAGGACATTCAGCCTTGGGTACAGGTAGTGTTTATACAATCATCGTTCTTCCCCTTGAAGGCTAAGTCCTTACAGCAAGGCTTGCTTTGTTCCCTGTACCCTGTCAGAGTGGATGGATTTAAATTCATAATTCTTCCTCTCTCCTGGCTATACTCCACTGGGAAGTCTTCGTCGAGATTCACTGTGGAGTCCTGTTTCCTTGACACCCTCTTGGGTGCTCCCTGATGCCTCCTCCCTGCATGCCTACCTCCCTAGGAGTGAGTCTGGCACATTTGTCGATCCGTGCCTGGGCGTGTTCTCTACTCAGAAATCTCCATCAGTGCAGCTGAGCCACGAGAGAGGTGTGCTCCACGCTCTTCCATTAAACTGCTGCTAATTGGTACCTCTTGAAAAATGACATTCTCTGAAGCATTCAAGGCTGTCCGCCAGGGGATGATGCCACCTTTCTCTCTGATTAGCTCTCTGACCATGCAGATCTGCGGATATAGAACATGCGTTGTTCTTTCTTGACATATTTCCCTTTGACAAGATTCCGAATATGTATTTCTGCCACTTGCTTTTTGCTAATCCCATTACAGTTTCCAAGGATTTCAAAACACTAATTTCTGACAATGACCCCTCTGAACCCAGTGTCCTCAATGTGACACTCTGCACATGGCATCTTGTTCATGGAAAGTAGACTGCTTTGCCTTTCTTTGTGTAGGGTTCGGGATGGTTCTGGGCAGACGGGTCAAGGAAGGAGTCTCTTGGAGCCCTCGGTGGCTTTTCATACTTTATTTAGTAGAGGTGGCCAGGTACATGGCAGGCAGGAGTGCCGGGGGGCCGGAAGGCTGGCAGGCCTCCCAGCCCCTGGAGCATCTCACCCTCTTAGCTGCTTCTTCTCTCTCTGCTGCTCCTACTGCTGCTGCTCCTGCTGGTTCTCTCGGTCGGTCCTCGCAGCTCTGTCTGTTGGTCCTCACAGTTCTGGTGTCCTCATGACGTCGCCCATTTATGCCCGTGTCCAACACAGGTGCGCCCACTTGCGCATGCCCACCCTGGAATGCTCGCAGCACCTCATCAGTGGTGTCCATCATCAGTGGGAGGGTGGAAAGACCTGATCAACCTTTACCCTACACTTTGCTAAAGGAAAGAAATAAACTAGGTTCCATTCAGAAGAGATGGAGGACAAACTAAGGAAATGAGTAATTACTCCCCCAAGATTTACAGGACTTTCCCTTTCTCTTATCTGGCAGAAATTAGGCTTCTTATCTTAAAGGGGATCCTGTATCACTACATGGGAATATCAATAGCTTTTCCGACAAAATCAGTTGGATTTTGTGATATTCCCTTTGACCTGGCAGAAGTGGCAAAGGCAAACTGCTAGCACGTGTGTTTCATTAGGGTCGGCATCAAGTCAAGAATTTCCTACCGGAACCCAGCCCTCAGCAAAGTGCATGGCAGGTGCTACATCCTCAAATGTTTGTTAGTAAATGCATTTCTGAGCAAGTCCTTCAGTGATTCCGAATGATTGAAAATAACTTTCCCCTGAAGCATCTTAACTTTTTATTAGGCTGTGGTATATAACCAAGCCTGAAAGGGAGGCGGCATATTTTTATGTCATTACTATCTGAACAGAGACAGTGTCTTAATATCAGTTAGGGAAAAAGAAAAAGATGCATGTGGAGGAACTGGGGACTTGAATTCGCCAAGCAGTCAGCACAATTTCTTTAATAACCCCACATATTTTGCTGAATTACAACATTGTTTGCTTTCAAAGTGTTGTTTCTTGGCTTTGGAATGTAGGGATAATTGTAGATATGGCTTGCCGATCACTGACTTGCTATATGTCAGTGCCAAGATCATCCTCAAATTGCCAGGCATCAGTGGGAGGACAAGAAATGACCAGAAAACTCAGTCTTTCATGGTACCAAGTTCTGTTCTCCACCCCTAAAGTATAGGGCCAGTCGGGGTGATGTTCCTCTGAGCCCAGAGGTAATACAGAAAAAGTTGCTGAAAGGCAGTATAGGGTCAGAGAAAAGTGTCAGGCTTTTCCGCCCTCCCGCCATTGATGTCAAAGATGGACACCTGCGGTCCTGCAGGCACGCTCCCTCCAGGAGGGTGTGGGCATGCACAAGTGGGCTCACCTGGGCTGAGATACGGGGCATATAAGGGCGGCATCACGAGGGCTCCAGCAGTAGAGGAGAAGGAGAGGCAGGGAGAAAGGAAGGTAGAAGCAGCAGCGGTAGTAGCAGAGGCACGAGAGGCTAGAGCCAGAGAGAGTGAAGACGTGCCGGGAGGCTTGGAGGCCTGCCAGCCTCTCTGCCCCCTGGCACCCCTGTCTGCCATGTACCTGGTCGCCTCTGACATAATAATGGAATAAAAGCCCAAAAAAGCCACCAAGGACTCTAGGGCTCCTTGACCCATCTGCTGGAATTGTTGAGGACCTGCTCCGAGCCTTCCTGGCACCCTAGGCAGCGTGGGGTCACAAAGGCAGCTCCATGTGATGGAAGATGGAGAAGACTCTGATTCAGGTGGGAAGAGAGGCAAGTGAGGCTTTATTGTTGCAGGCTTACATTCTGCGTGCATTTCTGGTTGGAACTCGGCTGTTTATCTCAGCATGCTGTGAATCACTACCTGGACAAATCAATGGCGTTGTAGGATTTGATCATGCCTGCCCAGATCTGGGTAGAAGTTAGGAAGTTGTGAAAGATGTAGAAAAGCTGCCAGGATGCAGCACTGCTACAGGTCTGTGTCATGCGCACACCAGAGGGCTTGCTGCCTCATTTATTTTCTTGAATGTGCTAAAGGGATAGGGAATTCCACCGCCTCCCTACTAGAGGAAAGCATGCCACTTAGGAGGATGAGTCTCGGTCACTGATGGCCTCCGCAGCTTTGCTGGCATAGTTCTGGCCTCCTGTAGGGTGAATGGAAAAGTGATCAGGCTTCTTCACCCTCCAGCCTTTGGTGTCAACCATGGACACCTGCGATCCTGCACGTGTGCCTAAGTGGGCATGCGCAAGTGGGTGCACCTGGGCTTGGACATGGGGTGTAGAAGGGTGGCTTCATGAGGGCGCCAGATGAGAGCAAAAGCAGAGCAGAGCAAGGAAGAGAAGTGGAGACGAGAGGCTAGAGAGCCCAGAGGGTGAAGATGTGCCAGGGGTTAGAAGACCTGCCAGCCTCCTGGCCCCCCGGCACCCCTGCCTGCCTGCCATGCACCTGGTCGCCTCTGATACAATGATTTAATGAAAGCCTGAGAAAGCCACCGAGGGCTCCAGGACTCCTCTTTGACCCGTCTGCCAGAATCATTGACAACCTGTTCCAGGCCTTGCTGGCACCCACCTGGGAAGAGCGTGCAACAGGAGGTATGACCACGAACACCGTGGGGCTATTGACAAAAGTATAACAAGGGATCCCAGAGGCTGATCATTGAAATGCCTTGTTGATAAGATTGAAACCATGACTGGGGGCCCAACACTTGATTTTGATCTCAATACTGAGTCATCAAGCAGATGAGAAGTGCTGGGGGGCAGACTCAGGATGACCCTGATACTATAGATGACATGACACAGTTTTTGTTTTACTTCTCCCTTTTCTGTGTCCTTCCCCACACAACTGATGCTCCACGGTTATTCTAAGTACAAAAAGCCACGATCTTGCTCTTTCAGCAGCGTGCTGCATTGTATGGCTTGCTCTACGACTCCCATTTTTCAGTGCGGTGTTGTCAATGCAAGGCCCTAAACACTGACAATATTTCCTAACTGACTTTGGAGACTAAAGAAGCCTTTTATTTATTACAGGTGAACTAATTGCTATTGGAGCCAGAGGATCTCTGGAAGGAATATAGTTTAGTTCAGGGTGCAAACAGGCTCTGGGATAGATGAAACCATTATCCCAAAAGCACATGGCTAATTGGTGACCAGAATAGACTCATGTTGGAACCCTCTGATAGCCACCCCCACCCCAGGCGTTCCCCCTAAATTATCACTTTACTGTGTGCTGTCTTGGATCCTTTATCCTCATATTTCCCCATATAAGGCAGGAACAAAGATTTGCAGGTGGAAAAGAGAAATAAAGCATAAAGCGGGGAGACTGAGATGTATCTGGTGACAGGAAATGGTCATCTTAGAATGTGAGCAGGTCACTCAGCCATCTGCAGTATGGCACAGTCTATGGGACTAGAGATCCTGGATCTCTATTTACAGTTGACTTTGCAGCTGATTGAGGAGTAAACTAGGAAGGGGTTGGACTGACTTGAATTGTCTTCTGGCATGTGTCATCTGTGGTAGGGGTATGTCTGGAATCTGAGGTATCACACAGATTTACCTGGGCTTGAGTTCCACGGGTGTGGTTGGTGGTCAGTTAATGGGAGAATCTGACTTTCAGTGAAGTGTCTGGGTATAGAGATACATCTAGGTGTTGTCAGTGAAAATGTAGTATCTCAAGCCTTGGGACTGAAGAGCCCTTGTGAGGGGTGTGCATTAAAAGGAGGCTAAGAATTGAGTATAGGATGCTCTTTGATGGGAAGTTAAGGTACTGAGAGGTACCGAGAAGGAGTCACCAGTGTTAACAGGCAAGCTTGTATCTCAGAAGTCAATGAGGGATGTTATTTAGAGATGAGACTCATCATCTTCTTGTCTCATTTTAGCACAAACTACAGGGTAGGTGCCATGTTTGTGTTTAATAAATGTTAGCTGACTTTCTAGGTGGAAATATGCCATAGGGTGTGAATACTCATAGGAAGATACTTTTTCCGCTCTGATCTATTAATTTTAAATTCCCATATAAATTAGCAAATTTAGTCATATCCTAAAAAAAATCAGCTTTGATAAACTGTGTCTTTTTCTCATTTTAGATGATTTTTTCATTCTAATGAAGACTGCATCCACACAAGAATTACATGTTTTTATGCCCATCAGTATTTAATGTATATTCTATTGAGAGCGTTCATGCCAAATGGCCTTGAATTTTATAAAACTGTTGGATTTTTGCTTTTCTTTTTCTTAAAGAATATTTTATTTCTTTTGTGATTGTTTAGACCTGGAAGAGCCCTCCATCCCCTGTGACTTGGAGAAGCTCTCCTAGGACCCGTGTGGAGATTTAAGAAAACTCTTCTTTTGGTGGTGGCCTGAGGAGACGTCTCTCAACATCAATGTTGCCCTGAAACTTGTGTTCAAGATTGCAGAAGATTAGAACTGCAAAGGTACGGACTCATACTCCAAAAGTTCATTTCCTTTTAAGGCAGATATGTCTGGAGATACTTCATCATAGTTGTGTCCTTTTTCCCTCCTCCTCCCACCTTTTCTCTTTCTGTCTCCTCTTTCAAGCAATGAGTATGGTCACCAGGTTGTGGGATGTGGTGGGATAAAGATGCAGAGGGTTAGCCTGAAGGTTGCACTGTCTCATACTAAAGAGGTGAGCAGAGGGGAGTAAGGCGAAGCCAGGGGAGAGACTTGTGCTGGTGCCTCTGAAATAATAGGCTTTTGGGTAGATATGTGATAAACTGTAGGTCAAGAGATAAGTAAGATTGTGGTTCTGTCAGTGCTTGTTTCAACACTATTGGGGATCCTCTGGCAAAGCTCTGTATTACATGGGAAGGTCTTTGGAGGCACAGTTTTGTTCTTCTTTTGGACACACACACACTCTCATACTGATCCTGGGGTGGGTTCTAAGTTGGAGTCAAAAGGCCCCGCCTTCTTTTCCTGAGGACAGTGATATTCTTGGGGTGTGTGTGTGTACATCCATATATGTATTGCATATTTAGTTGAAGTCGTTCTAATTATTCTGTCTCTCCTTAATCAATATATTATTGATGAGAGAGGAACAGATGGAGAGGGAAGAGAGCGAACCCTACAGAAATGCCATTAGTGGTAAGCCTATTATGAGTCAGGCATTGTGCTAGGAGCTTTGAAAAGAAAAATTCACAAGCACGGCTGATAACAACCATCTGGACTAGGGACTTCTGTTCTGGGAAACCAGCGGAGAAAGAAGAAAAAGGTTTCCTAAGGCTGGCAGCGAGGAAGGGTCAGGGGCCAGACTCATTTCCAGAGCTGTGAGAGTTGACATCTCTCTGCTTGCTCATTTACTGCAGACAAGGGTGAGATTGCACACCGTGGGCTGAAGCACCGGGGCAGGGTCGTTCAGCAGCCTGGCGCTGCATGGCAGGTCCGAGAGAAGCTGTACAACATCTCTGACAGTTTCACTTATGACTCATTGTTGTCACTTAAATTTCCATAAATGAAACAAGACACAACAACTGTGAACCCCAGGCTCTGGGGACTGGAAGGACAGGTAGCTGGGGTATTGGGTGGCTCCTATCTCTGGGCTTCGTGGACCACACAGAGCCCATCAACTGTGGGGTAGAGACCCAGGACTGGTGAAAATCAGTTAGTTCCAGCCACAGACTTGCTTTCATTTACTCTCTGATTTCCCACTGGTGGACGAGTGTGGCGTGCACTCTGAGCTGATCGTGAACAGACCTCCCCTGGGCTTGAAGTGCTCGTGCTCCCTTTCCTGATTCTGTACCATCCTCCCCTATTCATGCGAAACGATCTTGCTCTGGTGTTCTTATCGCTCGCTGTACCACTGGAAGGGACTGGAGGAAATGTGAGGGGTGGAAGCCAAAGTCGTCTTTTCTCTTTATTCAGTAGGTTTTTTTTCTTAAGGAGATAAATAATCTTTACCTCTTTGTCAAAGGGCATCTTAAAAGCAATTGAATTATAAATGCAATGAAGCCTTCAGTTTCAATGATATGGCTTCAAAGGCTAAGTAACAATTTCACAGTCAGAAAGAAAATATACATAGCGTACCTTTTTGGAGTCCTTTGTATGTACAAATATTCTACATAATAGATGCATGTGCAGTTGTGGTGCTGTTCCCTGCCCACCCGTCTGTGATCTATTGAAAAGGAAAACTAAAAATTCTTTTCTTTGCCTGAAACCCTAGAAAAGCTTAGGGGTTTGGGATTGGATTTGATGGCTGAATTCTTTGCTTTGAGGGTGCTGATCTTTAATTCTGAATCCCTGTGTTTGTCAAGAATACATCAAGTTGCCAGCTACATAATACATAGACACAGCACCAAAAATTTTAAAGGACTTGGCCATAAAAATGTTCCTGGTGTAATGATCATTTGACTCAAGGAAAAGCGAAGCTTTCACTGATTGTTGGATAAGGGAGAAGAAAGTCTGTGTGCAGTGCATGTTCTTTTGTAAAATTAATTTATTTTTAACTTGGGTAATATTGGGGCATCCCCATCAGGTACGCCACCATAGCACGCCCACCCCCAGCTCATCCATATTCTGCCACCATAGCCCATTGTGCTTCTTCCCTCTTTGTTCTTTCCCCACCCCAGTACTCCCCACGCCATATTAGGGACACCATCCAGTATTTCTCCTTCTACTTATTTCACTTCAAGCTCGTCCATGTTGCTATAAATGTTATCAGTTTTGCCACATGTTATGAGTTTATCTTTTTTTTTTTTTTTGCATACAAGAATTAGGTTACAGGCCAGATGTGCGAGGGGTGATAGGATTCACCAGAGATAGGGTGGGGAGCAAAGCAGGTAGATTTCCTGAAATACGCTGCTGAGGGGAGCAGCAGGCAAGACAAGAGTGGTCTGCTGTGCCTTGTGGGTCACCTCCCTGGATAGGGATTTAATTTAGGCCATAGAAGTGATAGTGCTGAGACTTAACACCTAGGCCACCTGGGAGGCCTGAGTTATCTTTTTTGATCACAGAGTAGTATTCCATTGTGATATATACCATATCTTCTTGACCTACTCATCTGTTTCAGAGTACAGAGTATGTTTCCATAATTTGATTATACTAAATGGTGCTGCAGTAAACATGGGGGATCAAGGCTTCTTTCTTTTTTTATTATTAATATAATTTTTTTAAATTTACATATACTTGCCATCAATTGTAATCCCCATCACCATCTCACCAGTGCACCATCACCTCAGTCCCTTGTGCTCCCATCTTCCCTCAACCCTCCCCCTTCCCTCAAGGCTTCTTTCAAATTAGTGTTTCTGAATTAGGTTGCTGCCTAGGAAGGGAATTATTGGGTCAAATGGCAGCTCCATGTTTAATGATATGAGACCCTTCCATACTGCTTTCCAAGTGGGCTGGACCACTTTGCATTCCCTCCAGCAGTATAAAAGGGTCCCTTTTTTTCACATACTTGACAGCACTTACTGTTTCTGGTCTTTTTGATATGGGCCATTCTCACAGTTGTGCGATGATATCCTATTGTGGTCTTCATTAGCATTTCTCTAATAATTAGTGACTGAATTTTTTGTATGTGCCTGCTGACCATTTTAATTTCTTCCTTGGAAAGATGCCTGTTTAGTTCTTTGATTGGGTTTTTTTTTTTTTTTTGATTGGGTTGTTTTGTTTTTGTAGAGTTTTACTAGTTCTATGTAGATCTTTGATATCAGTTCTCTGTTAGATATATGGTATGCAAATATTTTCTCCCATTCAGTAGGGTGTCTTTTCATTTTAATTATGGTTTCTTTTGTTGAACAGAGGCTTTTTAGTTTGGTGTAGTCCCAGCTGTTTATGTACTCTGTTTTTTTGCTTCTGGGGATAAATCCCTAAAGGCATCACTAAAGCTAATGTCATGAAATGTTTTACTTATGTTTTCTTCTATGTGTTTTATGGTTTCAGATTTTATTTCCAAGTCTTTGATTGATTTTGGTGTATAGTATGACATGGTGGTCTAATTTTACTTTTGCACACAGCTGTGTACTTTTCACAACGCTATGATAAGTGCATGTTCTTCATCATGCAGGTGTGTGCAGGTTGCAGGGAGGAAGAGGACACAAGGCAGCATTGATGCATTTACCTATGATCAAGCTTCCTGGCTCTTATGGCTGGTGCATGGAGCAGACTTTTTCAGATGTCTTCTAGAGTGAAGATGGTACAAATGAGTTGCTTTGGGCCTAGACTTTGGAAAAGGCAAATGGAGTTTCTGCATGAACATGGAAAAGCCATTTGATTTTTCCAAGTCTGTGCTGTTCCAAGTATAGTCCAATGCCCAGTAGCATTGGGCATCAACTCAACTTGTTAGGTATGCAAATCCTCAGACCCTTCTCTCCTAGGCTAATTAAACTTGGGTAGGAAGTTGAGGAACCTGTTTCTGAAATAAGCTCTCCAGGTATTTCCCATGCTTTGCTAAAATTTAAGAACCTCTGCTAAACCTCACCCTACACTCTTAGAAAAAGGAATTCTTGTTATTTTTGTATTTTAAGTCTATATTTAACTAAGGTAACACTGGTTTACAACACTATCTGTGATTCAGAAATACAGGAGCCCACCTTTTCAGGTGTATGTTACAACACCAAACCTACCACCAAGACTCCCAGAGAAAAGAGTTCTTAAAAGAACCTCAACTAAGAGAAATAAAACTTTAGACTATTAAAAGTAAGTTAAAATATCTCATGTCTGCAAACTTGGAATATGACAAATACATCTCGTGTTTATCTTTGTGAGCGTAAACACTTAAATGTTTATGCAAACATATATGTGCATTGAAAGGGGAAAAACACTCTTCCAAATAGCCATAAACAAAATTACTGTCTTAATCCATGTATTTGAAATCTAGGAAAGTAAGAAGTAGATACAAAATAATAAAAAGTAGTTTTGGATAGTAACTGTATAAAAAATAAATGTGACAGAATTCTGCAATAGACAGACACAAATACAGTCAATAAATTTACTCCAAGAGCACCCAGAAAAACTCCTGTGCAGCAAAATAAACCACCCAGCTCCAATTAGTGGCAACAATTGGAGATTTACTTGTGAAATAAAGACTCTGACTCCTTACCTTACCCGTATACAAAAATCACAGTGAGTCAGGTTGAACTTGAACACTCAGAGCTAAACAACAGATGGAGGAAAAACATGTTGGAATAACTTTGTAATTTCAGGAGGCAAAGGTTTCTTTGAAAGGATAGAAAAAAACAAATTATAAAAAGAAAACAATAAATTTCATGAAAAGTTAAAACATATACTCATCAAAAAAATACCATTAAGAAAGAGTGCAGATTGGGAAAAAGAGCAAAAACATACATATCTAACACAAACATGGAGAAGCAACTACGAAACAGGACATATAATGGGCACTAAACATAGGCAACAGTGGCTAGTATCACTTGTTGTCCAAAATACAAATTGGAGATGCAGTGAGATAGCTCTCCACATCTGTCAGTAGACTAAAATCAAAAGTACTGAAAATACCAAAACTTAAGAGGATACAAAGCAGTAGTGATAAAAGTGTAAAATGCCCCATGCACTGTGAAAAATGACCTGGCAGTTTCTTATCAAGTTGCACAACTGTGTATCTTCAAAAGCCAGCAATTCCAATCCTGAATATATCCAAGGACTGAAAGTCTTTGTTCATACCTCTTCCTCCTGACTTTACTTATAATAACCTAGAGCTGAAAACAGCTCTGATGCCCAGCAGTATGAAAATGGGTAAACTCTGGAATATTCCTAAAGTAGAATCCCAGTCAACAATGAAAAGGAATGTTGGGGGGCCTCGTTGGTGGCACAGCAGGTTGAGTGCCTCACTATGAAGTATCAGCGACACAGCAGTTAGATCCCTGGCCAGGGAGGGGACCCACATGGCGCAGCAGACCTCTCCTGTTTTGCCCGCTGCTCCCCTCAGCAGTGTATTTCAGTCATTCTGCCTGTTCTGCTCCCCACTCTGTCTCTGGTGGATCTTCACACCTCCTCCAACTCTGGCCTATACCCTAGCTCTTGTATGCATAAATCTTTTAAAAAAAAAAGGAAAGGGATGTTGGCTGTAAATATAATAACATGGACACATACCAAACATAATCTGGTAAGTGAAATCAGCTAATCACCAAAAGTCATTTAATTTATATGAAATTATCAACTTTATAACTAATCTGGGAAGATAGAAACCAGATCACTGTTTACTTCTGGTGAGGGATTGCTTGGTAAAGTTTTGTGAAGGAAGTGTCTGGAGAGATGGAAGTTGTTCTGTCTTGATAAGCTTTTATACCCACTGGTTAAATGGCAAATTCACTCAGTATTTCACTATTTATAAATTGTGAGTGCAAAAATGCATTCAAGAGTTTTAACTGTCATTTCTTGAGTTCCTTGTCCAAAGTGATATTCTTCATGTATATAAACTAAGTGTTTATAAGTGTAAACTAAGTGTAAACTTAGTTTATAAGTGTAAACTAAGTGTATATAAGCTAAGTGTTGTTACTCATAACTTACAGATGTAGAAACTTATGGCTTGAAAAGTAACTTGCCTTAGATAGTACCTCTTGGTTACAAAAACTGACCTGAAGAGTAACTGTGAGAGGCCTTAACCATTATACCTTTGGCATGTGAGCCCATGGTGCCATTTCATATCTAGGTCAAAATTGAACCTTTTCCTCAGAAAAGGTTTTCAGAACAGTCAGTGAGGGACAGTAATTACTTGATGGGTGAAGTAGATATCCCCCCACCATAGCTTTGAGGAGATTAAAAGTTAGCAAATTTTACTCTTAGGGATCATTACTTTAAAGCACCTAATGCATGTCTATTTTCTCAGTGTGATCCCTCTTGACTATGGAACATAATATATGAGGCAGTGTCAAAAATGGTTAAGGTGTGCAGTCATGATGACCTGCAGAGGGTGTGCATTCAACACAGCCCTGAGGTGAACCCCAGGGCTTTACTCTAGGTTCCTTTATTCTAGATTCCTTTATTTCCTGGATGTGGGATCAATGTCAGATCTCCACGCTGACCTCCAAATCTCAGACTCTTTAATTATTGGGTGGGGATGATTCTCATTTTTCCTTGATAGAGTTAGAGATAACTTAATTATGCTTGCAAAATGCTAGCATGTACTGGTTCCGTATAATCTCTAAGTGCTAAGGTTTGGTTTTAGAGATCACCTGGGCAATGGCACTCTCAAACAAGAGAATCACATTATACGCTATTGTACATGACATCTCTGAGTCCCCCTATATAATTTCTAGATCTATATGATCACTTTAGCTTAAAGCAAAATACTATCATTCTCTAAAATCTGTATCCATTTCATTATAAGAACGTGGAACCTCTGGAAGAAGTTGACCTTATTCCAACCCCCTCCCCACCCCCATACCCCAATGCACTTAATTAATATGCAGGGAATTGTATTGAGGAAAAATTGTCATTAAATGTAGATGTTATGTTTTATCTATCCAGTGTGATTGAAAGGGAGCCTGAAACTATGTAGTGTGTTTCAGGGCTATCAGCAAGGTTAATTGTCTTGGGAACTCTGAAGAGCTGAATTCTCTCCTGTGCGTTAGGTCTTTATTTTAGCTGTGCTATTTTAAAGTCTCAATTTCCATAGCAAAACTTAGAAGCTGGATAAATGACAAATTTGTACAAGCTAACAGTGTTTTTCCTATAAAGTACAAATTACTCAGTTCCAACTTGCCATGTAAGTGAAAACTGGTGCTGTTTGCCACATGGATGGAGCTGGAAGACACGATGCTCAGCGGAGTAGTCAGAAGGAGAAAGACAAATACTGGTTGCACTCATATGTGGAATACAGAGAAACAAAACCGGGTCAGACAGCACCAGATAAAAAATAAAACCTAGAAATAGGACTGTAAGTGTGAGGCAACTAGAGCCAGAAAGGGAGAGGGGTGTTGAGGAAGGGAAGGAGAGGGTGTGGGTGCTTTGGAGGCGGATTTGTGTGGTGTGGTGAAGAGGGTAGGACCCTCTTTTTTATATAACAAGATTTTCCTGATATCAAAGGGAAATTAAAAGCTTTCATTTTGGGCCTCCCTGATGGTGCAAGGGGTTAAGTTGCAGCACTATGAAGCTATCCGCAGCCACTGGAGCACAAATGTAATCCCAGCCAGGGATCTGACCTACATGGCACAACAGACCTCCTGCCTCTCCCATCGCTCCCCTCAGCAGTGTATTTCAGTCAGTCTGCCTATTCTGCTCCCCACTCTGTCTTTGAGGACTCTTTCCACCCCGCCCCTCAAAACTGTATCCTAGTTCTTGTATGCATACATAAATCTTAAAACACATTTTTTTCTGCTTTTTCTTTTTTTATTGAGGTAACCTTGGCTTACATTGTCGGCGACATTTTGGAAGTATAGGATGTCCCTTTTTATGCTTTCTCTATATTTCACATACAAGTGACAGCACCTGGTATTTGTCTTTCTCCCTCTGACTTATTTCACTTACCAGCATACCTTCCAGCACCATCCATGTTGCTACAAATGGCAAGTGTGTTTGTCTTTTTGATCCCTGTGCATCATTCCACATCTTGATCCATTCATCTGTTTGAAAAGGCTTTTTGAGTGTAGTTTTTGTCATCATTTCTTATCTTTGTCATTAAGTGTGGGAAGGTGTGTGGCGCTGAGGTACATGTTAGATAATGTCAGAGGTGTGTGTGTGTATTTTCCCCTTAGGGGGTTATTCTCAATGATAAAATCGTAAACTTGTATTATGCAATATTGGTATTTATCTGACTCACATATGTGTTTGTCTCTTGGCTTTGGCGGTCGAGATGATGCTGTTTATTTTTTCTTTGCCTCCTGGTACATCAGCAGAGCGGTGACTGACTTAGCAAGTTCTGTGACGACCCTTCTCTGTGGTTTTCTTTAGACCTCACTGAATGACATTCATCATGGATGAAATGTCACCTCCGACAATAAATATCTTGGTATCAAACATAAAAGCATCAGGAGAACCACTTCTCTGTGAAAAGAGAATACTTTTTCTGGGGAGTCCACAGTGTCACCCCTTAGTCGATGCTGTCTGTTCCTTTATTTCACCAGCATATGCTGAGCCATTCACATCCTGTCACAGGGCTGCTACGCCTGCTGCTTGACGTCTGTGTGGTGCGTGCCTGCCCTTCTGAGGCTCAGCTTCCTCATATATGAAATGAGAGTTTGGATCAGATAAGCCAGAGAATATCCTAGATTTCAGCAAATATTACAGTTTCATTTAATTTCAATCAATTTGCAATTAATGGTGATCCAGTGACATTCATCAGACGTGCTTATCTGTAAGGACACAGCTTTTTGTAAGGATTAATTCAAAAATGGAATATGAAAGTCCAAAGAGATTGAGCCAAAGAAATAATAAGAATTCTGTATGAGACATCGAGCTGAATTTTAGCACTTGCTCTGTCCATGAGGTGTTAGAATACCTTTCAGAAAGTCTTATTTGGGTACCACCTCATTTTTTCACTCTACCTTCTAGTAGTCTTTTTATTTGTTTGTTTGTTTCTACCCCCACTAATAGATCTTATGAGATCCTCAGACGTTACAGAAAAGAATCTGAACAGTAGAGAGGTTAAATAACTTCCTTAAAACCACTGATCTGGGCCCACTGATCTTGGGTCCTTAAGATTCATGTAATGGGCCCAACTCTATTCACAGGATTTTTTATCCTGCCCTAAAGCACCCCTACTGAATGCTCCCTGCTTTAATGTTTGGTTCTGCTTCAGAATGTGATAGCCTGCTTTTACTTTTATTTCTTGTTTCTAATCCAAACAGCTCCCATTTTAGGAACAGTCTCCTTCTGACAGTTCTAAAGAAAAGATTTGTGTTTTTCCCCTTGAGCATTATGTTCTTTAGTCTGTTTGTTTACTTGGGTTGAATTTTACTCGGGGCCCCTGAAATGAACAAAATCTGAGCTGTTGCTGTGTTCGGAATCTTGCGGAGATTTGGGTTTTATTTGCCAGGTTAACACACAAACACACACACACACATACACACACAGAACATCAACAAGGAAAAATATCCATTTTAACTTTTTCCTGCGATTTGACGTACATTGTTTTTATAGGTAGAAAACTATGCCATAACTTAAGCCTATATAGGACATATTCATATCTACAAGTGATGTCCTGAGAGAGAATTTCTCTGCTCTTGCTGTTCTCCTTTGTTTATCCAGCCCATACTCACTCGCTCATTTCTTTTTTTTATTTATATATACTTCACATCCATTGTGGTCCCTGTGGATTTCCCACCACCATTTCACCAGTGCACCATCACCTCAATCTCTTGTGTTCTTTTTCCCTCATCCCATTCTCTCCCCGCTCCCCACAAAGTGTTTCAAATAAGGGACAAAGGAAAAAAATAACAACAACAACAAAAACACAACAAAAACAAAAAGACAAGGACAAATCACTTGCTCATTTCTTTCTCATGATTCCTTACTTTCTCAAGACTCACTCCATCACTATCTTTGTTCCCAGCCTGCATTGCGGAGCTTATCCATGCCCACCCCATGGATGGATCAAATGGGAGTAAATGTAAGGAGACTTTAGAATCTATACCACTCTTGCCTGGTCTTCCCATGCCATCCACCCTTTTTTGCTCTACTCTCCTCTACACTCTCCATCCCCACCCTTTTCACCTGCAGCAAAATCCATTGTCCTAGAAAGGTGAGATTCAAACCAAAACCCCTTTGCAGTTGCTGGTCCTTTTGCCCATAAACCCAAGCCCACCTTCCAATACCCTCACCATCCCCCAAATTCTGGAAAATCCATCATCTTTTAATTTTCAATTCACTGGAAGCCTAGCAGTCCCTTGAGTCATCTGTCATTTGTGTCGACATACGTCAAATGTGTTGCCTTTTATCCTTGCAGGTGATACTTGTGTTATACCTTCTATTCTTCTTGTTCTGAGCACTAGTTGTGATGAAGAGAGATCACTGTAACTGTGTCCGTAATCATTTTCCTTCACTGGAACACAAACTTTTCAAGACAGCCATCCTTGTTTTGATGGAAGTGTTCTCTAGTTCGCAGCTCTCCCTGGAAAATATTATAGCAGGAACTCAAGAACTATTGGGATGGTGGGAGATGGATGTATTACAGAATGAGTTTATTTCGTTTTAGAAATATTTTCTCCTGGTTGTTGGCTCTTTTTTGATTCTCTGACTATTTTATTTTTGGTTGTTGTGATTCATTTTGGTTTTACTTTCTATTTGCTTGTCTGATATTTGCATCTATATAATCTATTTTATAATCTTATAATCTTAGGACAACCTTATTTGTCTCTACTTGCAATATCTACTCTTAATACCTCTCTTTTCTATATAGCTCTGTGCTTTGCAGCCTTGTGTACCTCCTCCTCACTCTCACTAGCCTGCAGTTAGCACACACCTAGTGCAGGAGTTACTTCCCTCCTCACTAATGCTCTTGTCGGCATCATGAATCAATCCCAGCTCAGGAGTCCTAAAATCCTTCTAGTACAGCCCTCCAGAAAATAGTGAATGCTGATGTGGAAGATAAGACCTATCACTATTCTGTTCTGCAGGGTCTTCTTACTAGAACTTTCAAAGCCTTCAGTTACTCTTCTGTATGTTGGCGGCTGACCGCTCACGATGGGTAGTCATTACCTTTCTTACTTCCAAAACAACCCTTTACTTGAGATTTATGAGTGTCTTACTAGAATTTCAAGAAAGTTTAGCAGAGTATCAGACTTAATCCAGTAGACTCCAAAAGCCATGAAGCATTTCTGCAACATTTTATCCATATGTCTGTAGAATTGTTTGTAGTTTGCTTTTTTCCATAAAACATTGCTAATATCCCTGGAGGCTTCTGGGCTTTAACAACATTTCTTCTTTTAAGAGGTCATTTATTTTAGCTTTCTGAAAGCTGGATTTGGTGGCATTGACCTCCTGATGGTATTTTCTTCCAGGTATTGTCTTATCTGCAAATAACATTTTGATATCATTATTGTTGGTCTAACAAAGAATCTAGAAAAGTCTGATGAAAAATTGATTTATAACCATAGTAAAGTTGATGAAAACTCTTTCTGCTGAAACTGCAGTCAATTCATGGTGGTCACTACTTTTCTGACATTTTTCTTCAATCACATTGCAGTTTATCAGGATTTTTTAAATGAAACCATGCAATTCCTTGCCAGAAAAAGCTATTTATAAATAAACATGTTCTAACTAAAGTGTCAGGGTGTGTTTGGAGCCATGTAAGTCCATCCATGGATTAAAAATTACAAATCATTTTGGTGAAGATTAGAAGATACTGTGATCCTAATGTAAAGTAGTTACTCTAAGCTCAATCTCCTCTAGGGGATAAGATACACACCTAAAATGGAAAGACAGTTTAAGGTTACACATCAGTGAATTTGTGAGCTTCAAGAAACATTGTAAACATAGAGAATGACCAGAACTAACCCTTGGCATGAAATGAAAGTGAAGGCATTGGTATCTGCGACTGTAGTTGAAAGTTATGGCACAGAGCTCAAGTGGATGTTACTACTCCTTCTACTTCAGTTACTACTGGTGAGAAGAATGGGAGGGAGAAAAACTAGACCCATAGCAAAGCATCTTTGGAAGATATATAAAGGAAATATAATATTTTAATATATAAAACTTCTCAATTAAGACCAGAGAAAACCACTCACAGTGATGCTGCAATTAGGTGATGTGATGAAGTGCTGGGGTGAAGGAAGAAAGGAGCAAAGTGGGTTCACAGAAGGTCCCACTGAATCATAATCCTGGCTCCTCTCTGTTACATCACTTCTCCTGAACTGAGCCAACCAGAGCAAAACCAAAACAGAGAAAAATCAAACCAGCAGACTGTTGTTTGAAGACACAGAGTGACTTTCTTCAGGGAAGAATTAGAAGTTTCATTTGGATGGGTGTCCAAATGAGTCCTTCTCCTGGTGCTCTTCAAGTATTCACACCTGGACAGCCCAGCCATGGTCCTGTGGTAAGGGGCTCCTAGGGCCACAGAGTAAGGTGGTAGGACAGGCCTGATTGTGAGGAACTTACATATTAGGCTCATTTCTTTGATCACAATGCAATTATATGTGATGGACTAGAACATTGAGAAAAATAATGTTAGTGCTTGTCCTTTTACTCTGTGGGGATGTGTTCCAGTCAGACAGTGAGAGGGGAGACAGAAATTGGCTTAGTGGTGTCATTTCCTTTATGCTGTTCACAGTGCCAGCAACTCACTGCATTGAGTAGATGCTATTTGGATATGGTAAATGTCTTATTAGATTAAAAATACATAAAATAATTATTTGATATGGCACTTAACTTGTTTTCTGATCTAGAGGAAGAGCTTTGGGGCTTATGAACTGTGGAATACTAGATAAGTTTCCACAGGCCTTTAGAGGATCACTTTCACTAATTCATGAATTTTCCTTCAAATTCAGGAGGTTCTGTCTGCTAACCTTTATGTAACATGACTCCACTATAAAAAACTGAAATTCCAACTGCAATTAAAATTTCAGTCTATTCCATTCATTTTTGTAATCAACTTTTGTGAGATATCAGAATTTAAGTGTATAGCTTAAATTTTGGTGTTTTTTTAAAAAAGATTCTATTTATGCTTAGAACTGGGGTGCAGGCCAGAGGTGCAGGGGGTGAGAGGATTCACCAGAGACAGAGTGAGGAGCAGAGCAGGCACAATTGCTGGTAAAGGGGGCATTGGATGAGATAGGAGAGGTCTGCTGTGGATTAATTCCCTGGCTGGGATCGAACTCAGGCTATACAGGTGATAGCATTGAGACTTAACCCCTAGGCTACCAGGGAGGCCCCTAGTTTAAAGTTTGATAATGTATACACTTAGCCATGATCTCAGTTAGTTTGGAGCAAACCCATTAGTAGGAAGTTCAGTCACCACTGATGTTTTCTCCTATATCTACTAAAAACAGTGATCTCTCTTAATATTTTACAGTAATGGACTTAGAGGATAAATAGTCTGTTGTATCTGGTGTCTTTCAGCCTGATGATTTGGAGATACATCCATGTTCATATGGGTATTATTAGATCATTCATCATCATCATTATAATTATTTGTATGAATATATTATTATATTTTTTGTTCATTTTTCCTTTTGGCCATCTGGGTATGTTCCAGTTTGGAATAGTAAGAATCATACTATTATGAACAGTTGTAAACAAATCTTTGTGCCACATACATTTTATTATCTTTGGGATAACTACAAAGGAATGGAATTGCTGAGGAATGGGGTAAGTACATACTTACTTTTACAAGGTAGATTGCCCCTACTTTCTTTTCCCAC
Source organism: Galemys pyrenaicus (assembly GCA_019455555.1). Lineage (NCBI taxonomy): Eukaryota > Metazoa > Chordata > Mammalia > Eulipotyphla > Talpidae > Galemys > Galemys pyrenaicus. The sequence continues at coordinate 487,676 of JAGFMF010011733.1, read as the reverse complement.
AAGTGATAAATGAAAAATCCAGTTGTTCTGTCTGCTATCTGTTGTGTCAGGCAACACCACACTGATGAAGAAACAGATAGGAGTCATGGAGCAGGCTGCACAATGCAGGCTGCTGCTGAACAAGCAGAGTCCTGACCTTTTTATTGCTAGAATAATCATAGAGTGCCAGTTACGTGGGGTAGGAAGACAAGGACAAAAGATGGGTGAAACTAAAGAATGTTTTTGTCTTTTAGGGCTTTAGGGGGGTAGGGTGGGGGTGGACTATGAGTCTGCTGACCAGAGAATTCTCATCCACTTGATGATCAAGTGTTGTAATTGAAACTGTACCCCCTAGACCCTGGGCCATTGTTCTATGCTTATCAATAATGCATTCCACTGATCAATTTCTGGGGTCCTTCATCATCCATCAGTCCTCAGCCCCCCTTGCATTCCCAGTCATACCTCGTAATGTATGAACTGGGAGTAAGTTTATGCTTCCCTCACCAGCCCCCTGGGTGTTCCCGGTCATACCTCATGACGCATTCTCTTCCCAGGGTGAACAAGATTTCTGCTCTAGATTGATCTGAAAGGTGCCTTATAAGGTTTGGTTCCTATCACTGACTGACCGAATTCTGAAGGGCTGTTCTGACCTTGTATAGGAATATAGAACTGCAGATAACAGTAATGGTGGCCGTACAGGCCGTTTAAGTCTAGCAGACCCACACCTATCAATTTTTGTATTGCCAGCCTCCTTAATTCTCAATACTGTAGTCAGTGTGAAATGATATCTCTGCGTGTTAGTTTGCATTTCCCTGTTAGCTAATAATGTTAAGCATATTTGTTTGTATTTATTAGTCTTTTGTAAAGAGTCCAAATCTTATGTCCAATTATTTTCCAAGGGCGGGGGTGAAGGAAGGGCTGTCCTTTTAATTGCTGAGTTATAGGAGCTCTTTTAATATTGGATACAATTTCTGTGTCTTTTAATATTTCAGATCAGTTCTTTCAGTCTGTTACTTGACTTTTCATTTTTCTTAATGATATCTTATGAAGGACAGAGGTTTTTTTAATTTTCATGGTGACACATCTTCACTTTCAGATATAATCTTGTTTCTTCTATGTGAGTAAGCTTTGCATGACTCAACATCATAAAGGTGTGCTCCCAAACTTTCTTCTAAAACTTTCATAGCTCTAGCTTTTACATTGATGAATTGAACTTAATTTTTGCTTTTTTTTTTTAGCTTTTTTACTTTCAGCATCAAGTCAGTAGCTGACAGGTTGATCAAAAGTCTAGGTAGTTTCCCCTACTCTCAGCAAAGGTCATACTTCTGTGGTAAGCATGTTTCTCTGCCCATCCTACCCCTAACCTCAGCAGTTATTGTCAAGTACACAGTCATTTTCTGGAGTTTTGTACTTGAAGCATCTTTGGAATCTACATTTCTCACATCTTTAAAGAATGGTATATATTGGTCTTATCTAGCTAATCCTTTCATTGTATCAAGAGTAAAGTTTGTTAATGTCCTCCAATGTCCCAACTATAACTTGAATTTTCATTCCTCCGACTAAAATTTAAAAAATGGCACTTACGTAGAAAACCAACAGTATAGGAGAATAAAACATCACGAAAGACAAATACTATAAATAAATCAAGTGTAACCACAGGAAAATTAGACAACGTGAAGAGGGTTTTTAAAACTCTCTTACCAGTATCATTGAGAATGTAAAAATAATAATCCATTCACAAACAAGTACAGAAAGTCTAAAAAATGAGCAATTAGAGAATAAAAGATCTCTTGAAAATTAAGCATTACTCTTCTTAATTAATGAAGGGCTTGGAAAGTACATTGTAAATCTCCTAGGGCTGAGAAGAAAGAATATTTAATCGAAATGAGTGAAATATGGTAGGGTGGATATGTTACAGGGCAGCGAGAGCGGCACCCCAGAACCCCCAAACTTGCCCTCTTTGAATGGGTTTTGCTATTTGCTGCATTAAAACAAACATATAAGAATTTTAATGGAAAGGAACTTTAATATAATTAGGGTACAATACAGAAAGGATAAAGAATATAGTTACTAAGTTAAGTGTTTAAAGTTACCCATCTCCTTGAAGGTAAAAATCTAGCCAAATAGGATTGGCCCAAAGCAAGGCCCAAAAGCCTGCCACTTGTCTAAAGGACCTTTCAGTAGATACCCAGAGAAAAAGGTTAGAAAGAGTCAGACAAATTTGGGAGGAAAAGAGCAAAATTACAATTAAGATGAAAGCTGTTATTGTTAACCTACCCACAGGTCTCTCACCCATATTTGTTCTAACCAGTCCAAGACCAAAAAGCAAGCGCAGTTTCTTCACATGTCCCTCTGCTCCATGTGCCTCCTCCAGGTCTCCTTGCTGCTCTCCACCCTGCTTCCTTTTTTCTCCCTTCCTTCTGTCCTCCTCTTCTCTTTGCAGAATTTTCTTATCCCTGTTCAGCTCCACCCACTTAGGGCAGAGTGGGATTTTGAAACTTCCCCCTTTTCTGGGGACCACCCTGCTACAGATACAGAGGGCCTTTATCTCATTTAAAGAACTCCTAGAGATACCAGATACAGTTGGATAGTTGGATGTTTGGTTATCAAAGATTCTTTAAATGTTATTCAAGTTGAAGGGAGACCCTAGGTTGAATTTATATATCCATGAGATATGAGATAAATGAGGACTAAACAACTGCTCATTTATTATCTTTGATTTTTAAAACACTAAGACTAAATGGGTCTTAAAAACTTTGGGAAAGTGGGAAGAAAGGAAAACCTTGCAAAAAGAGATGTTTTAAATTTAATTAATTAATTAATTTTTAAAGATTTATTTATTTATGCACACAAGCACTGGGATACAGGCCAGAGGTGTGGAGGGTGAGAGGATTCACCACAGAGAGTGGGGAGCAGAACAGGCAGATCAACTGAAGTACACTGCTGAGGGGAGCAGCGGGCACAGCAGGAGAGGTCT
>JAGFMF010011733.1:413059-484670 GCA_019455555.1 Galemys pyrenaicus | reverse complement strand
GCTGAGGGGAGCAGCGGGCACAGCAGGAGAGGTCTGCCGGGCCATGTGGGTCCCCTCCCTGGCAGGCAGCAGGGATCGAACTCGTGCTGCAGTGGCTGCAATTTGCTTCATAGTGCGTTGCTTAACCCACTGCACCTCCAGGGAGGCCTGAATTTTATTTATGTATAAATATTATTTTTATTGAGGTAATGGGAATGAAAGGTGAAGATGTGAATACCTTTAACAAAATGGAAAGATAAGATTCCCCCCATGTTGCTGCAGATATCATAAATTTATTTATTTTGATCACTACTAGGATTCCATTATGTATACAAACCACATCTTCTTGATCTACTCATCTGTTATTGTGTATTTAAGTTGTTCCCATATCATGGCTATTGTAATAATGCTGCAATAAACCTAGGAGTGCTGGTTTGCTTGTGTTCTTTGGGTGGATACCTAGGAGTGGAATTGCTGGATTATATAGCAGATTCATTTTTAGTCTTTTGAGAAACACCTAGAATGGATTTTGCTAAGCAAGATAAGCTAGAGGAGAAAGATAAATACCAGATGGTGTCACTTACATGTGGAAACAGAAGTGTCAAACAGAAGGTCAAAGACAAACATTAGAACCAACCTTGGAAAGCTGACCACTGATCTTAGGTATCCAGAGGTGGGGAGGGGTAAGAATTGGAATGGAGGGCCTCCCTGGTGGTGCAGTGGGTTAAGCAACGCACTATGAAGCAAACCTCAGCCACTACAGCACGAGTTCAATCCCTGCTGCCGGCCAGGGAGGGGACCCACATGGCGCAGCAGACCTTTCTTGCTGTGCCCGCTGCTCCCCTCAGCAATGTACTTCTATTGATCTGCCTGTTCTGCTCCCCACTCTGTCTCTGGTGAATCCTCTCACCACCCCACCCCCGCAGCTCTGGCCTGCACCCCAGTTCTTGTATGCATAAATAAATAAATCTTAAAAAAAAAAAGAATCGGAATGGAGGGGAGAGCACAATGGACTATAGGGGAGAACGGGGTGCTTTCGGGGTGGGAGAGCTAAAGTTACTACACCTGAGGGTAGAAATCCTATATTGTCAAAACACAAACAAGGTTATAAAGCAAGGATACGTCAAATATTAAAAAAAAAATTGTAAAATTATAATTTAAAATAATATTTTCCCCTTGAGATTAATGAAAGAAAAAGAAAAGGTTTAGGATATTACTCAGCATTATAGACATAGCCAGAGGAGAATAAAACAGTTAGAAAACAGGAGACTAAGTCAAAGTCTTTACGTTTCAGAAAGAGTTAATAGGTAATATACTAAAATGTAACTTACAAGAGAAAAATATAATCATCAAAAGGAGCATTAGTGAGATTCCACTAGTGAATTGAGCTCAGAGTAAAAAATAATTGGTTCCTTTTGGGAAGTCTGATAGAGGTTTAGAGAGATGGTGGGTTCAGGGAGCAGGATCCTTGGGTCAACTCTGGGAAAAGTTTCATCAAGCTCCCCTTTCGGTGGCATGTGGCGAGTTCCCATGAGGCAGTGACACTCAGTTATATCCAAAAGGGCAAGTTTACTATTATTAGCCTGAAGAGTAAAGGGCACTTGCACAGACAGAAGCAGAAGAAAGAGCTGCCCTGAAAGGGACAGGTTTGCTAAAAGAGAGACCAGCAGTCACAGGTGGGCAGCCTTGAGAAGACTGGGAGGAGAGCCGCCTCTGTTGCTTCCCAAAGAGAGAAGGTTGGCAAAGAGAGAGACACACCAGTACAGGCACAGCTGAGCAGAAGGCTGCTACTCCCCACCACTGCAGAAATGGCACTGATATGGTCTTCTCTTTGGGAGGGGCTCATTGCTTTGCTGAGTTGTTAACTTTGTTAACTTAATTACTTCTAGGGTGTGACTAGGTTGATTTGTTAAGGACCAGTGATTCTCTACAATGGTCTACAACCTCACCCCACCTCTGGTCTGTGCCTCAGGGTACTTTTCTAGAGCTGTCTGATAATCTCTATGGCAGGATTTTTCACTTCTATGTCTGGTTTAACAACTACGTTAGTCAGCTCGACCACCACTTCTAGCTTTTGGCCTTCAGTGAGCTAATTTCTGGTCTTGTGATGTCCTCTTTCCAAATTCTCTGCTCTTAACTTCCATCAGAGTCCAAGTGGGAAAAGTGAAGAGGTCAACTGTTGCTTCCGCACAGGATCCTGTCTTCTGCTCTGAACATCTATTCTTTTAGAGAAAACATTTAAAAAAGGAATCCACCCTTCCTCACTCAGTAGGTTGATGCCAGCTGAGCCTTTAAGTCTGTTTTATCAAAACTACAATATTTTAAAAAGTGTAGCTGTGGCTCTTATCTAAATATATAACTTACATGACAAGGGTTTATTCAAGCCATTAATGAAGAGAATAGTAGGGAGAGAGGGTCAAAGAATGTTTAAAGGAACAGAATAGTTAGTTGTAGGCCAGCTCAAAAGTTGCTTGGAAATGAACTGTAATTAGAAACAAAACATTAAGGGCTAACGAGAATTGAAAGGAACTTGAAATGATCTTTTGTACAGTCTACATGTCAACACCTGCCTTGACAGAGTCTGAGCTCTAATGAAATAGTAAGTAGCAAAGTCGAACAGCAGTGCATACTCTGCCTGGCTATATAATCTTTGGGTTGTTCCCTGAGCTTAAAAACAAGTCTCTTGATTGCCAACTTTTAAAACACTTTTGTTTCTAAAAAAAAAAAAAAAGGCTCAGATTTTATCTCATGGAAGTTTCTCTGACCCTCTCTGCAGGATTCTTCTGTCACCTACTTTGTGTTTTCACAGCTTGCTCCTATTATGGCACTAACATTTTTTAAAATGGTTAATTGTTCTTTCCAAGTCTTCTGGGCAAGGGCCTCTTACAACACAAAATCTCAAGATATTGTTGTATTCGTGATTTAACTTGAAAATGTTACTGGGTGTCTTTATAGTGCAGAAACGAAAAAATAAATATGGGAACAGTGGAGGAGAAAGAGCAATGAGCCACCAGCTGAAGTGAAAGCTGAAATCTCCTGCAAAATGTGTTGATGTGGCAATTTACAAGTTGTTCAGTAATAGCTGGGAGAAATTCTGCCTTTTAATGTAGTACATTCAGATGTTAAAGGTATAGGATTTTCATAGAAATTCTGCCAGGTTAAATAGCTTACTGAGACCTGATGTCTTTCTAAGGTCTTTTGTCAACCTTTCCTCTTAACCCTAAACATACTTCACTGGCACAGAAGTGGGAGAGGGGACATATCTGAAGAACATTCATTCCTGCTTAGTTCATACCTGGAGCTAAGCAGTGGTGGCACTGGTTTTAAAACCCATATTTATAAACTTTTTTTCTGTTGCTAGAAAGTTCCCTCCCATCCAGAGGAGGTGTAAATGAGGTAGAAGAGGAATGGGGACAAAGGTTGTAGCCCCTTCTTTTCTGCATTCAGTAACAGAAAAACAGCTATGCGCATTCCTATCAGTTTAGACCTGTATCTCACCCTGGATGCTACTAGCTGTAAAGCCTCTAACTTATTTAACCAACATGATGAGAGGGTCCAGTGGTTCTGTTAGAGAACTGTTCAAAACTTATTCAGAATCCCACTGTGAGTCCTCCCTCCTCAAACTAAGCCAGTATTTATTGGGTTTTCGGAAAAGTCATAATGCATTTTTGCCTGAAAAACAGAAACCTTGTAATGACCTTTCCGACAACCCACTATATTAGCAGCCTTACTTAAGAGCCAAGGTGATGTTCTCCTCTGAAACTGTGCTCACTCAGCGTGTGTATCACACTCACTATAAGGTTTCACTCTACTCACCTACACTGACTCCCACACAAATTCTTCCCTGCAGAGAAGTCAAGAAACTTTGGGGTCTCTCAGCATCCAGGGACCCATCACAAATAGTCCATAGGATGTGGGGTCCCTTTTGTCTTGGTTTGTTTTAAAGAAGGTTTAGTGTTTCTGTCCAGTTTCAAGAGTCGAAAAGGTCTTGTATTAAAGAGCAGAGAAACAACTGGGCCTACATAAAACTAAAAATCTTGTGCAAGGCAAGAGAAACAATGACTGAAACCAAGACGCCCTACTCAGTAGGAGAACATATTTTCATACCATATCACTCAACAACAAAGCAAAACTATAAAAAAAAAATGGGCAGAAGAGCTAAATAGGCCCTTCTCCAAAAAAGAAACAACAGGCACATGAGAAAATCTCATCATCTCTTATCAGGAGGGAAATGCAAATCAAGCTACAGTGAGATGCCACCTCATGCCAATGAAATGGCCCATATCAACAGGACTAGAAACAACAAGTGCTGACAAGGGGGTGGAGAGAAAGGAACCCTCTTACACTGTGGGTAGGGAAGTAGACTAGTCCAGCCTCTTTGGAAAACAGTATGGAGGTTTCTCAAAATACTAAAAACAGATCTACCACATGATCTAGCAATTGTACTCTTAGGTATACCTAAAGATGCAAAAACACTAGTTAGGGAGGTTATTTGTACTCCTGTGTTCATTGCAACACTACTTAAAATAGTCAGGTCATAGAAATAACATAAGTGCCCAAAGACAAGTGAGTAGATTAGGAGGATATGGCTCTACACACATGGAATATTACTTAGGCATAAAAATAGATCAACTGTTGCCATTTGCAGTAACATAGATGGAATTGGTGCTAAGCTAAGTAAAGGAGAAGGAGAACAACAAATTCCGGGTGGTGGCACTCCTATGTGGAATATAAAGAAACAATTCAAAGAGTCAGATAAAACCAAGTCAAAAACAAACCCTGGAAATCTGACCATATTGTTGAGGCTACCAGGTGCAGGGCTAGGGGAGAGAATAAAGTTGTGAGGGGACTGTGATGGAAGACTGGTGCCTGGTGGTGGGGCAGGTGTGGTAACATACACCTCAAGGGGGAGATTCTATACCTCTGACTCATATACAGTGTTGTAAACCTAAGTTTCCATGATTAAAAAAATAATAATAAAGTTTTGTCCCATTGATGCAGGTGAGCGAGGTTACTTGGCAGCTGTCACAGCCTCTCGCCCTAGTAATTACCATGGGTTCTTGTCTCCTGAAGCTGTAGAAAGGAATTCACAGACTTTTAGATAAGAAAGCAGAGAAGCAAACTTGGTCTTGAAAAGAAAGGTTTATTTAGGAAAAAGGGAAGAATAAAGACTCCCAGGTATATGGTACCTGGGAGGGGCAAGAGAGCTGAGGTGGAATCAAACCTTAGGGAATATATACCTTCTTTCCCTCAGTAGTCTAAAATTTTACCAATCTTTCTGTGATTGGTTATTTCTTGATGGTCCCACTTAGAATCTTTGGTACCTGGAATCTAGTCCATCCAGAATTTTGGGCACCTGGACTCTACTCTTAGTTTACATCCATTAGCTCTTTTTTTGTGTTTGAATGCCCTGGCCTTTTTCAGAAGTTTGCATTTCACTATCTACCTGGGCCTTCCTTCCTTTTGTCCCAAGACTTAACTATTCCAGGGTCTCCCCTATTCACCTTCCCCAAAGCTGCCCAATTTCTAACTTTCCCTTGCTTAACCTAGGCCTCATTCCCCTCTCTAGGGATGGAGCCCCTAACTGCTGTTAGGACCAAGGGCATTGGTCTGATCAGTAACTGCTTCCTGCTGAAAGTGGGTGTCCTGGGGAAGCAGTCAGGGGCTCCACTGCAGAGCTAGAATCTATGGGACCCCAGAAGAAGGACAGTGGAAGCGTCATTCTGGGTTCCATTTGAAGGACCATTTGGAGATTGATGGCCTCCAGGCGAGGAGGAGTTGATTCTGAAGAGGGCATTGAGGATGCAGGGCCCAGACAAAAGAACAATAAAGACTATTAGCAAGGGAATGATAAAAGGGAGCACCCAGGACAGAAGGTGGTCGCCTATGGAGGCAAAGCTGCTGCTCCCCTATCATATTTACAGTAGCCGTCCACCCCTGTTGTGCCGTAATGGTCAAATTTAACACTGATTTTTCAGAATTGGAGTTAGTGAAAACCAAAAGAGACCACATCCAGTGGCATATCCGATGCCAGGATATTCCAGAATAGGATTGTTGTGTCCATGTCCTCCCCTATTACGGTTGGAGAGATCTCCAAAGGAAGGCATGTTAATAGCTGTTTTAGACCTGGAAGACAAAGACTGTTTAAGAAGAGAACTTAGATTAGAAATTTTTCTGAAGAGGACATTTGAGACGAGTTAAAAAAGCAACGTTAGGCACAGCAGCAACAATGGTGCAGCGACCTGTCCAATGTTGAGGAAGGAAAATATAAGCTTCTCACACAAAGAAAAAATACTCTATTTTCCAATGAGACAGCTAACAGTGGTGGCAAAGATCCCTCAGCCTGGAACTGTAGGGTCCCAAACATCTGGCGGTGCTGTAGCCAAAGTGGCAGAAGTCAGTGATAACTAGGCTTTTGTGCTACCTGTATTTTGTAGCAGAAGCTAGGAGCCAATAGTGGCTGCAGAGACTGGAATTGACTTACAACAATGTCTTGACCTAATAGAAGTTGGGAAAACAATATTAGTGAAGGGGACAGTTGCCCAGTAGGTCAGTCCAAAGAATTGGAGCAAGGCAGAGTCAGTGGCCCCTATCCACCAAGAAGGTGGTCTTTTTATCTGCCACTTCTAGGGTCACCCGAGGCTCATTCATAGAAACAGTAAACAGGGGAACCTGTCTCACCTCTGGGCTTCTTCAGAAGGTCTCCTCCTGTACCAGGTTCTTCATATTCGCAGACAGCTGAAGATCAAGCCTGTCCTCCATTGTGGCCTGTGGTTTGGGCTGGCCCCCTCCCTGACAGCTATCTTGTTTTTATCTGTCTTATCAGTCCATGGCTGACTTGCCCCTCAGCCCCAAAACAATGATCTTTATTTGCAGAAACTGAAATCAGTCTACTCCTGCTGATGTAAGGGACCATCATGTTTCAAGGTGACCTTACACCCTGACAGAAACACTGAATCCTGCTTCATGTGTTTCTGCTCAGATGCTTCCTTGATTTGGAATCAAGTCTCTAAGTTCTCTCAAAATGCAGAGCTATGGATGTGCCTCTAAATGATCCTGCTTCACAACTTGGACTGTGCACCTGTGTGGTTCTAGAAGTTCTGGATCCTTAGCAGCTCCCTACCTTGAGTGTGGCCACCATGTGGTAATGCGCTGGAGGACAAAGCTGGCCAAGGGCTGGAAATGGAAGGCATGGCCAGTCATGGGCTTGTGCCAGGCTGAGCTCTCTCAGCTCCCCTGATAGTTCTGAGTACTTAGATAAGTCTACGTTTCCATGGCTGTATCTAATGAGATGCTGGTTGCACAGCTTTATGTATGTAGTCACCCTATGGACAGGGTGGTCTGTGACTGGAGGACATGGGTTGGCGTGCCCCCTTATGGCGGGGAACTAACCACCCCAGTCTAGGCCTCTGATGCCAGGGCATTTTAGCCTCCTAATGGGACTCCCTGCAAACGCTTGTGTTCTCTTCTTCCTGCCCGTTGCAATGCGGCGATGTGTTTTAAATGCAGACCTAGCTGTCTCTCTCTCTTTTCTGTGTGAAACCCTGCAGCAGTTTCTCATTGGAGTTGGAGTGAAGAACAAGGCTTTATCATGTTTGTGAAGTTTCTATGATCTTCAGGATTCTCCCCTGCACCTACATTTCCGTTTATTCTTTGTGTCCCCTCTCTCTGGGACTCCTTTTGGTTGCTGAAAACCATCACACAGTTACCTGAAGCCTCTGCCCCTTGCTTTTGTATGTTCTCTGCTTCCAACTCACATCCTTGTTCATCATTTAATGAACATTTGCACCCACTTCGAGGAACCACTTACGCTGTAATAAGCTGCATAAATGCTTCCCCCAGGCTGGTTCCCTCCCCCTGATTTGTGGCCATGTGCCAGGACCCCTATCTTATGATGGACATAGAAGCCTAAACTATAATTTCCTCCTGGACTAAACTTTTCATTAATTGGACAGTATAATGTTTATCTTGTTCAATAGTTTATTATCAAACTAGACACACTTACCAGAACCCCAGGGAACCAGAGGCAAATGGTGAAGGTAGTCAATTGTTTGATTGATTTATTCTCAGCAAGGCAGTTAAAATGCTTAACTGATTAAATAGTACCTCAATTTGCTAACCAGGTTTTAACCTGCTCTATCAAGTTTGAGCATCCCATACAGGAGGGACCCAAAACATGTGTGATTCGGACCCTGAGTGACCTCATTAACATATTAAATAAAGTCTCCTCTCAGGGAGTGCTGACCTGCCATTTTCAGAACATGCAAGGCATGTGTGGAGACATGTCCTATCCTCAGTGCCTGTGGCATGCCAGGACCTCTCAGCACTTCAGGTCCAGTCACCCAAGACTTCCTTATTCTATCCGCTGTCTTCCCATTTTAAAGAGAGGCAATCTTTCAAGTACAACCTCCCTGTCCCATCACTTGTTGTAAGTAATATGCCATTTTCTCTTCTACAAACGGGTTCGATCTATTGGGGACATAGCTAAAGGGAGCTTAGCAGCCATCAAGAGTTTCATAAACTGGTGTTTGCTTGGCTTTGAGTTGACATTTCCTGTGCTAAGAATAGTGTTGTCAGGCTGCAGCGTTTTGTAGGGGAAGAAATTGTAAGTTCCCTAGATGTTCTTGAGGATGGTGTTTTTGAGTCTGTTGAAATCTCATGTGTTGAGAGAAGAGGTGGTACCCTGCAGTCCGTGCAGTGATCTTGTTTTTCTTTTCTTACCATCTTGTTTTGCTTTCTGAAAGATAGATCATTAATTATTTGTATTTTTCCAAAGAAGCTCTCACTGGTCTTTAGTTTTCTTTTGTGACATAATGAACAGCTGAATGAACTCTCAGAAATTCAAGTATATATACTATCTAATTTCAGCGGCCTAATGATGAAAATCTGTGTACCGCAAGGGCTCTTAACATCACTGGACTAGAAAATATGAAGCCCTCGGTAGGTAAACATTTTTAAAGGAAAAACATAAATCTTTCCATTACTCTGCATTTAAACCAGGAACAGTGAAGAATATAAGCCATTTGGTAACACAGTAACAAATAAATCTCCACACATGTTGGCCAGCCAATGGGAATGAATGGTCAAGAGGAAGAAGAGGAGGTGGAGAGGGAGACAGAGATGAGCGAAGTTCCAGTTCGTGCCCCTTGTCTCTCTCTCTCTCTGCTCCCATGAGTGCTGTAGAAGATGAAGTCCTGGTAAGTTCAAATATTGTTCACTGAACATCAGGCCGTAGAGGGGTTTGCTAATGAGGAGAGAGCATGAATGCATGTGGTGGTCACTTCCCCTAAGTCAAGATTGTACACATGAGTCATTCTAATTAAGCATCCAGTGTGTAATCACTAGTTCCATGCAGCCAGCAAACACTTAAAATGTCCAAGACAAGTCTGAGTGGAGATATGCTAAAAGTGTAAAATAAGCAGAAGATTTTCAAGGCTTGTTATAAAAAGAATGTGAAGTATATCTAATAATTTTAACAGTTTTATTGAGATATAACTCACATACTGTACAATTCACCTATTTCAAATATATTAAATATTGATTACATGTAGAAATGGTAATATTTTTGATATATCAGGTTAAAATATATTATTAAAACCAGCTCTACCTTCTCTTTTTACATCTTAATGGGGCTGCTTAAAAATTAAAAGGAAATATGTCTCACATATATTTCTGCTGGGCAGCACATATGACTTGAAGAGATTGTAACCAAAATACCCTTTGGCCAATTAATACAGATCCTTTTCAAACAAGACATTCTAGGGGCTGCTTTCTTGCTTCTAGTATTCACCAAAAGTGTTTCAGGACATCTCTGCCTCCTTGAGATAGTTAAAAATGATTTAGCCTGCTCCCTGCCCCATTCACATGTGACCTCTTCCTGTGTTCACAAAGAAACTGTAAGCAAAGAGTCTGTCTGGCCCTGGTGTAGTGGAAAGTGCAGCCAGATCACACATGAACTTTTTGGCAGGAACTTCATGGAAATAGGAGCATCGTACCTCCCCTCCAAGTCAGTGTGTGACTTCTGACCCCTGCTCACAAAGAAACTGCAAACAAGGATGCCTATCACCTTATACGAAAACTATCTCAAAACAGATTGAAGAAATGGATATAAGGCTTGAAACTATAAAATAGGCAAACATTCTACAACACTGGTTTCAAAAGGTCTTTGGGGATTCATCTCCAATGACAAGAGAAGTAAGAGCAAATGTAAATAAATATGACTATCAAACTAAAAAGCTTCAGTGAAAGACACCCACTAGTAAACAAAGTGAGACTATTGGTCATTTGTCTTTCTTCTTCTGATTTCATTTAGCATTACATTCTCCATTGCTCTTCTAAGTGGGAGAAAATATTCACACATACACAGCTGACAAAGGACTCATCCATAATATGTAAAGAGCTGATGTAGTTCAACAACAATAAAACAACCCAATCAAAAAAAAAAAGTGGGGGGGGCAGAAAAGTTAAGCATATACTTCTCCAAAGAAGACATCCAGATGACCAAAAGGCAACATGAAGAAAATTCTCATTGTCACCCTCAAAGTTATTTACTTAATCCTGCAATCAAAGCCACAACGAGATGCCATCTCACATCTTTACACATGACCCATATTAAAAACAAAAAACAGAAAAAAACAAGTGTTTTAAAGGATGTTGAGAAAAAGGAATTCTCGTATGTTGTTAGTGGGGATGTATACTGGTCCATCCTTTATGGAAAATAGTCTGGCAGTTCCTCAAAACATTAAAATACCATATGACCCAGCAATTCTAACTCCTACATATCCACCCAAATAATACAAAAAAACACTAATCTGAAGGCATATATGCACTCCTATGTTCATTGCAACACTATTTACAATAACTAAGTTATAGAAACAACCTAAGTACCCAACAATAGATAAATGAATCAGAAAAATATATATAGACATATAGATGTGTGTGTATATACACACAAACACACGATGGAATACATACACATGTGGGAATTATCCTACAAAAAAGGATAAACGTTTGCCATTTACAACAATATGGATGGAAATGGAGAATGTGATGCTAAACGAAATCAGAAGGAGAAAGACAAATGACCAATAGTCTCACTTTATATATGGAATCAACAGATGGTCAGTAAAAAAAATACTAATAATAAACTCAACATTTGACTATAAAAAACTGAAGCAAACAGGGAGGGTGACAGAATATAAGTGGGGGGGAAAGGGCTCAATGGAACATCATGAAGGATTATTGGGGCTCTGGGAGTAGGCTGGATGTGAAAGTATACACTTGTAGAGGAACCTATAACCTCCAAGGTACAACACTCTAAACTTTACCTCAGCAAACATAATTTGAAGAAACATGATCTTGGTAGGTATTGATTGGCAAAAATGGAGGAAGGAAATGGTGCAATGTCACATTTTCTCAAGATGTCAAACTCACTTGGCTGCTACAAATCAGCATTTATGTGAGCTAACTTTACCAAGACTTATGGTGAAACGGTTGTATTAGTGCGAGAAAATGTTTCCAGCTATGTTCAGTATCCCTGTTGAAGCACAGCCCTCTGTGGACTCTCGGAACTGACATCCTTCACTCTTGCCACAAAGTCATAAATAAATAACCTCCTAAAGGAACTGTCTTAGTGTAGTGAATCAAAAATTGTTTCCTGCAACACCAGGACTTTGGTTCCCTTGTTGGCTGTATATGGGAATCAAGACTGTGATAGGGTTTTCCGTGCAGACCTTGTGTTATGTAACTCTTACAGAACTGCATTTACATTTTATCTTAATTTCTCCATGAAGGAAAGTAATTAGACATCAAATCTTCAAGAAAATAAGTAAACATCACTGGTATTCTTGAATAGTCTCAACTGTCCTAAAGTTTGGTGGACTGAATTTTTTAATGTCTGTGCTTCATGTCTTTGGTCTTGGTTTGGCTAATATTTTCATGGACAAATCAAGGGTGAGGCATTTATACACCTGGATGCACAGGTGGCACAGACCGATTAAATTCATCTCTAAGTGATGTCCCTTCTGTGGGTATTTCCATAGTTCCTGGGAGTATGTCCGGTGTGAGGCCAGGTGTGAACACCAATAATTTTAGGATGCAATTGTTTGAAACACTTGTAGCACAGCAAAACACATTTTACATGGAATACTATGTAATTTCCATAAAGTTCTTGCTGCTCTCTAAAACAAGGCAAGGTTGGAAATCCACCACTTGCCCTGCCTCTTGGTACTTAGTGCTAAAGGGTCCCCTAAGGGATAGTGGGTAGCTACAGGCTTCTTGGGCCACCAATTGAAAACTACTGATCTGATCTGAAATCCTAATTTATAGGTTCAACTCCTGTGACTTACCAGTGACCTGTAATGACTTACTAAGGACACTTTTAATTCTCCCATTCCCTCTTCCTCTCCTACTTTCACTAAGATTCCTCACTCCTACCTTCCCCCCCCCACCCCCACCACCAGCCTTTTTATCCCTCCCAGCGAGGACTACAGGTAATTTAGGAACAGAAATAAAATTCAATTATAGAATTATATTTATATAGATATATAATATATAACATATATAGAATATTCTGTATTATTATAGAGGAATTATATATATACAATTATATATATTCTCCATCCTAATGTCTTTGAATGGAGAAGTGTCCCTCATTCTCATTCTCCACCTCCTTCCTCTGAGATCCCAAAGCCCTGGGCGGCAGCGAGGACGACAGCTTAGAACTCCCTAAACATCATATATTGTTGGTGGATGAATAAATAATGTCTGACAAATATATATAGTAAAATTTTTCATATGTACCCAGATGTCACTTTGATTAATGGAAAATAAATTCATTTTAAACTGATAATATATGCATACCACCTTTTTGTCATTGTGCATTTATCAATCAATAATGGCAATATTAATAACCCTTACTGAGCATTTATTATGTGCCAGATCCTGCATTTAGTGTTTTACTGGAGTATTCAAGTATCATAAGAATCCTAAGAGGCAAAGATTATTAATGACCTCTGTGTAAAACAGAGACAAAGAGGTTAAGTAACTAGGTCATTTTTACATAACAAAAGCTGTCTGAGTCTAAAACTGTGTCTTTTACCATTCAATACAGCTGTCTCTTAGCAGATAACCAACAAAAGTATATTTTCTCAATAATCACCTTTTCTTTGACAAGGAGTCTTTATTTCAGGAGAGCAGAGCATCACTGCCTTACTTCATGGTTTTGCTTATAAGTTCCCTGGTTTCTCAGTAAGCTCTGCACACAGCTCAACCATCCTTTTAATGAAGGGTTACAAATCCAATGTCTACAGGGACAAGGCAGTGAATGCTAATGAGAGACATGGGCTAGATCTGCATTTTAAGCATAGATCAAGGGTCTGTGTCATCATCCCATTTTTCTGAAATGGCTACTCTCAGAGACTAGCCTTCTACTTGTAATTTTTAGAAAAGTAGAAACCAGAGCATTTCTTTACTAAAAAAGAATGTCATAGGAGTTACATAGCAAATGGCCATAGACATTATATTTGACTATCAGGGATTCAGTAGGGAGTGGTAGAGTCTGGGGTAGATTGAAGTAAGCATCCTCTCTCTAAATGCAGTAGCCAGGAACTCAGCTCTAAAACATTTTAGGTGCTTATGTGTTGCCAAACCTGTATTGGTTTTCAGGAGCATTTGAAAAATTTGATTTTTATGTGAAATATTCCAATATTGACCTAATTGATTTAAAAACACTGCAGAGGTCACACAAATTATGTTTTCAATCTCACCCTGATCTTCGGCCACCAGGTCACAACCTTTATTTTCAATGAGAAAGAAACAAAACAAGAAATAAATAGTTGAAGTCAGGACAACCATAGCAATGTCGTGACCAAGGTCGAGAATCAACATTTTGCTTCTGCATAATTTCTGCACCTTCCGGTACCTCAGCATCTCAGCAGCTCTGTGCAGGGCCAGTGAGCATCTGCTGGAGCCAAGGGACTCTCCTTCCTCCTTCAGGATAGTCTCCTGCCTTCTTGCCAGTGACCAGCAGAGTAGGAGTGGCTGTGGGCCTCCTCCCAAGCTCAGTTCCTCATTAACTTTAACTTGATGAACTCTTCAATATTCAGGGAACAGGCAGCTTTGCTGCACAGGCAGACGCTTCAAGATAAAAAAGAAAAGTAGGTTGTAGATCATGCTTTGCTTCCTATGGTAGGAGAACCTTCCAAGGGATTTGAAAAAGTCAGTTGACCATCAAAATGGGCCAAATGTACCTTGACCTTTTCCACATTCACCAGACAGGCTATCTACTCCTCTTCCTAGGGCTTTATTCATTTACCTTGTTTTTGTTTTTTTTTTGTAAGATTTAGTTATTTATGCATACAAGAACTGGAGTACAGGCCAGAGATGTGGGGGTGGTGTGAGGATTCAACAGAGACAGAGTGGGGAACAGAACAGGCAGACCAACTGAAATACACTGCTGAGGGGAGCAGCAGGTGAGGCAGGAGAGGTCTGTTGCGCCATGTGGGTCCCCTCCCTGGCCAGCAGCAGGGATCGAATTCGTGCTGCAGTGGCTGTGGTTTGCTTCATAGTGCATTGCTTAACCCACTGTGCCACCAGAGAGGCCCTATTTGTTTACCTTGTAACAATGAAAGATTCCAAAAGCTACCTTACAGATACTATAATGCCTTTGTGTTCAAATATGTGAACTGAGGCCAAGAGAGCAGAGAGTAGTTGCAGGTGTTACGTGACCAAGATAACCAGACTAGAACTTTTCCTGCTCATCATTGATTTTCAAAGAGTTCCCCAGTCTGGCTTGCTGCAGATTTCTATGAAGAACATTAAAAACCCAGCTGTGCTACTCACCTGAGATCTACTGAGTTAGAATTCCAAGTATCAGGACTAAGAATGTATATTATTTTGGGCTCTTGGATCAATTGAAGGTAGTCCTTCTGTGGACAGGGGTTTGAATCACTGACTTCTCTTGGGAACCCCCTCCCCAGATGGTTCACAACTGAATTCCTGGGCATGAATTCCTCCTAGTAGAGTTCAATGTGATTTTTCACATTGCTTAGTGAAGTTTGTTTCCAAAGCATAATGGTTTGCTTTTGCCTTCTGAAATTAATTCTAAAAAGTAGAAATTGTTGCACATTTTAGAGAAATAGTATATTGTCGATCCCTGATGCTTGTCAAATTTTAGTTAAACCACGCTCAAAGATTTATTGCATTTGCGATTCTAAATGATTATGTGAGCAACATTCCCCAGATCTCTCTCTAAGGCAAAAATAATGAAATATATCAAACTTACTAGAAGACAGGTTTTTGATAAGATGTTTAACTTTAGCCTCTGGGACTTTTGTCTTCCCTGGCCATGGATCAGTAACTGTCATCAACATGTCATGGTGATTAAATCAGCCAGCTGAGTTTACTGAGTCCTACGCATGGTGGAACTGGCATCGATGCTTTTAAATTCACTGTCTTTGCTCTCCCTCTCCTCTCCATTCAACATCCTTCCACTTGACCGTAGACTTGACAAACACTGGGATGTAGTGTTCAATCAGGGGGAAAACTTCCTTCTACTAAGCATACAATCAGTAATAGAAACTGTTACCGATAGTATACGAACAAGAGAATTTCTTACCTCTGGGTGTCTCCTCTTAATTGTGGGAGCAAAGCTTTGTTCTGTTGCTTTATTTCTCCAACACATATTACATTATAATTCTACAACACAATGGATTTTGGAAAGTGGAACTTTTTACTAAGACTGGATTAAAAGGAACTGTAATTGGTATAATAGGAAAATGCTTTGGGTCCTTTGGTTATATAACATTGTTTGATGGGAAATGCAGTACAATCATCTTTTAATGAGCATTTAGGTTTGGGGATTTTAAAATAGCAAAATATTAACTTCTGTGTTGATGTTTAAATTTGGAAATCATGTGAATCATCCAAGTAACAGTCTTCAAGAAGTATATGATATCAAAGTCAGTGATCCAGTGAGCTGAATCCTGTATGTTTATTAGTACTGAATCATGGATGAAGTTTATACATGAGTTTGATCCATTTTTTTTTCAAGTGAGGTAACACTGGTTTACAGCACCATCTGTGTTTCACAGGTATGTTCATCCCTTTTCAGATGCATGTCACCACGCCACCCCACTACTGAAGCACCCATAGTCCTTCACCACAGTCCATGGGGTCCCTCCATACCCTGCTCTGCACCCTGACCATCCCTTTTTAGTAACCTCAATTCCAGAGTCAGACCTGATTTGATTCTGGTCTGATTCTGCTCCTTGGTTTTGTATTTCTTTATTCGCCACATAAGTGGAAAATGCATGGATCTTGAAAATCCATCAATAGATCAATCAAAACAAAACAATGGCCTGAATTTGGACTTCATGAGAGGCATTCCCCTTTGGTTATTTCATTGTCTGTGAAACTTCTGATGCTCCTCAGATTTCCCATTAATGGGAAAGGTGTCGATCTTGGGTTTTGCAGGTTTGAACACTAAAATTCTGTTCTTCTTGAATCATGTTCTGGCCCATCATTCCCATGTCTGTGAAACAGGGATGCAGGGTTTCACTGGATAGTGTCTGAGAATCCTCCTTTTTCTGGCCTTCTGTGTACCCCCACCAACTGTAGGCACTGTTTGCCTTTTCCCACTTGGGGAAGGATGGCTGTTTTTTCTGTGAAATCAAAGTGGCTGGAGAAGTTTCCATTATTTTTTCATCTTATGAATTGGGACACATATAACACCAAAGATGAGAATGTTGGAGAGCTTAGCAAAACCTCGGAGAGTGTAGCACTCCAAGCAGGGAGTGATAATTGCCCCAGTTCTGAAGCAGCAAGAGGAGGGAGTCCAAGGAGTGGAACCAGAACCCACTGTCCTCCTCCTCTCTGATCTCATAAACCCCATGGTGACCACACCCAACTGGAAGTGTTGAGGACCAGGGAGCACACTGATGAGGCTCTATAAAGAGGAGCTTTCCCAGGGTGGTGGGTCCAAAGGTGAAGGCAAGGGCCTGTCTGCAAGGGAAAATGAGAGAAAACTATTATTCTAGTTGCTCCACTCTTATTTAGCAGACACTTAGAATGAGGAGGCAGGAAGACAGTACATAAACCAACATTTGGGGCATCCTAAAAATAACCCAGCTTTCCTAGAGTGATGGACACAACTCAGAATGAAGTCTTCTAACTCTGATGGCAGGTTTCAGTCTGTTATAGCTTCTGTGGTTGAACCTCACACCTTCTTCAATACATGGATGTCAGCCATGTGATTTTTTTTTTGTCTTGACTACTCAAGGTAAACACTTGTCATCACGGTTTATAGAAGCAGTATGCTGACCCTGGAAGGGAACGGGCTGTGGCATTTTCATTCTAGTTTGACTACCTTCTATTACCTGATGTGACTCCACACCCTGAACCTCATCTCCAAGAGTGGTCCCACTCATCCACAGATTTTGCATCATTATTTGGAAGACCAAATAACCACAGGTCCTTATGAAGTATCTTCTGTAGTCTGTTAAAATTGTGTGTTAAGAATCAGGATACACCGATAAGTAATAACTGTCAATATAAAAATATGTGAGTTTTACCATTTTGGGACCCCTGGAAGCCTATGGAGTTGTTGGAATAATTTCAGCTTTGAATTTTAAAGAGATGATCAATTTTTAATTATTAATTCTTTCAGATTAGGTTCCAGGCACATGAAATTAATCTACTTACAAATAAGTAGAATCACAACCACTACATATATGATCATTTTCCTCTTCCATCTACATGTAGAGTCTATCCACCTGTTTCAGGATGGGTTGGTTGCATATTTTTTCAGGTTGTAATAACTGTTCTTCAGTAGTTAAATACTGTTCAGGTAATGTTGAATAGAATTTACTACTCCTGTTGACAGGTAGACTAAACATTGAATAAGTAAAATTCATAAAATCAGAAAAGTAAGCCAAGGAAAGTAAAAGTTACTAATTATCTCTCAACTCCAGCAACATCACTGTGTTTTTAAGTATTAATATATACCCAGATTTTTTCCCCTTACAGATGGGTATCCATTGTTGTAGGATTTTCACTTAATATATTGTAAATATATATTCCATATCATTAAATATTTTAACATGACTGAAATGTCTATTAGAATGCCAATCTCATGCTGCTATATATATGTATTTTGGAAAGGTTTTTGGATTTTCAGAAAAGGTGATATTTTCCTTCATCAAGTACTTAACAAAGACTGGCGTTTGAGAGACAATAGGAAATTGTATTTTTTAACAAAGAAATGAGTTCTTCAGCAAATTGGTCTTCAGTAAATATTTGAATTGCTATGATTCACAGCATTAAATCAGTTAAGGCATTTTTGAATCAGTCAAACTTTTTACAAGTGTTTCACAATAAGACACAATAATTACATAATGAATAAAGCTATCACAGAAAAAGAAATGTGTCATATTAAACTCATTTTTTTAAAAATGATAATATAAAACTAGAAGGAAATATTTTTTTTAAAAAAATAGGGCTGTAACAGTACCCAGATAAAAATTTGTTCCAGCATCAGTGTTATATAATACACTAATTTGAAATTCCTAAATAATTGATCTCTCCTGTTATTCTATTAAAAAGCACTTTATTTTATTCTTTCAAATCATTTATTGAAGTAGTAAAGTAAAAATGCCACAGAATTACATTCATTTGGAAATATTCTTTATAGTCTTAAAGTTGTTTCTGTAATAATAATGTAAATCAACAACCATAGCAAATTAAACCTGACTCTTGTGTTCTGTTCATACAAGAGACTGTCTCTTAATTATGTGTGCTCTAACTGTGTAGTTGCTAACATGAGGCTTTCAGGCTTTACAATACTAAGGGAAAAATATATGAGCAGTTGACTTTATGGTTTTGCTGTATATAGCATTTATGCCCTTACTCTCTTGCTCACTGAACTTGATTTGTTTATTATCTCTCTGCCTCTTCTCCATGTGCATTAATGCTCACATAACCAGTTCCAATTTATCATTTGAAGCCACCTCACTTCTTATTTGCTAAATCTTACCTTCCAGCTTTCTCTTTTCTAGATTTGTTCTTCTTTCAGTTCTTTTCTTAGGCTAGAAATCAATAAATCTTTTGCAGTAAAGTCCCAAATAGTAGGTATTTTAGGGTTTGTGGATCATCAGCTTTATATTCATCAGCCACAGACAATGTGTGAACAAATAGATGGTCCAATAAAACTTTATTTGTAAATACAGACAGAATGCTGGTTTGACCTTGATCCTTGATGTGATCATAATGTGCATTTGTATATGGTTTTCTTTCTAGATGTCTGAATATTTTTGAAAACAAAGTAATGTCCATGCATCCCCAGGAGTGGGGCTTTCCATTTTATCCTGGAGACATCCAATTGCCCAGTTGATCACAGGAAGGAGGTGAAAGCTCATAGCAAGGAGAGCAAGACCTTTCTTTGCTTCTAATTCTGTTGTGACTGCTTCTGCGTCACTGTGAAGTATTCTTTTTCAGTCAGCCATGAACTTCTGATGCTTCATTCAGTCACCTTGATGGTGATCTTCACCACACACACTTATGAATTGTTCTTACCCAGGCATAGGACTAGGAACTGTGTGATTGATTCACAGAAGATCCCAGGTAGCTAGTCTGGTCTCTGTAGGATGAAGAGACTAAGAGCTTAGTCAGTTGTCCAATGGCACAAAACTGGTGAATTACAAAAATCATATGGGAAGGGCTGGCTATCACTGTTGTGAAAGCACATGCTTTTCTTTGTTCATTTCAGCCATTGCTGTAAACAGTTTCTTCTGTAAAACAAAATGTGAGTGAAACAGCATGGTGAAGACATTACTGTATGTTTTAGTATGAACCCAAACTTTTCTTTTTTGTCCTCTCTGATACTTAATTTTGAACATGCTCTCAACCTTCAGACGAAGGATTGGCACAAAGTGAATTTCTTAATGCTCTGAATGCAGAAACTATTGAAATTATGAGCCACAAAGTTGGATGTATGAAGTTGTACTTTTTTTTGTCTGTGGCTTTAATTCCTATGTCAGCCTCCCAGTCTAGCTCTGCCTAAATGAGGTTAGATCTGGCCATTTGTTGTTGATTTCAGGTCAAGTATAGGGGGTTCCCCTTTTCTGTTGCTTCATGGAGTTAATTTTAAGTTAGCAGGATGCTTTAGCTCAGCTTCCCTAGGAAACGATGTGCAATAGTTTACCTGTGAATGGTTAGCCTGTTGTGGTGAAGGAAAATGACTGGTGAGTCAGGGATGGACATAAGCAAACAAAAGTTGGTGGATTAGAGAATTGGCTACAGTTGACAGCTGCACATGGAGGATTCTCGTTCAGTGGTTGGAGTTTTGAAGGTCCTGTCAGATAATGTCTTTAGACAGCTGTCCAGGAAGCACCATCCCAGATCCAGTGAGGATTACTTCACTGGAATCTAGAGAGAAAGAGACAGAGCCTCTGTGACCTGGCGTTCACTGGGCACAGGAGCCAGAGAGACTGTAGCTCCTTGGTATGGGAGTGACAGAGGCCGAGCTGCAGGGAGTGGAGTGTGCCATAGATGAGACACTCCTGGTCCTAAAGGTCATGAGCAAGACACACAGGTAGGGCCGTGTCAATCTGATGCACAGCAGGAAGCAGGTCACTAATAAATCTTAGCTTTCGTCACAAAGTAACCAAATTCCTTTTTAGATTTGATTCCTTTGGTGTTCGGTTTGTGCTGAGATGTACAGCCATCTTCTGAGTCCTGCCTGGGCATCTGAAGAAGTGGTGCAAGTTACCCGTTACCAGCTCCCTTCACTTTCATCTTGAGGACGATTTGAGCTGTCAGCTGCTTCTCTTACCTGATTCCCCACCCTGTTCAGGAGCTAGAATGGTTTCACTGCTTACCAAGTTGCTCTGGGTCAGTGAAGGGATGCCCGTGCACATGGACACACTGGTTTAGAGTGGATCTAAAGGGTGCTGTCTCCCTGATTCCATCTGGGAAATGAACACCATCACCCCTGCTTGGAAAGCCTTCAAACTTAATTCTATAAGCATGCACACGCCCAACCTTGGGGAGGAGGCATGGCAGTAGTTTATAACATCAACATCTAATTGCCTTGTTTCTTTGATAGTTTTAGGCCAGGCTTCCCCCTTGCCCTTCTTTCCTAGGCTAAGGTATTCCCTTTTCTGGGTTTGACTCATGGTGGGAAGGGGTGGTGAAATGTATGTTATCTCACCACTTACTTTGTCTATGAGCTGGGAGTAAGGCGTGCTCTTTGATGTCCACTCTCCCTGAGAAGCAAGTCCTTAACCAGGTCAGGGCTGATGCCTCTGAGGAATCTCGCTCACATTTCATGGAGGCATGTCAGGTGGCAGTGTCCTTGTCTTCCTCTGTCTCAGAGCTCATAGTAGATACATGGTTAACCATGCAGGATTCCATCTACAGAGAAGCGGTCAGCCCTTGTCCTTGCCTTACTGGGTTTGTGCACCACATACAATTCCTGTTGAATCTGAGACACTCTGTGAGGCTTATACATTTTGTTTTGTTCTTTTTTTCTGACCTCAGATACCATCTTCCATTGGCTCTTTATGCTGAAATTTACTCCGTTAGCACAAAACCATGGCCAAGCATCACTCAGCAAACTTCCAGAAATAAGCATGAACTAATCCCAAGGTCTGGAACCTACCATTGCTGTTATCAAAAGAAATCATTTACATTTTCTCCACGTCTGAACTTTGCCTGCCTGGAGAATGGCAGGGAAGGAAAGCTAATACAATTTGAGGGAAAAAAAAAAAAAAGAAAAGAAATGGTTAAAATGAGTCTGTTTACAATTCTTGCAGCTTCTAGAGCTGAGAATTTAAATATAGCCACAGAGTCACCCGTAAATGTAAATGTATGTGTATTTGGGTAGAGAAAGGGAGCTGAGAGTCATTTTTGGACTTGAGGTTCAATTTTCTTGTTGGAATAAATATTGAAGCTTAGATTGACTGCCTCAAAAATTCTATCAGTTGTTGGACAGACTTCATATTCTCCTTTCGTTGGATTTTTAATCCACAGGATGTGAATGCCTGTTTTCTTTGTTTCCTTCTTTCCTTTGCATTTTCGGCACTGCTCCCACTGATGAAATGGCAGTGAACCCTGATATCAGCATCACTGCCTTATAGCAAGGGAGCCCACGACCCTGATTATTTGCACCCTGCTCCTGCACAGAGTAGAAATAGCAGAATGGCAGACTTGGAAATGCCTCCCATTTATATTCATTTGGTATTTGGTTCTAGTCCTGGATATGGATGAGTTTTGAATTTTATTTCCAAGTCAATATTGAACTCAAAATGTCAGTCCTTTGTAGAGGGTACATTTTAAGTAAGCATTACCTTCCTGGTCTTTTCAATATCAAATCAAAACATATTGGCATATGCAAGTACATGGTGTGCTGAAATGTGCTAGGCTTTCCAAGTGACATGGACTAGCTCTCCAAGGCCTCCGATTATTTGAGGAGGCAAGACATGAACAACCATGTTCCTAAGTTCTTAAATAACTCAAAATTGGAATAACCGATGCAGAAATTACTTTCCTTAATTTCCTCCTCCTGGAAAATTGAATTGATAATGTTTCATCGAGTGGTCCCAATATAATATAAAATATGTGAGGATACTTGACCAGGGCCTAAAATATAGTAATTGTATTTTACCTGTGTGCATACATATACACACATGTACATATATATAGCCATATCTACATATCAAATAATAATTTTAAAATATGTTATAACCTATATAATGGTAATGAATATAGATATATGCACATATACATGTATATTTAATTTTGGAGAAAACTGGGATTTATCTACACCAATCAGAATTTGTTTCTAGATCTAAGATTTATGGTAAGGGGTTATACCTAAATAATCATGGGCCTCTGTAGGAAACAAAGAAAGGAAAGAGGGTGTTGGGTAAGAGTAGACATGTATTTCTAACTCAGAAGGCCTCACAGATAGTGGATAGTTAGGAATCAAATTGTAATAATGCAAGGACTTTACAAGTCCAAAAGAGAGGAAGTTCTGAGGGTACTGTTTTACAAGTTTTGTGCAGCTAACAGGGACTTCGTTGGGTCATTAAGAATGGTTTGCAATAAGGAGAGGAAAAAAGACATGTCAGTAAGCATTGCAAACAGCAGCACATGTCTTTTATGTTCCAGCTGCTCTTTTATGTTATCATTCAATGTTGTGTGAAATAAAAACTAAGATAGAATCTCTCTTAGAGATACCAAACTTGGCCCCTGTGTCCTTTCAGAAAAGTAACTGAATTTTACTTTACCACTTTCTTACTTGACTATAGGATTTTATTTGTATGTTGCTCCAAAAACAAGATGGCGGAGCTTGGATGTTCCTATCTACCCAGCAAGAACACTGTCTATTGTGTGAAACCTGTTGATTTTTCTGTTTGAATTCCTGAGTCTATAGATAGTGAACTTGCAAGAGTGCTGCAAATCTGGATGGCATTGTCAACAGTTGCCTTCAACCTTTATATACAGTTTTAGATATCTTTCTATAGAAAAAGAGACTTCAAACTTGGAAAGCTGCGGGTAGTCTATTTCAGGAAGACATACTGTGACTTTGTCTATTCCTGTTTTGATCAGATTTCTCGATTGTCAGCGTTTAGTCATAGATATTTTTCAAAGAAGGGGGAGGATTTTTTCATTGTATCTGAATCATTTCAGATCAGTGCATCTTGCAAAGATATTTTTGAAGATTTTGGGAAACAGCAAAAATATTTTTGAGGGAGATGCTCAAAGTATGACAAGGTAGTATTCTTTTGATCCTTCTTGAGACATCTTTGTGTAAAAACCCATCTTGTAACCTTCCTGTGGCAATTTCTTAATCTTTTAGATTCTAGGTTCTCTTTCTCTTCCTTTTTGTGTTATTGATATTTGCTCTTGGGGATTGTCTGAGGGCTCTGGAATGCAACTGGACTTTTCCTTATTACAATGTCAAATTTTCTGGTTCCTGATTTGGGGGTTTCTTGATCCTTGACGATGACATGGGAAGAATTCAAAACCATCTCTTTAGCAAGAGTAAAGTTTATTTAGAAACACAGTAAAAGGATACCCAGGTAATGGTCCTGGGCTGACAGAGTCCATGGAAAAAATGTTCTAGAGAAGACTGGCAGGGAGGAGTTCCTGACTTTTATGGAGTGCTGGAGCTTTTCTTTCACTTTCCAGAGAGTATTGTACAGACACACTCAGGGTTTAGTTGCTCACTCCTGGCAGCAAGTTGGAGTAGGGGAGAGCCTTTGGTTGGCATGGTTTCAAACAGCTCTACCCTTTCCTTGGTAAAGCGAAGAACATATGATGTTTATGTGGGGTATTGCTTGACCTCTATAGGAAAATTGCCTCATTGTCCAGAAACTGGCTATTTTCAAGGAGTCAGGCCCCTCTCAGAGCTTCTTGCTCTCTTTGCTCTGAAAAGTGTTTCCGGTGGTCCTGGATATTGTTGGTCTTTCTTTTTTTTTTTTTAATTATGTTTGACTTTTTAAGATTTATTTATTTATGCATAGAAGAGCTGGGCTACATCCCAGAATCATGGGAGGTGAGAGGATTCACCAGAGCTTTTTAATTTTCTTCAGGCAATACCTTCCCTGCCCTAATGTCTAACAATTACAGTCCTCTGACTTCCATTAATAGGTCAGTGAATGACATTGCTTCAGTGTATCTTTAAAAAATAGAATTGGTGTTTTACAGGGACTAGTTTATTTTATAAGTCAAACTCATTGGAAGGGCTGCAGTGCCTACAATTCCTGGTGAGTGCTGATGACGCTGACTCTGCATGGCTTCCTCAGAGCAGGGCTCGGTCACATTCTTGCAGACCTAACTCAGGAAGAAGGTTCACGTCAGAGTGTCTGCTGATACAGGAAATCACATCTCTGTAAAGTTTGTAGAAGGATTCGTAGACTT
This sequence comes from Galemys pyrenaicus, assembly GCA_019455555.1. NCBI lineage: Eukaryota > Metazoa > Chordata > Mammalia > Eulipotyphla > Talpidae > Galemys > Galemys pyrenaicus. The sequence continues at coordinate 459,770 of JAGFMF010011733.1, read as the reverse complement.
ATTTGTACTTTCTCAGCTCTTAGCACGCCCCATACAGCCCTCAAATTCTATCCACTGAAGGATTAACGAAGTCACAGGTCATACCTGCAAAACCTCTTCTTCATTGCCTTTGTGTCCAGATCCTTAATTTGCAAAGTTATTAAAGCTGCATGTTGAAGTTAATGATTCCTTATAGGGGTCCAATAATTTAAAGACTTTTCTTTGATAATTACAGCCCTCTATCTCCTCTCTCCATTCTGACTTTTTAAACTTTATCCTCAACTCTACAGTTTCTGATTTTGGCTTCTCTCATTCTCAGGCCACCTCTGTCTCCGGAGGGCCTGGAAGACCCTGGCTCTGACAGAACACACCACTTGTTCCATAGGCTTTCTCAGTTCTCAGCACTGCTTCATTTCACAGAGTCCTACCCTCATTTCTCTCCCAGACTGACATTTCACATTTGCCCCCTGGCTCCCATCACTTGCTCTGCCCTGTGTTCTCATAACGGCTCGTAATTTTCCTCCCAGCACTTACCAGAATTACTAAGTATGTGCTTACTTGCTTGATTACTTGTTTAATGTTATTATCTTATACTAGATTTCAAACTCTGAAAGTATAGAGCTGTGTCTGTGTTTTCCCTGTTTCCCAGCAACTGTTAAAAGGACCTTGTACATGGTTGATGCTTATAGATTCATGGATGATCAAATGGATGCATAGATAGATGGATGGATGGGTGTTTGGGTGGATGGATAGATGGGTGGGTAGATGGATGGGGTGAATGGGTGGGTGGGTGGGTGGGTGGGTGGATGGATGGATGGGTGCCTGGATGGATTAGTAAGTACATGGATGGATGACTGGGTGCATATTTGGATGCGTGAACAAAGGGGTGTTTGGATTTGTGAATGGGTGAATAGATGGATGCTGGTATAGTTGCATGGATGGATAAATGGGTGCTTGGATGGGTGAATGGGTACATGGAGGGGTGAATAGGTACATGGCTGACTGGCTCTGTGGGGATAGTGTGGGGGCATATTCACCACAGTGTATGAGCTCAGTGACCAGTCCCACTTCTCAGTTACCTGATGTTGAAAGAATGATTTTAGCTTTGTAATCTTTAGAGAAATGGAAAATAACACACCTGATAGGAAAATTTTGAGGTAAAAATGAAATAATTTTATAAAATACTTAAATATGAATAGTGCATGACAAATGATCAAATTACACCAAAGATAAAAGAAAATAATGTAATAATGTTTCTGACTATGGGGTTAGAATAAGTGAATACTGTTTAGTGATTAGACTAGATAGAATGGTAGAATTAATTCAACTTGCAGTTTGTTTTTTCTCTGTGTGTGTGTGTGAGAGAGAGAGAGAGAGAGAGGAATATTAACCCCTTGTAAGAATGTAGGACTTAATTACCTTCCTCTGTTGCATTTTGTTTCCCTCTAATAAGTAAATAGCTTCAAACTTGAGATTTTTTTTCTCCTTGACAAGTACAGTGATGTCATATCCCTTAAAAGACCCAGAACATGCTTGCTTTACTTCTTCAGGTTCAAGAAAACCAATACATCTCATGCATGCTATTTAGAAGAAGAAGAAGAAGAAGAAAAAAAAAAAAGACCTTTGATTCCATTTGTCCATTCTAATAGTTTTGTAGAAAGCATACCTCTCCCCATTTGACAGAGAAGAAAACCAGGCCTGGACTGATGAAGTGAACTGCCAATTCAATATAAAGAAGATTTATGGAACACCTGTTCTTTGTCAGGTACTTGGGTGATAGAAAGCAGAGGGAGGCTGGGGATGGGTTCTCAAGGAGTAGAGGTACAGTGGGAGAAATGTCCATGTGCAGTCAGCTACTACTGGTTGCTGACCCGGGCGTTCTCCCATCAGCCTCTGTGAACAAGAGGCAATGAATGTGTTCATGGAGAAGTGAGACTCAGGGCTTCCATCCCAGCAAGTCGTAGTCAAAATGGCTGACCTGAGGGACATCTGATGTGGAGGCCTAATAATGAACTCCCAGAGCTGATGGCAATGCCTAAATCACTGAACCTTCCCCACTTTCATGTTGTCAGAGCATTTAAACTAATTACCCCCAGGCTCCTTGATTATCTGCAACCCAGCTGCAGTTTTGACCACTTGAAAACTGAACAAGACTCCCTGAAGGAGTTTGTTTACAGGAATGGGTGGAATTAGTGCTGAGTGGCCACTGGCCTACTTTCCTGCACTGGGTCAGCTGCTCTTGGGCTGGGATCCTAGGCAGTGGCTAGCACTCTGCTAGTTCTGTCTCCCCTTTACGTAACAAAATTTTGTAGACGTTTTTTTTTTTTTTTTTCTCTCTTGGGGTAGAGAGACAGTTTTCATTATTTGAGCTGCAGTGAGTTAAATTCACTGAACTTGATTTCTTTACTGATACAAAGGAAAAAGAGCCACGTTAAGACTAACCTCAAAGGGTTGTTGATAGTCAGTGGTTAGCATCATAGTCATCAATGAGGGAGGAGTTTACGGCATAGAGGATTCTTCTTTGTTTTTCTTCTGATTTATATTCTGATGGAAGGAATGCAAACTAAAAGCTAGCAAATGAGTATATAAGATGTCAGAAGTGAAAAGTACTCTGAAAAAAAGGAGGCAGGGTCTGGGGAGAATGAGGAGGTTGCTATTTCAAATAAGGTAAACAGTGAGCACTGCAAAGCAGTGACCTATCAGCATCTGAGTTCTGGAGGACATTTTCAAAGTGGATTAAAGGGAGCAATAGCCTATGCAAAGGCCCTGGGGCTGCAGCATTTGTCTCATTTGGAGATTAAGAAGGAAACCACTGTGACTAGAGCTGAGTGAGCAAACAATAATTTTAGGTGAGCCATCAAGGAGGGTGCGGGGTGGTTTACCACATAGAGAGTCTTACAGCCGTGGCAAGAATTTCATTGTAAGCAAGTAGAGTGCCATGGAGCACTCATGGCAGTGGTGTGACCTGATCTAATTGACACTGTCAAAGAATCACTTTGTGGGAAAGGAGTATGCTGTTAGGAGGAGAATGGAACCAAGGAGAGAAACTTATATGCACGTGATGGGCGGGCTGTTTCTAAGGTGCTGAACTCTGGATAGTCAGGTGGGAATCTAGAATTTCCAGGGTTCTCTGAGAGTCGATGGATACAGTTACTAACTGCAAACTCCCCGTGGGTGGATGGCACAGTGATTTGGGGCCAGACCCTGAAGAAGCAACAAGTCAGATCTAAAGGGAGGTGGGGGTCTCAAAGCAGGAGCTGCCTGCCTTGAGTCTGTTAATGGGACAGTCACACTCAACTGCAGTATAGACGCTGAGAATCCAACCAGATCCTCAGGCTCTCTGTCCTAAGTCCAGTGGTGTTTCTTTGGAAGCTGATCACAAGGGAGGAAACTCTCAGGGTGGACTTGCTGAAAGAAACTAAGCTTCCAACAACAAGAGGATGGATTTCTCTTGCAAAACCATTATGTTCCATTCTTAGGACAGGAACTAGAAACACGATGAAATCAATGATAGGAAGTAAAGACCAGGCTTTTCTTCTGCCCACCTGAGTTGTAGGGTACATTTTGACTCATGGAAGTGCTCGGTAAATGTTATTACTTTGGTTCCCACAGCAATAACGAAAGAACCACATGGCAGGGGGCTGACCCAGGTTGTCCCTGCTTTCCCGGAGAGCCAGGGCTGTTTGACAGCAGGAACTTCCAGAATTAAGTCTTATCAGTGTTCTCTCCTTCCATCTTCTGACAATCAAGTAGTGCCAGAAAGCCTTTCTATAGTCCTCCTTGCTCTTCTGAGCTATAACGCAGTGCCAGGTAAAATGAATGAGGAGGAGGAGCAAGGGCACATCTGTCACAGCAGAAAGGTCATTTGTTGACACAGGTAGAGACCATCACCCTGTTATCCTCTTGCCCTGGCAAAGCCCCAAGCTGTAATCACATTCCGTCTCCCCATAAATCCCCATGTGTCTTCTGTAGGAGGAGAAATTGCTGCTTTTCCATAGTTCTCAAGTGCTTTCTCCTTGCAGTATTTGGAATTAGTACTTGGAAGGATGTGCACATTTATAAAACGTTGCCAGACACCATCCATTAGGTACCGTCTCAGGTCATTTCCAAACTGGGGAATAACCTTCTAACTCCTTTGGTGAATGAGTGGCCTGTCTTAGGATCTGTCTGGTTTCTGTTGGCAGGGCTTTCTTCTTAATTTAAAGGTTGTGTCTTTGTGGCTTGCGTATTGGAAACAGAAATGTGTGGTTCCCCAAGGAGAATGATGGGATGCTGGAGCCTGTTAATCAAAGATGCCCATATCTGCTGCTTATTGCTTCATGTTTCAGGGCTTAAAAACAAAAGACAGAGTGCGGCATCCATGCTGTGTTAGTGGGTCCTCCTAGGACTAAGGGCATTTGAGTTTCAGTTGCTGGGCTTACTTAATGTGAGCCAGTGACATGCACTGTCATGGATGAAGGTGGCCCATCCATTGTGTTCTCTGTTTACTTGTGTGAGTGCTAGGACTTTGATCTATAGATCCCAACATCTCTAGATGTCACTAGGTGAAGATAAGGTCAGTGCAAAGCCAAGATTCTATAAATGTAGTGGGACAAAAGAGAACAATATGATACACATTGGGGAAATCCAAATACATTCTGTAGTTCATGAGAACACTTCAGTTAAAAAATATCGCACCCACGTTAGTTTCTTAGTTTAGTTGACAGGAGCAGGGTTATGTAGCATTTAACATTAGGGGAAGCTGGCGATAGGGGTGCTGTCACTCTGTATTATCTCTCCACCTCTACTGTCAATCTGAAATGATTCATATTAAAAAGTAAAACGAAAATTGGGTATGAGCTAGAGGAAGTGGGACTCTCTCTTTTGCTTTCCAAATCCAGCCCTAGGGGCAATGTTCCTATGTAAATAGTGCTATAAGAAGCTTTTGGGAGGGAGAGGGTGGATAATGATGGTGGTGACTGACAAGTTATTAAACTTGAGCCCTAAGCAATCAGTAACCCTGTGAAGGTAGTTCCACTTAAGCTGCATTGTGTGATGAGGAAACATAGGCTTGGAGGAGCATGTATCTCTGAAAACCTGTAGTGAGAGGTAGTGGCATTATAGCCCCTGCTCCTCGTGTACACACCTGTCTCCACTGGGGAGCTGGGCGCCTTAGTCAAGTGTGACCTTGGCAAATTCTTCAAGGTCTTAGGTCCTCAGTTGTAAAATAAGGCAATTGGGTTTGATGATCCTTCAGTCTCCTCCTAGCTCCAAAATCCCCCAACTGACTGCCCTACATTTAAAGTGCTTTTTATTGAAATGTTACCGTTCAATTTTCTATCCCAGGGAATCCTTTAAAGACTTAAAGACAAATAACCTTTTGATCTGAAGGGAGCTTATATACATCTGGGTTCACTCACCTTCATTTCTTTCTTTCAATAATCCCCCAACTCCTCATTTCAGGCTAAATACTTACCAACACCAAGAAGTGTGAGCACTTGTCACAGAAATCTCAACATAAATCGCCACAACATTCTTAATAGTGATTTTTAGCAAGAATTTGTGTATGTTTATATTTTACCTTAATATATATTTTTGGCAGTACAGAAATGAGAAGTTGACAGTGGTCAGCAATTTTCAAAGTAGTTATGCAATGTTGGTTGTTCATAAGAGTAAAATCACTTACCAAATTTAATACAAATTAATCAGGAAACCTTTCTAATCCATGGGATAACATCAATTTGATTCTATTTATTTAAGTTGAAAAATCACTTTAGTAACCTATTAGCTTTTTAAAAAATGTGACATAGCTAAATAAATTTTAAACGAAATTTCTGAATCCTGAAACAAATTCAGTCAATGTAAACAGATTTTAATAATTTCAATGCCATTTGATTATAACCTACTTTACTATTTAAAACCAAAATAAAAGGACAAAGATTATGTGCTTTTGCCAAAAATACCATTTTCTGGTATACAGTGTAAAATTATTTTTAAATGATTTTTACATCCTTTCCTTGCAAGATCTTAATGATAGCTTGAGTGCTTCCATGTATTGGTGCTTGCACAAATACACAAATACTGAAATTAATGTCACTTCTATTCTTCACAAAAATAAATGAAAGAAGCAAATAGGCAGTTATTCAACTGAAAGGAGTAAAATTGAAAGGGAAAATAATTGCCATTTTGCTAAATGCTGTTATATTCAGGAAAAAGAGGGTAAATAGATTTAGTAAATACATAAGTGTTTTCCCTTGTTTCAACTCAGATTAAATTCATGTATTTATACATTATTGCTTTCATGTACTGAATCATTTTTATCCCCCCTCCAAAGCCCTTTTATCTAGTTTTGATGCTGAAAAATCTTAGTGAAATCCTAAAATTCCCTAAACCATGTTAAATATCTGAATTTATTTCCTTTGCTATAGAATAATGAAGTAATACCTTCTTTTATAGTTAACTTGACCTTTAATCATTATCTCTTTCATAGTAAATTAAAAAAAAAAAAACACCATGCCTGGTGCCTGTACTTTTAAAATGATGATCAATCATATGGAAAATTAAGTTCTTTGTATTGCACCTGCAATTACTAGTTACATGACTTTACAAAGTCAGAAAACCTTGTTGGATCCCAGTTTTCTCATGCACGCAATGACCCTAATTATTCTTGCTGAATTGACATCAGGGGCTCAGTGGATTTGAAAGAGCGTGGTACAGTAAGTAACGCTATATTCTGGGTGCTCCGAATAGGGTGATCATTTAGTATTTATTGAGTATTCACTCAGTGTCAGATATAGCTTCATGACATAACAGTGAGCAAGGCAAGGAAAAAAATTAAACCAAATATCTGTACTCATGAGATTGAAATTCTGACCAGGAGACAACCAGTGAGAAATCAACTAAGATACTTGCATGTAGCACTATTTACAACAGCCAAGTTAAGGAAACAACCTAAGTGTCCAGCAACAGACAAGTGGGTTAAGATGTGGTATGTGTATATATAGATAGATACATATACAATGAGCTATTTAAAAAAGGTCAAATCTTGATATTATGACAACATGCATGAAACTGGAGGAGATTATGCTAAAGAAATTAAATCAAGAAAAAGATAAATACCTGATGATTTCACTTATGTGGCTGTGGAATATAAAGAAACCAAGAAAGGAACACACACAACTAAACCAAAACAAACCCTAGAAATCTGACTGTAGAGTTGAGGTTTCAGAGGGAGAAGGCAAGGAGTAGGCACAAAGGGAGAGAGGGCCCTTTGTCTACAGTTTTAGACTATGAGAGAGGATTATGAGTGCTTTGGTGGTGGCCATAGTGTGGTAATACATATCTGAAGAGGTGTGACCCTATACTACTAAATCATCGACAAAGCTATAGCCAACATTGCCTCAACAACAACAACCCCAAAATGATTAAAGAAATAATTAAAGAAATAGGTACTTGGAGATCAAGATAAGAAATATGAAATAAATTGAAAAGGGTTATAAATTGGCAGAGGGGAAAGACCTACTTTTAGGTAAGTGGTTGCTGAAGTGTCTTTGAGGAGGTGACCTTGAGTGAAGAGGCAGCAAGGGGGCTATCTAGTGAAAGTAGCCCAGTGGATGAGCTTTTGAAGTTTGAGGTTCAAGGTCATTGTGGATGGATCCTCTTGGTGCATGATGGGGAAGAGGAACAAGTTGGCACAGGAGACAGAGACAGGGGTCTGAGCACACTCTTTCTAGAGTCCTTAGTAAACTCAGTCACCTGTTTCGATCATGAAATTAAAGTGCTTGATCTAAACCTCATCCCAACATCAAGTAGTTTTTGACATTCTGTTGTGGGGAAACATAGTGCTAGTTACTACTGACCATTAAAATCCCAAGAGCAAAGTGCAGAGATGATAATCCTGTATCCTTGGCTGTTTTGATTGGTTCAAAAATTATTTTTTATTGACACTTTCTTTTCACTATAGCCACAAAGTCAGTTCTGGACTGTACATCAAAGACTGCTCCATGAAAAATGCTTGGTCTTTCCCTAGCTTTCCTCTTCATAACAGTGAATTGATGATGATCTAATCATTATTTCTTCCTCCTCAATATCTCATCACTCTACCCATTTGACTTCTTTGCCACTGTGGTAATTTGGGTTCAGTGCATCTTCCATTCCTCCCCTGGACTAACACAACAGACTCCAAAGTCTCCCGCTGTCATCTGTCCTGTGAATGGTATCTAAAGTGTTCAGTTCTAGATCAAAGCTGATGATGCCATTGGCTTCCCCTTCTGTGCTCACCCACCCCAGACCTGAATCTGTGCTCTGACTTCCCATCACTTTGGAAGGTCAAACCATCTACATGTTTCATGAGGTGTTTGGGTTTTTTCCTCTTTCATTTTCAGACTCCTCCCCTCTGACCTTCTCCCCACCTCACTTTTCATCTGGGATCTTTATGTGCTTCCCTGTGTGGCTTACTGTGTCTTTGCCACCCTCCCTACACTTTCCACATGTTCTTTCTTCTACCTGGAATTCTTGTGGATGTCTAGTCACCTCTCAAAACTCTGTCCCTCTATCTATCTTCCAGAGCATCTGGGAACTCATGTAATAACAACTAAGATTCTCTTGCTCTTTGGTTAGCTTTATTTTACCAACTAATACCATAAACCCCTCAATGTCAGGAGCCATGTCCTATTTAACGTTAAAGCTACAGTGCCTGGCATTGTGCTCTCACCAGTGTCAGTGACAGGATGCCTTTTAGACCAGGCTATCTCATGACTGGCTCTGGTGAGATTAGAGAACTGTGTTGTCAAAACACAGCAGCTGTTGTATGCCCTGTATCTCCATCATATAACATGTTCTGCTCTGTCTCTTTACCTTTAAGTGGGAGATGGTGACTCTTGCCAATGAGTCACCATGTCTGATTGCCTGCATAAAATGTGTAAAAAAGACAAGCAAGGTACTGATAGTGGTTGCCATTTTAATAACAACATGAAAAACAGAAATGCTAGGAAAGGAAATGAAGAACTGAGGGTGTGCTTTCTGTCCTTAGCATTTGATTCTAGCTGGCAAGTGAAAGTTTCTGTATATGGAAGTTAGCTAACATCCCCTAATTTTGGATTAATAAGTACCAAAACATTTTGACATGTCCATGTGCTGTGGCAATCCACAGAAGGGAGGAAGAGAAAGTAACAGTGCTAATGAAAATGACTGGCAGCATGGAGCTCATACTCTTGTGTAGGACTAGAGCTCAGCTTTTCCCATGGTGGATTCTACTGGGCAGAGTGTGTTCATTTGTTCCTTTCCTGCCCCACTCTCTCTTAACCTCAGAGTCCTCCGGCTCTTTTCTAATGCTCACTGATTTTTGAAAGTGTTCTTATGTTATGAAATTGTCTGCTATACAAATGTCCAGTCCTTGTTTTTACCATCCTTCCTTTGTCACACATAATTCTTTCAGATTCCAGCATTTTGTTGAAAATTGCCATTTCATCCTTTCTAATGGCTATGTTATATTCCCATCTTGTGGCTATACTACATCATCGTGATCCAGTTGTCCACTGGTGGACATATGGGCTCATTCCATTCCTTCCAACAACGTAAATCATAAATGACGCTGCTATGAACTCTGGAATAGATGGGATTTTGCGACAATGGTTTTGTCTTCTTTGCTCACAAGTGGAACTGCTGGGTTGCACAGTATTTACATTTTTCGTTTTTATAAGGTAAATTAGATTGTTTTTCCAAAATTGTTATACCCATTCACATTCCTTCCAACAATGTAAAATAAGGTTCCTCTTTTTCTGTGCCCCCACACTTGTCTAGATTTTACTTTTATAATTTAATTTTTGGACAGTATATGATTTCTTCCCTCAGGTGTGGTCACCCTCGTTCTCCCACCACTGAGCACCCATGGTCTGTCACCATAGTCCCTTGTGCTCTTCCTCCACCTTGTTTATACCCTTCTCACTTCCTCCCTCTCCCCTCATGGATGCCTCATTTTTATGTCAACTTTGAAGGTTTGCCTTTATGTGACCTTTTGTTTGGTTTTTCTATCGTCGTCTTATAAGTGAACCATCCAATATTTACCTTTTCCTTCTGAGTTATTTCATATAGCATTAACCCTTCCAACTTCATCCATGCTGCTACAAATAACATAAGTTTATGTTTTTTTGATTGTTGAGTAGTATTCTGGGGTGTGTGTGTGTGTGTGTGTGTGTGTGTATCACATCTTCTTGACCCATTCATCTGTTTAGGCATTTAGGTTTTTTTCTACCCTTTTTCAAACAAAGGAAGACTCAAATTCAGGAGAGTCCTGGTGTTTAACCAACAACACAGTGTTGGACATGCTGGGACCTACTTTTGAGCCCAATTATTCTGACTGCACTGTTCTAGTGTACAAATCTATGTCCTATTGCTTCCTGGGAAAGTATTCTCTAAGAGGTTCAGATAGGACACAGGTGATGAGAAAATGGAAAGATTAAGCTGTCCTTAAACAAATGGCTGGAGAAAAGGGTTTTTTGTTGTGAATGGGTGAGTAGATAAAGGTGGGCTGATGTGTGGGTAGGGGCATAGCAGGGAATTAGAATGTGTGAGTATCAGCATTGGACTTCAATTTGAGTGGGGTGGAAAGGACATTGGGGTCCATAGAGAAAGCGTGATTACTAAGCATCGTCATCACCCAGTCCCTCATCACTTCCTGCCGTACTCTCCACTGTCTTTTTCACTTGCCACTAATTGTCCAAGCTAGTCTATAAACCCAGATGATGGCTCTTCTAGGCATAACATATTGAGATCTTGCTAAAAATTGCTCTGATGATGGTTGACAAGTGCCTATTGATCAACCCACAGATTTCGCTCCTGGGAGGGCATGTTTTTTGATCCACCTCTATTTTTTTGTTGTTGTTGCTTTTGTGAGGCAAGAGGTTTGTGATACTTAAAGTGTGAGATGAAAACCAAGATGTAATTCAAAGTCCAAGATTTGTTTTACTGGGCAGATTCTTGTTTTACTGGGCAGCACACTATCAGGTTAAGGTACGTGGGGGAAGGGGAAGAGCATGATGGTCATTATGATTGAAGGATCCACCACAGGTCCATTATAATTCTATACCTGAGTGGTAGAGAAACAATGTCAAAGAAGACTTCGTGATTTCTCATCTGAAGTTCCAGAAGGCTGATGATAACAAGCAGATGAAGTTGTAAGAACAGAATAGCTTTCATGGGGAGGGAATGTGCAGAAGATAAATCATGGCTGTTAAGTGACTGTTAGGAAATGCCTGTTGTCAGGTGTTAGGAAAATGAATGGAATAGATCAAAATGTGATCAGGTGTGCAAATCAGTAAACCTCATGGAAAAGAGAAGCGAGTCTAGAGTGAAATGCAGTTATGACAAGAAACATAAAATGAAACAACAGTCTAAGAGACATTGAGAGAAACTCATACATGTTGGTCGTTCCTCAGGTTTAGTAACCACAACTGGATTGGGTAAGTGAGTAGGGAAGATACTAAAAATAATGAGAAATACTGAAGGTGAATTGAAATTCCATTTAATCATAAATTTCTTATTAGGCATATCACCATGTATTTTTCCAAGTGACAGGCACATGTTTGGAAGTTTGGTCTGCATGCCAGTCAGTTGTGAATGTAAAGAAGACACACAGTAAGTTAGAAGTGAGAAATCAACTGAAGAAATAGAGAAAATAAATACAAGTATGTTTGGCCTTTATTTTTTGAGGACATTTTATTCAGAAAAAAAAATATTTTGTGTTTTTTTAAGATTATTTATGCATACAAGAACTGTGGGTACAGGCCAGAGGTGAGGGCCTGAGAGGAGTCATTAGAGACAGAATGGAGAGCAGAACAGGCAGATTGAATGAAGTACACTGCTGAGTGGAGCAGCAGGCAAAATGGAGAGGCCATATGGGTCGCCTCCATGAACAGGGATCAAACTTGTCCTCCAGTGGCTGCAGATAGCTTCATAATGCTGCGCCTTAACCCGTTGCACCACCAGGGAGGCCCCTACTTTGTATTTCTTAATGTCTACCAAATCACCAACTACACTAGATTTTTACCACCAATGCAGTCTCATTTCTGTTCCACACATACCATCCATCATATCCTTCCCTTGTCCTTCTGCAAACAGTGTTATACAAAGATGTAATAATTAGCTAAGGAAAATGTATTCTTCTAAGGGACTGACTCAGTGAAAAATAAAATGCAACAAGGAGTTTCTGGTTTTCATTTATCTTCTGAAAAAATAAATAGGGAGTCAGTAACTACTTGTGCATGAAAAAGAAATGGAAATATATTCCAAATAAATTCATTTGGGAGTGATGAGCTCAGGAAGATAGGCTGTTATTTAGGCTTCCTATGAAGGTCAATTAATATAAATTTGATGGTACTAATCAATAACGAGGAAAGTCAATTAGATTATATTTTAGGGATGCAAAATTAGTGTGTTCTCAATCTGAAGAGAAAAGATTTGTGTTCATTTGAACTGGATGCATCCTTTCCTGCCTACATGCGTGCGTGGCTCATTTGTCTTATTTTTGAAGTCGGTAAATGAAGTTACTTGATGGGCAGAGATAAGGAGCATTGGTGTCCCTTGCCAAATGAACCACTTTAAGAAATTTAGGTGCAGTCTTTGATTTTCCTTGATTGGTACTAACTGTGGTGTGGAGTATGGCATTTAATTAATAAAGTGATTTTTGCTGGTGGCAGTTCATTCAGCCCTTCGTGGCGGTATGGCTGACTCCTCTGAATTCATGGGCTCTGTATGTCACAGTGTATTCTTCTATTTTGTCAGCTCCAGTCAAACAAAACTGTCTAGTGTTTCTATTTTAATATGCTGGAGTAAATTGTAAGAACAAAGTATATAGAGTTATTTACTTATAGTCTTTGTTCAAATAGCAATATGCTAGAGATATGATGAATGGAGAGACAAATAGGTTAGGAATATCGCTAAGGAAAACCCTACACCATTTTTTTTTTTAATATTCCAAGAGATAAAGAACCCTGAAGAGTCCAAAAAACAAACAATTTTTTTTTCTATCCCTTTGCAAGCCCTGTTCCATTTTTGAAATCCTAATTTGAATCTAGTTCCAGTTCCAGGGTTTTAGGACATTTTTACGTTTTCTTTTTTTTTTTTTTGGTTAAGAAATGATGTCTATATTTGGAGAAAGGGGAGGTAAGGAACTCCTTATGTTTATCCTTCAAGACCCAGGAGCATCTACCAGAAATTTAAAGAATAGTTATTCTGACCTATTTCCTATTACTTTAGAAGTCTGGAGTTTTTTTTTTTATATCCTAAATCGTAGGCTGCAAAAGATTCTAACAAGTCTGGTAACTATATATGAAAGATTATTTGTTGTCTTAGGGTTTTTTCCCCAGCCTAAAAAATATTTTTTTTCATTTAATAACCATTTTTTTTTATTTAACCAGTTTGGAATAATCACAAGGTGATAAATTGACAAAGGTGAAGATTAAAAGTGTATGTTGAATTTCTAGTTGTTTTTTTTTTTCCCTCTAATGAGAGCCTTAAAACAAACAAGTGAAAGAATTGAAGGTCATCTCTTAATCATTGCTATGTTGGGGAGGTATTTAAAATGGAATATACCTAAATTGCTTGGAAAATGGCTTTTGGATTTACTTCATGGAACCATCTTTCATTACAAATGTAAAGTTCAGAAAACATGGAGGGAGAAGGAGTTGTTACTTGATCATAAAGTTCTCTTGAGGTTAGTGTACACTGGTCACCCAGGTGTTTGCGTAATCAGCTTTATTGTAGTACAATTTACATATAATGTTTGTCCATTTTAAGTGTACAGTTCAATTTTGATCAGTGTTTACATGCATGAAATGGCCCCTGACACCATCAGGACAGAGAACATTTCCACCACAGCTAAAAGAGATTTTATCCCATTTCCAGTGCACTCTCCTCTCCCTATGCTCCCAACCCCTGGCAACCAGTGTTCTGCTTTTGTCACTGTGGATGAGATGAGTAGAGCAGCTGTTTAAGTAGGCACTCCTTGTTCAATGCAGGACACTAACCATTTCAACAAGGTGCAGAGTAGAGCAATGACATTAAGGCCAGGAGACCTCAGCATAGATTTTAGAGACTTTGTCTGAACAGTAACTAAAGAGAACATTGTCTTGATAATGCTTCAAGGACATCGATGTGAATGAAGAAGATTTATAAGTAAATAGGCTGGCCTGTTCGGTCATAATATCAGTTAATCATCAGCTTGTCTAAGCTCTAAGCTCAGTTCCTTGAGTGTACTTACCAAATAGGAGTAGAAGAATGTTGGGGACAGCTAATATTTGCAAAATACTTAACCATGTCAGGCCATGTACATGTTTAGTAAGTGGAAATCCATAATATGACAGTTTGCTGGGATATTGACGCTCAGAGCCTACACTTCATTTAATTTACTAATGAGCATTGATCTATATTGTTTGAGTTTCTAGCAGTGTCTGATTTTACATAATACTAATATTTCTCCAAAGGGTGCAGATCTTTCGCTGTTTTGGGAAATATATTATTTTTTGAAATTTTGTTAAAAACTTTATGTATGTAAGAACCGGGGTACAGGCCAGAGGTGTAGGGGGTGAAAGGATTCACCAGAGACAGAGTGGGGAGTAGAACAGGCAGACTGACTGAAATACACTGCTGAGGGGAGCAGCGAGGCTTGAGAGGTCTGCTGCACCATGTGGATCACTTCCCTGTCTGGAGATCAAACTCGTTCTTCAATGGCTGTGGATGTTTCATAGTGCAGTGCTTAACCCCTTGTGCCACCAGGGAGGCCCCTGGAAAAATATTTTAAATAAGGTTAAACTTTATTCTTAGGCTAGTAAATGACAATTCAGAATTAAAATAGAAAGACTTTTGATGTAAGTAAAAATAATTGTTTCCTGCTCTCATCCTTGCTTTCTTTTGCTGCTTTTTTAAGCACACATGTTTTATAGATATTTTGTATAGTTCACTGGATGTTAATAATGATATAAAGGATTTTAAAACCATATAAGTGGTCTTATTTATTTTTAAATTCACTATACTGATACCATATTTGGCATTGCATATAATTCTATTTATTCTCTATTAGGTTTTAAAATTAATTCCTTTTTTTGCTACTAAAAACAATGTTTCTTATTGTATGTAGATAGTTGTATACTTACTGGCTTTGGTACCTAAAAATAATACTTCTAAGAAGAAAATCTCAGGGTCAGACTAGATGTATATCATCAGGATTTTGATGCATATCCATGAATTGCCCTTCATTAAACATTGTTCAATTTATTCTCTCTCCCACTCCAGTGGGTACATAGTAATAAGTTATTGATTAATTTTTTTCATATGATGCTGTATTTGAGTAAACATGCAAACATATAAGACCCAAGGAAATATTTTCTTGAGAAAAGTGGTGAAGGAAATACTCTGAATATCTGGGTTGTAACTGATGTTAGAAGTAGTAGTTAAAGGTTCTCAAGCAACCTGCTAGGCACTCGACCTTTAAAAAGTCAAGCAAAGATGATGTTCCTCAGTTTCCATTTCTATTAAAATGTTCTAGCCCCCTCTCTAAAAGGTATCTGCTAATCTTGGATAAAAATTTTTAAATTGCAAGTGGGATTTCCTTAAATGCATTCAAAACACAAAGAAACTACAGCAAATACAGTATTTAAAGGTGAACTAGAAAAACTCTTACCCTAAGATAGGGAAAAAGATCACACACCAGCCATTACTGCTGTACTTCAGCATTGTCTACCTGGTCCTGGTTAGTGCACTAAAGTAATAATACAGCATAGAAGACATAGGACTATACAGAAGAAATGTACTTGTCCTTTTCACAGCATGATTGTATGAAAGATCTGAAAGAACAAAATCTTATAATTAATAAATGATTTTACTAATGTCACTAGATACATGATCCATATATATTAAAGTCTCATTTATTATAGTATCAGAAAACATCTACCAACTAAGAATACAATGATGGAAAGAGATATAGGAACTTAATGATGAAAAGTACAAATCATCTATAGAAAAAAATTAAAGAAGACCTAAGAAAGTAAAAGGCTATACCTTTATGTATATATATATATATGTTGAAAAGCAATATTGTAAAGATGTTAATTCTCCTCAAATTGACCCATACATTTGTCAAATAAAAACAAATCCAAGTTTAGATAAGAAAAGATGTTATTCAAAGGGGTTTTTACAATGTAGAGAGGAAAGCAATGATAGAGGCAGATCACTATTGTAGTAGACCAGAATATCTGCAAGCATCTGAGAGGTCAGGCAGAAAATGGCTTTTTCTTTACAGTGAGGTCTAGGAAAGACAAGGACTAGTGTTGTGGGGTAGGCAGGTAAAGTTACATAATCAGACAGTTGTTCAGGTAATCATTATCTTTGAGGTCATTTGACTCTTCTAAGGAATTCTAGATTCTGCATTCAAATGTTTGTTTACCCTGAGAGGCAAGTCAAAATTAAGGGAGTTTAAGGAAGTCATTCATGAATCTTCTTTTGGTCTTGTGAGAAAGGGGAGCTCTTTGAGGTAAACTCTTTTGTGGAACACTAAAGGATGGGTAAATCTCTTGATCTTAGGGTTCAGGTAAAGTAAATATTGTTAGCTCAGTGCAATGTCAATCAAAATCCCAGCTATTTTTTTGTGTGGAAATTGACAAGCTGACTGAATTTATATAGAAATGAAAAAAGTCAGAAATAATGAAGGCAATCATGAACAAAAAAAAAACACATTTAGAAGACTTAAAATTACAAGATACTATGACCTATTATTAAGACAATAGCATATTGGCATAAAGCTTGAGCAAATGGATAAATAGATTAAGTTAAAAAATCCAAAAACAGACCCATTTATAGATGGCCTCCTGATTAATGCCTGTAGTAGATTGATTAAATCAAGGCTCCCAGTTCTTTATTGCTTCCTATTCATGCTAATTTGCAATGTGATTTTGCTCTGTCTGCAACCAAGAGGTCATTGCATTTCCCTGTCCTTGAGTCTGAGTTTGGCCACTTGTCTGAGTCCATTGGCTGTGGGCAAAGGTTTCATATGCATAGACTAGAAAAACAAGGTTGTGTTTCTACTCCCACTGTTTCCGCTTGACCATCACTATGAGAACACAGTCAACTTAGTCTGCTGGAGGGAGAAATGTGTCCCAGCTGA
This sequence comes from Galemys pyrenaicus, assembly GCA_019455555.1. Taxonomy (NCBI): domain Eukaryota; kingdom Metazoa; phylum Chordata; class Mammalia; order Eulipotyphla; family Talpidae; genus Galemys; species Galemys pyrenaicus. The sequence continues at coordinate 442,657 of JAGFMF010011733.1, read as the reverse complement.
GACCATCATCCTGGAAGTGGACAACTGGAGTCTAGAAGGAGTTAGCCAGATGTCAAAGAAAGACAAACATTTAAAGAACAAAAAAGGGCAATTAAATCAAGGGAAAATGAATATTTGAATGGAATGAAATTGAGAGTGCTCACTAGGCTTAGTAATGAGTGATGTTTACAGAGCTGTAATGATTTTAAAAACTATATATGGAATTATTAAAAATGTGATGAAATTATACTAAGTTAAAGGAGGAGGGGAAGTAAGAGAAGATGGCAGGGTGGCTGGGGATGTGTCTTCCAGTGCATGGAGTCAGTGAGTAAGAGTTGCAGATAAAAAATCAATATCTGTATTATATTCATGGCTATTGAAAATAGCAAATGTTTGAAGGAAAAACTAAAAGGATTGAAATAATCTCTGAGGTGTGGGGGATGGGGAAACAGGATAATGGGACAGATGTTCAGATGTTTTTTCACTGTATGTTGTATATTGTCTTCGTAGTCTTTTGACTTGTAAATCGTGTATAAAAATAGTTTTTAAATAGTTTTAATAAGAAACTATCCTGATCAATTCTTACCTTAGACCCCTAATATGACTGTGTAGCCTAACTTTATTATTGATTTCCGTTTTGCTCCATTGACTAAGTTCATGAGATTTCCTGAAACATCTAAAATGTAGTGTCTTACTAGTGAGACTTCAATAGTTTTAACACCAGTAGAACAATACAGCTGATTAGAAAGATCGGGTTGGGCCCACCACTTGAGTCCCTCTACCCCTGCAAGTTTGCTGCAACAAGAGCAGATTCATTAGGTCTACAAGTGGAAGCGAAGGTGCGAGGATAAGGACACAGGCAATGTGAGGACTACTGGCCAGTAGCCAGTATGTCCAACACACTGAAGTGATCGAATGTTCCTTGCTTTTGGCCTAGGTATTGGGTCCCCACCCTTATTTACTCAAAGAGCTAATGATAAAACAATAAATTCATAAAGTAAACTGGGGTTGTGATGAATACTCCAGTACTGTTTTGTCAGTAACTGGACTGTGTTCTGTCATTAACCTTCATACACCCACTCACAAAATGACTGTTTCCTCAGTAACACTCACTTTTGAACTTTTTTTTCAACAATCCCTGTATTTTTTTTAATTGTAAAATAATGGAAATCTAATTGTGCTATAAGGGTGGTGGTCTGACAGTAAGATGACTGACTTTGTTACATTGTGTTCTATCCTAACTTTGTATTCTAGTTTTTAAAAAAAACTACACATTGCTAGCCTTTAGTGCCCTTGATAAAAAATGAAGGATTACAGTTGTCTGATATGTACAAATTAACTTGAAGTTAAGGATAATCCAGCATCTAAGTTTCCCCAAGGAAGAGTTGCTCAAAATGGAATGACTCATTTTTGACAAATTTCACAAATACCCTCTCTGATGAGGCTTCAACAAATGTCACCTCTTTTGTGAGTTTTCTAAGAACTCAGTGGACTGTGATTTTTAAAAAATGTAAATGAAATAGCCATCTCTCCTATATGCTTTCTTCACTGTGTTCATCACTGCTGTGCTCAGACTCTCTCAGGACTTGGGGTGCTTTTGAACTGGACCAAACATCTGTGATAAGATGGGGAATAACAAACTTATGATGGAAGCATCCATCATTGGTGCATTGGTGGGGGTTTCCTGTTAAACATATCCTTTCCACATGTGTGTTGTTTACTTTGTTGTTGTTGATCATGCCCTAGGCATGAACTTGGGCATTGATCATAATCAGGGAACATTCTGGTGCAGAGGGAAGGTAAGATATGAAGATGGTGTGACTCAGAGTCTAAGATATAGGGACAGGAAAGATGAGTAGTGAAGATGGGTTGATCTGTACAAAATGGACTGGTCTTGACCTGTCTATACTGACATCTGCCTTCTACTCTGTTTTTTTTTTTTAAGATTTTATTTAAGTGTACTGGGGTACAGGCCAGAGGTGAGGGGTGAGAGGATTCACCAGAGACAGAGTGAAGAGCAGAACAGGCAGATCGACTGAAATACACTGCTGAGGGGAGCAGCAGGTGAGGCTTGAGAGGTCTGCTGTGCCACATGGGTCCCCTCCCTGACTGAGGATTGAACTCATGCTCAGTGACTGTGGAAGCTCCACAGTGCTGTGCTCAACCCCTTGCACCACGAGGGAGGCCCCTGCCTTCTATTCTTGCTGCCATGTTGGCTGTTGTTCCTTTAAGACTCTGCTGAATTACCTTCATTCCTTCCGTTCAAGTGCACCTCCCTATATGTGAGCCCGTGCTGTAGTTCAACTAACACATTAGTCTAAGAACACATTGAAGACTATCTTGTCTTGTACTATGTTTGGGCAAAAATGGCCATGTGGTGCCCCTGAATCATTCTTTGACTGCTTAACTGTCCGTCCAAGCAACAGTTGTAGCCATTGGCTTGTCTCTGGAGTTTTTGATACTTTCTTGTACTCTGGCCCAGAATTGACACCCAGGAATGCACTGCTGTCCCATTTCTGTAAAGTAATAGGAGTTGGACAAGTCTGCACTTACTGTGAAACTCTCCTTTTTCAGGAACCTAGAATTTACATTCACTCTTTACCTCCCTTCTCATTCTGACTGGGACTGTTTGGCCAATGTAGTGGGTGAAATGAGAACTAAGGCAGGAACTTTTGTCATTACTCATCAGTTCTCCTGAATAATGCCTTTTGTTCACTTATCAGTTGTGGACTCTAGAAGCTAGAGATTCTAGAGAACAGAAGTAGGAAGTGTGTTTTCTCAAAATCTGAGAGTTTACTTCTCTTTGTTTTTGATGTTTCTTCTTCCTCCAGAGACAGTGGGTATAAAAAGGTTTAATGAAGGAAATGGACTTTAAAAAGGCTTTAATGAAGGAAATGGACAAATTACTAAAGGGAAATAGGCTTATTAAAGGATCATTAGTATTTCAAAATATTCAGTCATATGATAACCAAGCAGTGAACTCACACATATAGAAATCAATCACTATGGTACTTGATTTTGAGGGAAGGAAAAGTAAATTTTATTACCAGGCTGACCAACAATAAGACAAGGTTCAAATCTGTCTCCTCAGTCTGGGGGCTAATTATTTTTATGGGAGTGAATAAAGAAATAAGGGTAAGCATGAGGAAACTGAACTTGGCAGGTCTTGATTGGTTAAAAACAAATCAATTCATATATGGAGAGTTTTTTCTTCAGGTGATTTTAGTTCCTAGGCTATGGTTTCTTGGTTCAGACTGGCTGAGAATTCAGCTTAAGCCAAATACTTCGGCTTGGGTTGTGTGTCCTCATGCCACTGTTCCCAAAGCTGGGAAAGCTACCTGGCTGCTCCTCAGATCTCCTGTTGGTGCTGTGTTTCTGGCCAGTACTTAGTCCAAGTCCCCACAGGTTCCTGGCTTCAGGACTGAGACTCTGTCTCCTGCTACTCTTCTTCTCACAGATGCAGTCCAAGATGTCCCCACCCAACCACATGGACAAGCAAGTCCATTCCACAGGCAGGCAGGCTCCATGGGGCCCCATGTAGGGAGAAGGGCTAAACACCACACTTGGGCTACTTCTCTCAAAACAAACATTACAGAATGAACTAGGTGTGGTTCAGGTGTCTGATCTTGGCTTCAATATTTGTGAGTTCTGCAGCAGTCTAATACAGCTGGAACAATAGGGAAGTCAAGTTCAATGACCACACCAGAGATAAGGATGCTTCATACCACAGTGTTTGCCTGTTGCTTCTGGGAGGAAATGGAATTACCCTTGGATAATGGAGAATGAACATCACTTCAGCCGGAAGGATTTTGATAGAGGAATGATTGGGATAGTCTTTCATACTAAAGTGGATTGCCAGATAAAGAGAAGGAATAAATCTGAGCACATCTAGGACTTATATGAAGGCAGTTCAGCTAGAAAGTTGAAAGCATTCTGTCTCAAATAGCCTCTGGGGCAAGCTGTGTGGGTTTCAGTCATGAATCTACCCCTTCTGACTTTATGACCACAGGTATGGGATATAAACATATGTAGTTAACTAAACAGTAATAGTACTAGATATTGCTATAATTTTAATTTTACTTGGGAGAAAAGCTAAATTCTAGAAAGGTCATGAGGGCTTTAAATGTGATCAAAAAAGACCTCACCAGAAAAGGAGTGAAAGTTCATTTAGTCAATGCTGCTTAACTTAATTAAAGCAATGATTCTCCTATTCAGTGTGGGTGTGAGAATGTGTAAGGTTTTCATCAGAAATTAAGTACCTAGGTCACCATTTCCCCTCAGTGTTTGTGACTCAAAGGCCAGCGTGCGTTGGAAACAACGAGTGTTTTTAATAAAGTTAATTCTCAGAGCTGGGATATGGTGAGGCAGGTGAGGTGCTGAGGGTGCAGGTTTGAGGGAGTGTTGACTCAGAGTGGGAATGGTAGGAGTGGAGAGGAGAGACAAAAAGAAACAAAAGAACAAAACCCAAGTGTAATTGAGTTTGTGGCTTATTGAGTGTGTTATGCTCTGGGGAAACAAAAGTGGGAATTCTAAGGTGGTCATTCATTCTTGGAGAACGTCTTTTTTCAAGAAGGATCTGCACCTGTTCTGTGGTGGTCTCCAGTACCCGTTTAGACCCATCAGGAGTGGCTCCCTCAAAACTCCCTGCTGTAAAGCACTCTGAGCTTCCCTCCCCCTTCAGCACAAAGTACTTTCTGGAATCTGCTGTTGTTGCCTGTGATGAGTTCAACCAGGAAGAAAGGGACTTTCATTTCCATCTATTTGCCTCCTCTCCCCTACAGTACACCACATGTTTCAGCTCTTCGACACCTTCCATTAAGGAGTGTACTTGCCAGTGACACAGATGTTCAGTTTTTTTGGAAAGTAAAATCCTCCAGTCATTGGAAATGATTTCGTGAGGAAAATCTAAAGGCAAATGGACTGTAAAATATCTCTGAGATGAAAAAACAGCCTGTAATGCTAAAAAATTTAGAGAAGAGTGATGAATTCTATGATCTCCTTCGTATTTATCATGCACAAATGTCATAGGATTTTAGAACTGGAAGGGGCCTTGGTGATCATCTACCAAAGCAGATATGAAATGAGAGTGAGGCGATGATGAGTGCAAAGATCATTTAATTATGAAAATCTCCTTTGTAAAAGGAGTGATAAAGGGAGAGAGCCTCTATTACTATGAAAACAGCGGCCCAGGACTGAGGACTTATCCGTCTGGGCACATGGCAATTAGATGTTTGAAGACAAAGAACAGAAGAGACTAAGGTCAGGGAAGGACAAGAATAAATCAAGAAAATGAATGAGGCAAAAAAAAAAAAAAAAGAGGAAGCCTTAAAGCAGTGGGGTTTTGAAGTCAGTTCGATTCTGTTTTATACCATTGTTAATGTGCAAGCAGAAGAGCATGCTATTGAGAGCAGGGTGTCTTAAATGCCTTATGGAGAACTGTTTCTTTGACTACTCCAAGTAAATTAGGTGCAATTAAAGGACACTGATTCTGTATTTGGGAACACTGGGGAATATAGTTTTCTTATTCTTTGGTGGTATTCACTGGGCAGCAATGAGGCTTCCTTTGAAAGATGTTGACAAAAATAGAACCAACTGTGCATTCTGGAAATGCCTATGCTTATTTGGTTTGCTTTCTAGTATTTCTTAAAGGTCTGTACCTGCTGCTCCCCTCAGCAGTGTATTTCAGTAGATCTGCTTGTTCTGCTCCCCACTCTGTCTCTGGTAAATCCTCTCACCACTCCCCAACACACACTTCTGGTCTACATCCCAGTTCTTCAATGCATAAATAAGATAAATATTTTAAAAATCAATAGGATTTTGATAGGATTTCCACTGAATCTATAGACTATTTCATATGTCGCTCTATAGATTGACACCTTAACAATATTAAGTCTTCCAATACATGGATATTAGTCGTGTTTTCATTTGTTTAGATTTTCTTTAATACTTTCAGCAATGTTGTATTATTTTCATCATACAGACCTTTTTCCCTTCTAGTTAAATAAGGTCAATTCATTTGTGTTTTATAGATCAGAGCTTAGTGGTGGTATCTTGGTTTTATAGAGTAGACCGTGTTTAAGAGGATAGCTTAGCATTACCTTATTCCTAGTCTAATAATATAAGTTAGATTTTATAGAAGTGGCAAAGGAAAGATCATCAGGTCACTTAAATAAAGATCCCAAAATTAAGTTCTTCAAGACCTCAAGGTATAGACCTCAAGGTATAATAATAATTCTAGTTTCCTGAATTTAGTTGCTACACTTTTAATCAGTTAACCTACTGGTAGTCACTTGAGTTCTCAGTGATGGATTTGTCCATATCAGATCTCACAAAATAGATTAATGATATGAATATGTAGGCTATCCTCTTGCTGAGACTCCAAGTTGTGGTTCAAAACAGGTATGTCATTGGTCTAAAACCCATGATGTTAATTTCATACACCCTATGACTTGTCATATACATCTACTAAGTCTCCTACCTTCCAGTTTATCTCCTTCCTGCTTCTGCCTATTTCCTTGAGACAATACAAAGGAAATAAAACTTGAGATGTGACTTATGATTCTTTTCCTTTCTACTCTTAGTGGATATGATGTTCTATGCTAAAGGCAAGAAATAGCAGGCAGAACTCAAGGAAAAGACTGTGAAGCTGTCAATCAGGATCACAGCCCAGTGGGAAGCAACCAGTGGGTTTTGGGGCTCAGTGAGAATCAGCCAATCCCTTTCACAGCTCAGCAGCAGGAGAGCCTGGCTGGCAGTCAGCAGCCAACAAAGGGGGGCTGGGATTCCTGGTTAATTTCCACCTCTCTTTCTTTCAGAAAACTATAAAAATAAACAACGTGGTATGTTTTAATACAGTTCAAAATGAGTAATAATGAGATAGGGGAAGTTGTACGATTAAATAAGTTATAGAAAATGATTCTATCCAGGGGACAGAATGATAATAACCAACTGTACTTTTTTCACCTTTTCCAGTGGGTTCATTTTCTATAATAAAAGGAAACTTAATGGAGAGAGTGAGGATCCATATGTTAGTATGTTGGGACAATTTCTCCAAAAAGGATGTTGTTATAATCTAGTGTTTGTACATTTTGACACTTTAAAAGTGTCCTGGAGGTGATTTGTTTGTGAAAGTTTAGCACTTTTGCCTAGAAATTCTCCTAATGCTCACACTCCATGAGGAACTCCATCCGTTATCTTTGCAGAGTGATTGACACATGTTTTTCTATAATAAGCCTGATAGTATATATTTCAAATTTGTGGCCACAGTCTCTTTTGGTTACTCTGATATTGTAAATTTAACAATAGGCTACATGTAAACTAATAAACACAGTTGTTTTTTAATACTTTGTGATTTATGGATGGTTAAATTTTAATTTCCTTTTACTTTCATATGTCATGAAATATTCTTGTGGTTGTTTTTAACCATCTAAAACTGACAACTATTCTTAGTGATCAGGCCTTCATTTGTTGATGTAATATAATCAGCTTGTCTCAAGTCAGTCAAAGCTTGTTTCTTCAGTCTGGTCACAGAAATGGACATTTTTGCTTGGAGACTTCTTGAAAGTCTTCTATCTAGAGTTTTATTATGAAAGAATTTCTAACAGTGAGTTAATCAGCCCATCCTTTGCCTCACATGTTCTTTGTGTGTGTGTGAGAGAGAGAATATTTGAGTTTTACACTTCCAGCAGAATTCAGTCACATGTTGTAATGTGAATTACCTATAACACCATGTTTTCCACTATGTCCTCAGACCTTATTCATTTTATGACTGAAAGTTTGTGCCCTTCTAGTATCACCCCACTTTCCTCACACCCAGTCTCTAGCAGCCATCATTCTGTTCTCTGCTTCCATGACTTCAACTTTTTTATTTTAATTTTTTTTAATTTAAATGCTTAAAATTTATTATTTTTTTTTAATTTGGATTCCACATATAGGTTATTCTGTGCAATATCTGCTTCCTTTGATGTACTGGACTTAGCATACCTCCCTCTAGCTCCATCCATATTGTCACAGATGGCAGGGTTTTCTCCTTTTAAGGTAGAATTATACTTATGTATCATGCCCTGTTTTCTCTTCATTTATCTGTCAAGAAATACTTAGTCATTCCCATACATTGGCTATTACAAATAAAGAGGGAGTACAGATATCCCATTGAGTAATCACCACACACACACCTTTGGATATATACCCAGGTGTAGAATTGCTGAATCATTTGACAGTTCTACTTGTAATTTCTTGGGAAACCTCCATATTATTTTCCATAATGACTACAACAGTTTACATTCCTGCCAACCTTCTGACGGGTTTGAGGGGACATCTCATCGTGGGCTTGATTCACAGTTCCCTGGTGATTAGTGATGCTGAGTACTCTTTCATGTTTCCTTTGAGTTCTTGCTTCCTTTTTTTTTTTTTTTAATATTTATTTATTTATGCATACAAGAGATGGGATACAGGCCCGAGGTACAGGGGGTGAGAGGACTCACCAGAGACAGCGTAGGGAACAGAACAGGCAGATTGACTGAAATACACTGCTGAGGGGAACAGCAGTTCAAACTCATGCTGCGGTGGCTATGGATAATTTGATAGTGCTGTGACTTAACCCCTTGCGCCACCAGGGAGGCCCCAACCTTTGAGTTATATCTATGTCTTCTTCACAAGAATGTTTACTCAGATCATTTGCCCACATTTTAAGTAGGTTTATTTTTTTGTGTGTGCTATTGAGTTATACTTTACATATTTTGGATATTAAGTCCTTATCAGGTATGTGGTTTGCAAATATTTTCTTCCATTCTTGAAGTTTAATTGCTGTTTTGTTGGTGGGTTATTTTCTCGTGCAGAACAATTTTGGTTTGACATATTCTCACTTGTTTATTTTTCCTTTTGTTACCTCTGCATTTTCTATGTCCATAAAATCTGTCAAGACTGATGTCAAGGAGTTGACTGCCTATTTTCTTCTAGAAGTTTTGTGTAATCAGAAACCAGAATGGTGTTTTGTTGTATGACCTCCCTCTGCCCCAGCCTGGGTGAACAGACATGGTGTGTGCTTCTCTACCTGGTTAAACTCAGGTATTAAAAACAAAAATGAACTGCCATTTATAACAACAAGGATAGAATTGGAGAGGATGATTCTAAATGGCATAAGTCAAAAGGAGGACAAATATCAGTAATTTCACTCATAGAAATTCAAGAAATTAACAGTATAAAATAAAGGAACAGGGAAAATTAAACCAAACAAACCTTAGAAATCTGGCTGCAGGGCGGAGTCTTCAAAATGAGGGGAGGGTGTATGCGGGTAGTGGGTGAAGGACTGTAACGGTGTAGGACTTTGTGTACTTTGGTGGTGAATGTGGTGACATACATCTGAAAAGTTGTGAACCTATACCCTTAAATCATATAAGTATTGTAAACCAGTAAATATTATACAGCTACATCTTGCTTTCTTGACAACTTGCAACTTGAGGTGACTGTACTAAGCAAAATAAGAAAGTATAAGACAGTTATCAGATGCTTTCTCTCATATATGAACTATAAATAACCAAATAAAATAAACTAACAACTCATCAAAAAAACAAAAATAGGTCTTAGACTCTCTGAAAAATACAGTGGTTCCCATCAGGAGACGGGAATGGGGATTTAAGTGAAGTGTAAAGAGTGTCAATGAAAGCAGTACTAGTACTTGGGTGAGGGGTGAGGTGAGACTTCTAATATCTATGGATGTGAAGATATATTCCAAAATTTATGAAGTCTGGTAAATCAATGAAAGATGGATAGGTGGACAGGTGGATAGATGGAAGAATGCTAATTAGGACCTGGAACCTGAGGTATAGACCCTTAAAAACCAAGCCATGTAATTCTGTCAGGGAAAGACTGAACAATGGGTATTTTTGTCTGTGCTGCCACACTGAGCCTTATGGGGAGAGCCAAGGAGAGTGACCATTCAATTCACACACTCAACCTTATCTCCTTTGCTACAGTCATATGAGTGATACATACGTCAATAAGTGTGGTGAACACAAACCCCATTGTATTTCTGAGATCAGTGTTTTGGATACCCATCCGTCACTTGGGAGCCTTTATAACTGAGGTCATATGTGTGTTGTCAAACCCATTTTGCTCCTCAGGGATAAGCTGGGAGTTCGACATTCCCTCCTATGGGTGCTGTGCATGGATCAGACTTTTGACAAGGGTGTATCTCAGACGTTCCTACTCATTTTAATGTCAGTATTTCTCATCTGCCTGTTGGAGTCACTAAGATAGTTTGTGTTGATCTCTCAAAGAGGATTTTCCCATGTGTACCTGTACTTCAATACAGATTCAATACAGAATGAGAGAAACTCAGGAGGCAAATTATGTTGCCATCTTGGTCTGAATTCAAGACCTCCAAACAGATTTTTACTTCTACCAGATGTTGACCAGATCAGTATAAAGCATACAATTTAAGAACAGTCAAGTCAAAGAGAATCATAGGATGATCCATGGACGGGGAGTAGGGACAGCCCACCCTCCAGAGCTTCTGTGGCTTTACTGGCCAGTGTCTTCACAGGGAAGACACTCACATGTCAAGAGATCAGAGTCACCAGCAGGTTCTCAGGAAATGGATTCAGTGCAGTCCTCTGAAGGACAGAAGAAGTGAGCACTTACCTAAGTGCCCGAGAAAGTCCTAGTCTCAAAAAGAAGGAACAGAAAAGCTGGAGCACCAAAGGCACTTTCATTGCAGATGGAATCATAAATAATATAGACAGACCTTTTCCTGAACATGTTAAGATTTAAATTTTTAAATACCAAATCATGTGCCTTAAATTATTTGGGCATTTAGTACTCTCTGTAAATTGCTATGTTTAATATATGTAAATCTCCTATTTTTATTATTGTTGGGAAATTGCTAGTCATTTATAATTTAAATAATATACCTGCAGGGTGGGGGATGGTGTCACTCAAAGGTGTTACATTTATTTTAAGGATTTAAGCTTTTTCACATGTATGAACTACAGGCGATATAACACAATGATGAAATAAGTAGTCAAAATTTGAATCAACTAATCTAATACCTTGACGATATTAACGTAGAATTTAAATTGACTGGTAAAAAGAGATTGATTAATAATATTTTAATAATATAATTCCCTGAAGAAGTTAAACTCCTTTGGAGTCCTGGCTTTGCTTTTATTGCTTGTATGATCTTGGGAAAGATAGTAAAAACCACTTATGAGTCAGTTTCTCAAATTCAAAAATGGAAATGAAGGCACAAATCCCGTAGGAGTAAAATCAGGTAATGGTATAACGTATTATGCATGTAGTTAAGCACTCAATAAATATTCACTGTGAAGTTGGTGGTAGTGGTGATGATGATTACAGTCATTAAGTTATAGGGAAAATCAAAACAAGTCACAGAAGACAACTAAGATAGCACCCATTTTTGCTAAATTTTATATAGAGGATGTTTATTCCTCTAGTAATGGTTTTGCCCTATTTTCAGTGTAAATGGTGCTACCAAAATTATTACCCAGTTGACTATTATGTGATTTTGATGGAGTAACCTCATTTAAACTCTGTGCTAACCTATTTCATAAAACCATCCCCACGTTCAAACAGAGAAAACTATTCATTAGTCTTACCGGATGCTTCCATATGCTTAGCATTAATCATTGTTTAGCTGGGCAAACAAGAGTTTGCATTTTATTCTTGATGCCATTAGGGAAATTAGTGTAAATGAGAAATTTCATTCTAAAAAGCCCTCAAATATACCAAACGCTTTCACACCTAAATGTTACATAATATCATTTAGCATTCTTCTAGTCAGAAGTCAGCTGTTTTGTGTAATGTTAGAAAATTGTTATAACTTAATTTTTTTGTAGAGTAATTAAAATGAAGGGAGGAACCAAGAGAATTAAAACCTAGTCTCTCATCATCTAGTCAGAACTTCTAGGGAATATGTTGATCTCTATACTGGTGTGTTTTTTCCCTAGGAGTATATATACATCTGTGTTTTATTAATTCATTGCCACTCAACTCCAAGCCTACTCTTCTTAACTTTGTTTTTATGATGCTGTGGTTAAGACTAGACAAATCTTTCCAGCCCTTGCTGGTAGCTCCTGCCAGCTGGGAGAAGAGGGAAAGGGGAAGATAGTAGACGGACAAAGGAAATCCCTCCCCCTTTATAAATGAAATATTGTTTTATATCCTTGTTAACATTTTGGCTGTATGGAATTTTTGCCCTTGTGTGTGGCGACTGTTGCTCTCCCACTATCAAAGCAACCATAGAGTAGTCCTGTCCCTTGGTCCACTGTGCTCTCCCCACACCTCCACTCTGCTCCCTCGCCTTCTGGATGCCTCAGCTCTGTGGTCAACTTCCAAGGGTTGATTTTAGTATTTGTCTTTTTCTGACCCTTTGTTTCATTTCTCTGTAGTCCACATATCATTGAAGCCATCTGGTATTTATCGTTATCTTTCTCTTCCTGGCTAACTTTACATAGCATGATCCCTTCCACATCTATCCATGGTGCCACAAATGGCATGTTAATCTTTTTTGATCACCAGTAGTATTCCATTGTTTATCTTCTCTCACGAATCTGTCCACCACACCTCACCAAGGGTTCTGTCACAAGCCAGCAGTTGTTTTCTGTATCAGCTGGCATTTGCATCCATGGTATTCTCACAATCCCAGAATGAAACAAATGTGACTTTTCCTGAGGACTATATGTTCCTAAGAACACTAGTGCCACCCAAGTGCCCCCCAACCCTCACCTCAGAGTCTAGGTCTTGGATCCCTGAGGAGACCCGGGCCTTCTCAATCCTGATAATGCAGTTTCACCCTTTGTTCCCTCAGCCCCAGTGACTATGGCTGCTTGGTGGAGACCTGTGATGTCTAGATGCTGCCCTTGGCCTCTCTACTACTCTATCTCACCTCTCTCTCTTTTCTTTAGCTGTTAAGGCATAAATCCCCATGAAGGAAAGCATGATCTGAAACAATGCTATTCTTGAGAACTAGAATATAAAACACAGATTTAAGGTTAATTATTTCTACAGCCACATTAAGGAAAGGAAAAATAAAATAGATGAAGTCATTTTTTTTAACTCTATGGAAACTTATTTTTTTTTCTTCAGCACCATCCCCTGATATACTCCTGTCTATTTCTTTATTCTTTGACCCTCATTTTTAACCTCAGAAACCTCACTGCCTGTATGAGTGTCTACTAGTGTTCATCAGTATTTTGCTTTGAATCATCTACTGTGTAAATGTCTAATGTTTATTTTTTACCATTCCCTAGAACTCCCTCCATTTTTTTTAGTAAATAGCAATGTTTTTCTTTCCTGATGATTGGGTAAATAATAGCCCACTGTGTGGATAAGATCACATCTTCTTGATCCAGTCCTCCATCAGTGGGCACTTAGGTTGCTTCTGTATCTTAATGATTATAATGAAATGACTACAATAAACAGGGTAGAGCATTTTTTCTTTAAGTTGATGGTTTTATATTCCTTGGATAAATGCCCAGTAGTGGGATTGCTGGGTCCTCTAGTATTTCCATTTTTAGTTTTTTAAGGTCAATCCAGATTACTTTCCATAATGACTACAGCAGTTTACATTTCAGCCAACAGTGCACTGGGGTTCATCTTTCTCCACATCCTCTCCAGCACAGTTTGTTGGGCATATTTTAAATGTGTGCCTTTCTCATAGGTGAGAGATAACATATAATTTGGCTTAAACCTGTAAATATTTTCTCCTTTTCAATAGGATATATTTTAATTTACTTATATGTTCTTTCACCATGTAAAAGTTTTTCCTTTTGAGGTAATTCAATTGTTGTTTTTGTTCCTACTTACTCTGTTGTAGAGATTAAGTTCCCAAAAATATCTTTATCATTGATGTCATAGGACATATCACCAATGTTTTCTTATATATATATTTTATTGTTGCAGGTCTTATATATAAATCTTTAATTCATTTGGAGTTCATTTTTGTGTATGGAGTAAGAGATCTTTTTTTTTTACATGGGATTCTTTCTTTTACATGGGCTCTTCCCATTTCCCCAGCACCATCTTTAAAGAGACTCTCCTATTCTCTAATGTCTGTGTATCTCTCGAACTACTTCTATATGTTAAATCTATTAAAGGAAATATATTGTTTAATTTCCTCTTTGATTCTTTGGTTATTCCAATGTTATTTAGTAGCATATTGTTTAGTCTCTACATATTTGAGGTTTTTCCAGTTTTCTTTTGAGGGTTGATTTCTAGTTTGCTACCTCTGTGATCAGAGAAAGTGCTTGATAAGATTTTAATCTGTGTGAATTTATTGACACTTGTTTTGTGACCCAACATATGGTCTATACTCAAGAATGCTCCTTGCACAATTGAGAAGAATGTGTACTCAGCTTTCGGGGGGCATGGAGAGCCCTGTAAATACCTATTAAGCCCATCTGCTCTCAGTCCTCATTTGCGGCTGTTGTTTCCTTTTTCATTTTCTGCCTGGTTCATCTGTCCACTGATATAAGTGAGGTATTGACATTCTCATCTCACTTATGTATGTAATCCAAAGAAACAAAGCAAAGGAATAGACAAAATGAAGCCATGACAGACCTTTGGAATCTGACTGTAGAACTGAGGCTACTAGAGGGGATGGAAATGGGAGCCAATGGACGGAAGGAACACTTGGTACTGAAGATAGAAGTCACTACAATACACCCACCACCAAAACATACACTGTGTTGTACATGACTGTTAGCTCAACAACACCACCAAAAAACAAAACATTGATGGGCCTTGACCTACATGCCCATATGCAGAGATGATTCTCAACTTTTTATTAGGTTTCCATCTTGTTTTGAATAGTATTCATAAACCCTTCACAAACCAAGTGCAGACTTTATGCCTCTGCTAAAGTGCAGACATGTCAGGCCATAGTAAGATGCTGCTGCCCACCAGCCCACTGGTCAGATGTTCCAGTGTCACAGCCTGTGCACATCACAACTTATGTTTAATAGTGTAGACTTTGTTGACCATAAATAAAGGCAGTTATTTTACAAAAGAAGAGGATTTATTCATAAAACAAACAACAGAAAAGAGGTCCGGAGATGATCTGCATAGAGAGTCACCCATACTTGCAGTCAGACACCTCTCTGTCCTAGGACCACCCCTAAAGCCTTGCAAGGGGAGACAGAGGGAAGTTGCCATAACCCAAGGCATGATGGGTTATGTAGTTTACTAATATGCTACATATGTGGACTCTCTCTAGACTCATTTAAATAGGATTCTGAGCACTAATTTTTGCAGCATTTAGTCCTCATTTTATACAAATGAAAGAAAAAAATGCTATGAGTGTTGCTATCAAGCTATACCTTGTTGGTCATGAATTTAATGTAATTTGAAGAAAACTGATGATTATGTACTATTCACCAAGGGTGGCTCCTTGACCTTAAGCCAGTCAACATGTGCTATATGAGGAAAAAGAACAAAGAATTAGCATTCCAAATGCTGGAAACACATTATCAAAGACTGTGTCTGAAAGATTAGATATAATTATGAATATAATACATATTTTAATTCTCTGGGAATCAGACCTGCCTCAGAACACCTAATTATGGCTAAACAAGTTCCTCATACTTAACATCTTAAATACCTTTTGCATTTATTGAAGAAATTTTCCACAGATATTTTTTATAAAAAGGGCACATGGGCTGTGTAATGTTGCCCTTAATCTATTATGCACATCTTCGCATGCCATTAATCATTCACCCAATAAATGCTTTTTAGTAGTCATTTGTTTAAATTACCCTCCATTGTCAGATATTTCTATTGTTTCTAATGTAAAAATAAAAGCTTTTAAAGCCTTAAAAAAATAAAAGCTTTTAAAGTCTTTGCATACAACCTTAATGATTCCCTCTAAAAATTTCCCCTAAGAGTGGCTGAGGCCTCACAGTGGATACCGTTCTTTCACCTTGGGCTGTGCACTGCCACCCTGATTTCTAGACCATCCCAGGGACACCTCCGTTAGCAGTAACTAGGAACATGCATTTTCTAGTGCTCACTAATTAATTTGAAACAACATAAAGAGTTGAAAACATTATCTCACCTAATTCACGGCACTCTTGTTAATATTGTTTAATCATCTGTTGAATTACTGTTTGTTCCCACATATTAAATCTCCATTAATCATATAGAGTTGAATCATTTTAATTTCCATTTTCTTTTTTGGTAAGTGGCTCGGCATTTTTGGCCGTATTAATGTTGAAAGAGAGCCAAAGAGTAAAAGTGATTAATCAGAAAGAGAAGGAAAGCAAATCCAAGCAAAAGGATGAAGCACCTGATTGTTCCATGAACTTTAAGCCAAAAGTGTTGAAAAATTTTGCCTTATATTTGTCCTCTTGCTTGCAAATCTCAATTATTTGCAATTTTTGTGCATGTTTACTTGGTCATGTTGTTTCCCCTAGGTTCTCTTTCTCTTTGGTTCATTCTTAAATAATTCTCTTATTTTACCTCCAAGCCCCAGTCAAGAAGGAAGGGAAAGAGAAGGAGCATCATTGTTTGTTTTGGCTGCTATAACACAATGCCACAGTATGGGTGGCTTACAAGCAACAGAGATTTATAGTTCACTGTTCTAGAAGAGAACTGAAGTCCAAGATCAGGCTACATTTTCTAGGGTTCCTATTTAACACCTTTGACTGTACTCTTGTGTAGTGGAGGAAAGAGGCAATTTTTTTTAATTATTATTATTTTTAAAGAGCCTTGATTCTCTTTAGTATGGATTCACCCTGCTGACTCAAGCACCTCACAGAGGTCTCACCTCTGAATATTTGAATATTCATCATCTTCAGGGATTAGGGTATCAACATCCACATTTGGGGATGCAAGGAGCAAGGGAGAGAGGGAATAATGAAAGAAGAAAAAAACCCCCGAATACATTGGCCCTCATTTCTTCCCTCCGTGCCCAAGTCCCCAGCTATGCCTACCTACATTCTCTGTTAAACATGAAGGAAATACTAAAATTCAGATAGATATTTCCTCTGTTACGAATGACAACATCTGTTCTTTCCTGTTTCACTGCTGTTTATTCTTGCATTCATTCTTGAGACTCTGTGTGTGTGTGTGTGTGTGTGTGTATAAGAAACAAAGGCAGCACCAGGAGGAGCTTTGCCAATCAAGACAGATGCAGACATACATAAGTTGCCTAGGAGTTCTTGGAGCAGGTCCAATTAGAAACTTGGCCTTGGTGCAACTGTATAAATTGTATATAGATGGCTGTTTTTTGTATTCCTATTAGAAAGAAATTTTAATGTTCTCTTCTTACTTGATAATAGTAATTTACTGAGTCTTTGGATGCTGACAATGTATTAGACACTATACATTTACTTGTTCATATAGTTTCTCAACAGCCTGTTGGTAAGGTCCTCTTATGCACCCCACTGTGTCGATAAGATCTCTGAAGTTTGGGTTACTTGTTGATGTACTGGGTGAGTGTTTGATGGGGATCTGGCTCCAGTGTCTGCATTTGTCCTTTGCCCTGTTTCCTTTCAGAATGTCTCTGTTGACCATGGCTCTCCATATAAGAAAGAACTAGATGCTTCCTCTTGCTTTTTCACTGAAGAACTCAAATAGTACACTTAATTCTGTTTTCTTTATTTTTTTTTTTATTGAGTTAGTATTGGAACAACATTGTACATGATTTAGGGGTACAGGTTCATACCTCTTCAGAGCTATGTTACTACCCCACTCTCACCACCAAAATCCTAATAATCCTCTACCATAGTCCACTAGGCCCCCTTTTCCCTTTATTCCTACTGGCCTTCTCCACTGGTCAACTCAGTTCTGCAGCCAGAGTTCTAGAGTTTGTTTTGATTTGATCTTGTCTGCTCTTTGTTTTATTTGTTCATATTCTACCTATGAGTGAAATCATGTGGTATTTTTCTTCTCCTTCTATCTTACTTCATTTAGCAACATTCCTTCCTATTCCAACCTCATTGTCACAGAAAGAGGAAAGATACATATATATATCACAAAACTGAGTAGTATTCCATTGTATATATATAGACCACATTTACTTAATTATGTATCTGTCCTTGGTACTTAGGTTGTTTCCTTAGCTTGGCTGTTGTAAGATAGTGTTGCAGTGAACATCAATGTTCATGCTTCCCTTCAAATTTAGTGGTTTTGCATTCTTTGGGTAGATACCTAGGAGTGGAATTGCTGGGTCTGATGGTAAATCTATTTTTAATATTTTAAGAAACCACACACTGTTTTCCAAAGGGCCTAGACCAGTCTGCATTTCCACCAGCAGTACAAAAAGGATCCTTTTTCTCCACTTGGCCAATACATGTTCCTGGTTTTCTTAGTTTTAATGGTCATTACTAGGAATTGTCTCACAAGGTCTTTTTATTTGAAGTGTTACAAAGTACTTTTCTGTTCATCATTTTAGACAAAGTTTCAGTAGAGAGATGGACTTGCTCTTCTTTACTCTCACAGTTAGCTACTTCAAGTCTCCGATAAACATGCAAGGTGTTCTATGTCAACATTCAATTGTACCCACTGAAGGCTTGGGTTAGAAACCCACCATTTAAAGTGAAACCATAGTCCATTAGAAAATTTGCCAATGTCATAGAACCTAGTTTGCAGTGAGTACTTTCTAAGGGGAAAATGTGTTATTAAAATCAAATCAGTGCTTCATGCTACATGAGGAAAAGGAAAAGCCCATGGTCACCAAGGTTTGGTATTTTTTTTTTTAATCTAATAAGCGCTTTATCACTTTCAGTTTTCTCAGCTAGAGCCAGGGTTGTTTGGGAGTTATTATGAGATTTTAAAGAATGCTGAGTTTTTGATCTTGTCAGGGCTGCAAGTGCTTTATAAATGTCAGAGTTGGTGTGTAGGAATCTGGGACACTGCGCCAGTATGTACCCTGTGAGTCAGCTAATGAGGCCACAAGAGGACAGCCAAGGGGCCACTCCTGGCATAGTCCCGACTTTGAAACAGATTCTGGATCTGCTCAGTGAAAGAATTTCATGTTGTTGAATGGCAAGCAAGCATCAGGTTTAAATTAATTTATTGTACGTACCACAGGTTTATAATCTTAGAGGCCTTATAAGCATGGCTAATGCTCTGGTTGCCTACTCCTTTGGGGGAAACATTACATGGGTTTTTTTTTTCTCCCTTACTGTGCAAATGATCTCCTGAATATGAGCTCACACAATGCTTATCTTCTCCTGCTTTATTTTCTTAGTTGGATTGTTATTCTTTTTTTTAAATTTGTTTTAATTTACTGAAGTATACAAGAACGGGGGTGTAGGCCAGAGATGGAGGGAATGAGACCATTCAGCAGAGACAGAGTGGGGAGCAGAAAAGGTGGATCTACTGAAATACACTACTGAGGGGAGCAGCAGGTGGACAGGAGAGATCTGCTGTTCCACATGGGTCAGTTCCCTGGCCGGGGATTGAACTCATGCCACAGTGGCTAGCAATAACTTCATAGTGCTGAGGCTTTAACCCTTGTTCCACCAGGGAGGCCCCCTGGATTATGATTCCTTTACCAGCTAGTATTCAGTAACAGTTTCTTCTCTGGCAATAGTAGCCTTAAAAGAAGCACTCATGTAATGAATGGGAACAAACAAGATTGGCTTGCAGTTTTCAGTTTACCAGGATTATTCTCTTGTTGCCTGTATGGCCCTTGACTTTCTTTTTTTTTTTTTTAAGTTTACTGAGGAGAAAATAAACAGAAATAAAAGTGGGACACCCGGGCCAGTGGAACCAGGCCAGGGAGGGGCAAGGGAGCCCTGACCGTTGACTTTTAATTGAATATGAGTTTTATTATGGCCGTATAGTTGAAAGAGGTGCAAGGCTAATAATAAATAGTTACATTTGGAGTTTGTTTTTATGCTGAGATACCTTCATGCTCAATGATCAAACCAAAGCCATAAGGAAACATTCATGTTGAAAACACCCTTTGAAGTCTATTCTAAAATATTCCACTCAGAGAAGAGGATGGTGGATCAACAAAGAATAAAGTAACAGTTTCCAGATTTTGAAGATGCCCCTGGTTGCTTCCTACAGGCTCTCCTGGGTGTCAGGGTATGGATTCCATTAGGAGTACTAGATGCCTCCATGGATAATTCAGTGGAATAGCAGAGGGTTATTTGTTTATTTGTTTTTCCTTAAAATGACCACAGTTTGAAAGTGATTGGCTTTAATGTAAATGGGCATGGGCCAAAACATGCACAGCTAACTTTTTTTATATACTTCATACTCAGTAAGTGTTTCCCAAAATGTGTTCTACTAAACATTGGTTAGAAATGTTTTTGTTTTTTTTTAAATATTTATTTCTTTTCTAGTATTATTCCCTTTATTTTTTTGTCTTTTCATCCTGCTTTATTTTTTAATATAATTTTTTAAATTTACATATATTTGACATCAATTGTATCCCCATGTATTCCCGATCACCGTAACACCAGTGCACCATCACCTCAGTCCCCTGTGCTCCCGTCTGCCCTCCACCAAGTGTCCCCAGTTTGTCCTTTTCTTTTCATTTTTGGTTTTTGTTTCTTTCTTGTTATTATTATTATTGTTCTTATTCCTTTCCTTGATCTTTATTTGGTTCCTTAAAGATTTATTATTTATGCATACAAGTACTGGGGTACAGGCCATACATGTCAGGGGTGAGAGGATTCACCAGAGACAGAGCGGGGAGCGGAACACGTATATCAAATGAAATACACTGTCGAAGGGAGCAGAGGGTGAGGCAGGAGAGGTCTGCCTGCCAAGTGGGTCCCCTCCCTGGCTGGAGGCAGGGATCAAACTCGTGCTGCAGTGGCTGCGTTTGCTTCATGGTGTGTTGCTCAACCCACTGCACCACCAGGGAAGCCCTGGTTAGAATGTTTTAATGAATGAATTCCATAAGAACAGAATCTCTAGTCAGGAAAGTTTGAGAAATAATAGATTTAACAAAGTAAGATTTCTCAAAGCTCTTAATACATTTTTGTTTTAGAAGTCTCTAGGAGAGTGTCAAAGGATATATACGATCCCAAAGACTTTGATCATAAAATATCTTATGATGATTTTCCTGAATTAATGTCTTAGAGTTAACACCTGGGGAACCCATTCTCTGATTTTGATTGTTAATTTACATATACATTTTATTATTTTCTGTATATTCTGTTGTATTCCTTCTACCATTTGTTTAACTATGTGATCTATGTTCTCTCTTCACAAAGCACCATTTGGAGAGCAAGCCTCGATTGTAGATATGTCAAATTTAAATTCCTCTACATCACTAAGATGACAAGGACTACAGTGTCATTGTCCCCTGTTGACTGAACAAATAAGGAAGTACAACGGAGTAGTCTAGGGTAGTTTGATAGCTGGCATTGTTAAAGGGCAGCCTCAAAGGGACAGGTTTTGAGACTTTTTCCCTTAATGTTCGTGGGACTGACTGTACAGATACAAATTCTGGGAATGGTAAGGTCTTTAGTGGATGTATCTCCCAGTCATTCACTTAACTAATTATCTACATCTATTGAACACACTGTATGTCTCTGGAATAGGTGATGAAATGAAGTCTCTGTCCCCATAAGATGCTTGAGTAATATTCTCAAGTAATAGAGAGTTTAGAAGACTTTGGGCTGGAAATGAGCTCTCCATTTTTGGGGCATGGAAGTCTCATTTTATCCATTGGAATTCCAAA
This sequence comes from Galemys pyrenaicus, assembly GCA_019455555.1. Taxonomy (NCBI): domain Eukaryota; kingdom Metazoa; phylum Chordata; class Mammalia; order Eulipotyphla; family Talpidae; genus Galemys; species Galemys pyrenaicus. The sequence goes on along the minus strand of JAGFMF010011733.1, from coordinate 421,017 downwards.
AGGCCAAATTGTGAAATAACATGCCTCTGATCACAGTTAAGTAGTGTAGAAAATAGGAGCCAGATATTTGGATTCTGTCCCAGTGTTCCATCTAGTAATATAATGTTATAAACATGAGAGTATGTATTTTTAAACTTACACTTATGTTTGTATGACTAGAAATAGAAATCTCTCCAAGTTGGAAACTATATTGAGTAATATCCCCAGATATAGTCTTTGCATGCTTCTCGTGTTTTAAATGTTGTTTGGTGCTTTGAATATTAAGCCCCATAGAGTTTACATTCTAGAAGTTTTCGTATACTTACCACTGTAGACTTAAATCTTATGACTTACATTGATTGTTGAAGATACCCATAAAAGCAAAAACTGGTTTGTGAAAGTGGTTTTATGGTTAATTCCAATCCCAGTTTACTAGGTTATTGGCCCTATGGTAGATGTTTAACTCCTAAATACTCTTATCTAGTCTGTATCACTAGTAGAAAAAAATCACTCGAGTGAAGAGTTTAACCTCTAACGTGGGATAGTCAACAGTCAATTTTTTAGTTATTTTTGCATAGAAGAACTGGGGTATAGGCCAAAGGTATGGGGTGGGGTGGGGGGGGGCTTGTGGGAGTGAGAGGATTCACCAGACACAGAGTAGGGAGCAGAATAGGAAGATATACTGAAGTACACTGCTGAGGGGAGCAGCAGGTGAGACAGGAGAGGTCTGCTGTGCCATGTGGGTTAGCTACCTGGCTGGGGGTCATACTCAGGCTATAGTGGTGATAGTGCTGAATCCTAACCCTTAGGTCACTAGGGAGGCCCAACAGAATTTCCTGTTATGTGGTCAGAATAAAATTGTCATTTTCAAAAGGTGATTATGTGATGATTTTATAACACATGTGAATGAGGTAGAGATCAATCAAAAATTCTTGATGGTTGTAATGTGTATAACAATATCTTATCCATGGCAGGTGACCTAAATATGCAGGTGACCTCAGATATCTTAATTGAAAGTGATTTTCCAAGGAGGTAACTCACACTCAAAATACCACATGAACAAGAGTTGTTCCCAGACTGAGAGTACTTGATTACAAGACAAGTGGAGGGTGTAGACAGTGAATCAGATTTAATTCCCTACGTTGTTAAAACCTTCTGCATGTGCATGCGAGTGTATATCATCTGGGAAATTCAAATCACAACTCTGAACCCACATTTTCTTCATCTGAAAAAAGGGAAAGCGTGACTATCTCGTGGAACTGTCATGAAGAATGCATACTGTTAGGCAGATGCTCACACTTGACATGTTGGGTGTCTACCTTTGGTTTGTCTTATATCACCGAAGGAATTTAGTGTGGGGGAAACAAGATCTCAGTGCAGTGGCAAGATTCATTTTACAAAGCCCCTTAAAAATTAGTGGTATGACTTTGTAATAAAGGTGCAAATTTGTGTAAGAGGTGTTGATGTAGGAATAGAAGTACTTCTAGTAGTGTGATTTTGAGAGATCAGAGAAAAATTCCCACTGGAAATGGGAATGTTGACTCTTGAGAGATTGTCCACTTATGTATAACCATATATAGAATTTTTACTGTGGTCAGTTGTCCTACCCTCATCAAGCAGGAGGTAAATCCAAGTTCTTAATGCATGCATGGAATAGACTGTCCAGAGCTTCTGGACAACAGATTTCCCCAGCCGGCTTTGCTGCTTTTCCTTTCAAAGTCTTAGATTCTAAGGGCTTCTCCATGGCCTTTCATTATATTCCTTTAGTGGTTAGACAGACAGCGTTCTTAGGTTTAAAGAAACAGAAACTCATGATTCAAGCTACATTTAGAGTAAAGAGGGTGTAACACATAGACTAAGAGTTGAACTCATGTCATCTGCAGCAACATGGATGGAGGTGGAAGTGATTATGCTAAGTGAAGTAAGTCAGAAGAAGAAAGATAAATACCAGATGGTGTCACTATATGTGCAATATAGAGAAACCAAACTAAGAACCAGAGATAGAAAACCTTAAAAGCTAACTCTTGAAAACTGAACATAGATCTGAAGCATCCAAAGTGGGGGGAATAGGAATAAAGAGGCAAGGAAGCACAGAGGACTACAATGGTGTTTTGTGGGTGATTTGGTGGTGGGTGCCCGATACTTCATGATGGTTAGAACCCCAATGTTATTACAATTAAAAAATATTATTAAAAAAGAAAAGTTATGTGTAGATCAAGCTAATGAAGAGCAGACTTTATGCTAAAGGCTAGAGCACGAAGTTTGAAAGGTTGGATGGTTAGGACTTGAGATAATCATACAGGTAAAATTGTACAAAATGCTGTTCTACTGTAGCATCAGAAATTGAGAATAAATATTGATAAATTTTATTTGTGCTTTGATATCTATGAGTTTCCTCAAGAATGTACAGGATGCTCTAGATATTTGTATCTTCTGAGACTAACTGAAATAAACTTTCATTAGGGAGACAGGAGAGTCACCTCTACACTAAGTGAAACTTAACAAACTGTTAACATTTTGAAATACGGTACCTTGCTAGCTTCAGTAATCCCTAATCTGCCTGTGCATGGATGAGGTTGCATCATATGTGGGGAGAATCAATGGACTAGGGTTAGTGGCACTCTAATCCTAGCTCCATTATGGATGAGATGTGATCCATGGGTAGGTGCTTAATCCTTTCCAGATCTGGTTTTTGTTTTCATATTTGTACAAAGGAACAAATTCCCTGTCCTACCCTGTCATGTTGAGTCATTGTGAAACTTATATAGGCTAATATATGAAACTCCTTTGAGAGCCTGGAGTGACTTCTATCTGTATGTGTGTGTGTGTATATGTGCTTATATAGGGTATAATTATAAGTTAATTTGGGCCAGTGTTCCATGATTTCTCAGTATGATTGAATTATCTTAAAATACTTGATCTTGTGACACAGCAATGACTGAATGGGCCATTATTCAAAAACTTAGTTCCAATAAGAATTTCTGTTACAATAAAACAGAACAATAAATCGCAAAATAGCAACAATAACATCTAATTTTCAGTGACTCTTTACTATTTATAAGATACTTGATGACTTTTTCAAAGTAATGACTTCTCTATTTTGTCCAATCATTTAATGTTGTCTGTACATTTTTTATACACTTCTTGTTTAAGGGTAATTTTAGTTTTATAGAAAAATTGTGATGTTAGTATTTCTCACATCCACTTTTCCTTATTTTGTACATTTTCATTAATTCTTAGAAAAAAATCTGTAAGATGGATATTGTGATCTAATTATTGATACACACTAAGTGAACTTAAAATTTCATTCTATTCACTTCTATCCTTAGACTATTTGTCACCAAGAGTTCCTTGACTTAACTACATTTTATGTGTAATTATATTATCAATTTGATATGGAGTTATATCTATTTGCTCATTAACTTTTATTTATATTTTCTTTAATTAACTTTTTTAAAAGATTTATTTATTTATACATACAAGAACTGTAGTACAGGCAGGAGGCATGGGGGCTGAGAGGATTCACCAGACACAGAGTGGGAAGCACAACAGGCAGACTGACCGAAATATACTGCTGAGGGGAGCAGTGGGTGAAACTGGAGAGGTCTGCTGTGCCACTCATAAATTCTTAAATTAGGTATGGCTTTTTATTCTTTTTGATTTAATTTATTTTTTTGAAAATAAAAATATTTTTGTTTAAAATTACATAAAAGTTGTAGTAGGAAAAGTCTCAATACCATTTTAAGTTTGTCCACTTTGTTCCTATAGTCCCATCAGTAACCATGCTATTATTTTCTGATTTGTCAATAATGTGTATATACAAACACACACACACTATATTTACACACACATTTATGTGTATATTTATGTTCATGTGTGCATTTGTATCTTATCTGCTCTAATTTACCCAAAATTTCACTTAAAATGTGGACTTGATAGACATTCTTTAACATCTTGGAAATCAGTTTGTATTTGGTTATAAAGGTGTTCGTTTTTCTTTTGTATAACTATATAATCCAACATGTGGATATAGCATATTCAGTCAGGGTAAGCATTTCAGTGTTTGGTGCCACAATGCCACCATAAATATGCCACAAGGTTTTTTCTTTTTAAATTTTTATATGCATTTTACATTATTTTTTATTTTTGTACAGTGTGTATATTTCTTGTCCCCATGAAATTCCCATCACCAGTTCACCCGTGCACCATCACCATAGTCCCTTGTGCTCTTCCCACACATTTTGTTCCTTCTCCCTCCTCCTCCGCTTGGGAATGTCTCAGATTTATAGCTGTCTGTTGATTTTGATTTGTAATTTATTGCAAGTGATTTTTTTCCCCCTCTGTCCCTTGTTTGCTTCCTCTACATTCCTCATAAGTGAAACCATTTGATATTTTTTCCTTTTCTTTTTAGCTTGTTTCACTAAGCATAATCCCTTCTAGCTCCATCCATGTTGCTGCAAATTGCATGAGTTTATTTTTTGATCGCTGCGTAATATTCCATGGTGTATATATACCACATCTTCTTGATCCAGTCTTCTAATTTAGGGCATTTAGGTTGTTTCTATAGCTTGCCTATTGTGAAAAGTGCTGCGATAAACAGGTGTGCAGGTGTCCTTTCGATTAGTGTTTTTGTGTTCTTTGGGTAAATTCTTAGGAGTGGGATTGCTGGATCATACAGGAGCTCCCTTTTTAGTAGTTTGAGAAACTGCCACAACACTTTCCATAGTGGTTGGACCAGTTTGCATTCCCACCAGCATTGTAGTAGAGTTCTTTTTTCTCCATATCCTCAACAACATTTGCTGTTGCTAGTCTTTTTGATATGTATGTGCCATTCTCAGTGGTGTGAGGTGGTATCTCATAGTGGTTTTGATTTGCATTTCTCTGATTACAAGAGATGTTGAGCATTTTTTCATCTGACTGTTGGCCATTTGCATTTCCTTTTTGGAGAAGTGTCTTTTAGCTCTTTTGCCCATTTTTGAACTGGGTCATTTACTTTGCTTTTATTTAGTCTGGTCAGTTCTTTGTAGATCTTTGTGATAAGTCCCTTGTCAGTACGTTGTGTGCAAAAATTTTCTCCCAGTCTGTGCGGTGTCACTTCATTTTGGTTCATGAGTTTTTGCTGTACAATAGCTTTTAAGTTTGATATAGTCCCAGCTGTTTATCTTTTCTTTCACTATCTTTGCTTTGGATGCTGTGTCTTTAAAGATGTTACTGAGGTGTACGTCATGTAGGGTTTTGCCCACTTTTTCTTCTATTTTATAGTTTCAGGTCTTATGTCTAATTCCTTAGTCCATTTTGAGTTGGTTTTTGTGCATGGTGAAAGGCAGTAGTCTAGTTTCATTTTTTTGCATGTAGCAGTCCAGTTTGTCCAGCACCATTTATTGAACAAACTGTTTTTGTTCCTTTGTGTATTATTTGTTCATAAGTTATTCATAAGTCTGTGGGTTTACTATGGGCTTTCTGTTAGAATCCATTGGTCTGTGTGTCTGTTCCAATACCATGCAGTTTTAATTATTGTGCCACAAAGTTTTGTGCATATTGTTTAATTCCTGTGAAAATTTATTTTTTGTAAATTCCTTGAATCCTGGGTTAGAGGATGAACACAGAATTTGTTAGATTTTTCTGATTTTTTCTCCATGGGAATTGAATGTACTACAAATAACAAGGTACAAGATTACCTCTTTCCTTACAGCCCATTCAATATAATATGTGGTTAGGCACTTAAATATGGCCAGTCTAACAGGTAGTTAATACAATTTTTTTTAATTAATACAAGATGAGCTGATTAAATTGGTGTATGCAGCCTTTTGGAAATTAAATCTTTGTGAGTAAAGTAGAGGACATCTTTACATTTAACTGTTTAAGTGTAATAGATACTATAGCTTCAAACATGGATATTTATGTTCATATGAAGGAAGTCTTTTCTTTGCCTGTTACTTTTCCCTAGAGCATTTGTATAGCATAAAGCACATAAATATATTACCAAGTGGAGTAATTTTTTTCATTTTTGCCAGCAAAGGTGCCATATTATTCAAAGGTGATGTCCTGGGCTCTAAGAAAACTGGTAGATTTTCTATTTACTCAGCCTCATGTTCACAGGGCCCCATTATCAGGATGATTGAATGATAAGACCTAAATTCAAACGTTTATTGTATCAAAAAGATTTAAATAAAACATACTTATATTAGGAAACTATGCCTTGGAGCCTTCCAACTGTGTTTTATTTGAAATGTATTTAGAGAGGTTGATATAGATCAGATAAATACCTCCCTGCAGATGTATGAAAATTTTAGTTTCAACTAGTTTAACAAAGACAAAAAGTGAGCTGAATGGCTTGGCATGAACCTTTCACTCTGGATCAGAGAGAGATCTTTTAACCCTTACCCTCATGCCTTCAAAATGCTTGTGACTCAATCAGTAGGATTCTGAGAAAAACAATAAATTATAAAAACAGTAAAATAGCAAGGAAGGCGCATGACTTCGGTCCTAGAACGGTTCTTTATAACTTAAAGCAAATCATTTTGTATTCCTGGATGTTAAATATTCCTTCCCCTAGAATGTGAGCAGCTTGGACTAGTTGATCTTTAGTGTCCTTCTGAGTTGAAATACTTTCTTGACTCTAGGCTATCAATCTTGATTTCCTACATTTAAGCCATACCACTTCTGTAGGGATTATCTTGATCTACATCAAAACTAGCTTATTCTCAAGCTTTCGGACTCTTTCCTAAAAGTATAATTTGACTACCAGTTTCACAGTTTATTGATTATTATGTACCATAGATGTACATAAATTTGAGAATTTTGAGACAAAGAGGCTACGATTTACCTAAAATCACAGGTACAAACCAAAAGTAGGGAGGGAAAATAACTATTGACTTGTCTCTCTGCATTTGTTGTGCTTATCACTATAGCAGCTGACCTTGATATAGGTGTTTTTAAAATTATTGTTCAGAAAACGGAAGCGTGAGGTGAGAGGCAAAAGTGTCTGGCATATTTATCGATAAGCTTTTATTTTTTAAAGCATTATTTTTGAGAATCCTCTGTATAGACTGTTTTTAGATATTAAAAAATTTAGACACAGAATTCAGCATGATTGATAAGCTTGTGTTCTGACTTGGGAGATATTTAATATAAATATGCAAGAGTTACAAGTATAAATTCTGAAATACAATTTATAATGACTGTATTAGGGAATAGGTGGAATTCATTCAAGAAGGCTCGAGAAGTTCTCAAGCAGAATAACAACTTTGATGCAATTGTTCATGTGAGTTGATCTGCTTCTCACTAGTCTGAAGCACCAGTTTTCCTCTCTTTAAGAGTTTATATATAAAGTGACCTATAGAAAGCAAAGATAGTACACCTTAGGCCAAGTCTAGATTTTAGTTATAATGTTTTGATGAAATACTCAAAATGAGGTCATTCATGACAGGTGACTCTAGCTCCTGTCATTTCCTCTCTGCTACCTTTTGGAGCTGACTGATATAGCTGTCATTCTGGCATAGGAATGATTACATTTACTTCACTTTATCACTCTGGAGAGTTACCAGCAAATGGGGGTGATTTAGGTGTGTGTGTCAGTCATTCACTGAATGTAAGTCTGCTTGATTCATCACTGAAGGTGCTGACTGGATTCCTGGAAGAAGGCCCATGTCTTCTGTCTCTTTATACCTGACAGCCTCTATGCCAACAGACATCCATGTGCCTTGAAAGGGTTAACATATAGCAAGTATCCTAGTCAAGATTTTACAATCACTTCTTCACTAGTCATCTTTGAACACAAATTTTCCTATCCTAGTGCTCTTACTTATGTAGACATCAACTGCTAAATTTGAAAGCCTAGGTTGGCTTCTTTATGTAAGCGTCTTTATTTATTTTTTTAGATATTTTAAAATTTACATATACTTGCCATTAATTGTAATCCCCATGCATTCCCCATCACCATCTCACCAGTGCACCATCACCTCAGTCCCTCGTGCTCC
>JAGFMF010011733.1:375098-413009 GCA_019455555.1 Galemys pyrenaicus | reverse complement strand
GTTATTGTTATTATTATTATTGTTCTTATTCCTTTCCTTGATCTTTATTTGGTTCCCTTATGTTCCTCCTAAGGGAGGAACAATCTGGTATTTTTCTTTATAAAGCCAGGAAGCACTTACTTTATTTCCAGTTCCTCTTGTGCCTCCTCCCCTGGTTCTCCTGTGTCATTCCTAGTGGCTCTTAAACAAAATAGGAGCTTTTCACAAGAGAGCAGAGGTATGTATTTGGTATAGTTTTTGTAACTTTTATTCTATTTATTTCATATCCTTAAAAATACTTTGTTACAGGGATGAGATGATAATATTTTGATGAATTCCATAAAAAAAAAAACACCTAAAAGATATTGAGTATAAGCCAATGAATGTAATTTGTTAACAGTTAGGGTTCTAAGAACAAAATAAGTATTACTCACAGGTCCATCCTGTGATTAATCTAATGTTAGATGCTTGGTAAAAAGAGATGAGACAGTCAAATGAATATTTCTGGGTAGTTTCTGACTCCTTAAACAGTGGCACCTGTGTGAATGTTGTGCAATTACAAATCTTCTGTTTTAAGTGCTGTGGTGTCAAAGTTAATGCATTCAATCATGAGAAAAATATTGGTTTTATTACTGTAGTCAAACCTTTTACTTTTAAGGATTATTTAAATATCAAATCCCAATCTTTTACAAAAGTACAGTATCTCCATACATTTACAGATCAGGAAGAAGACATGATAGCCACATGCTTTTTAAAAGCTGGCAGAGACTATTATTTACCTTCTTCCTTTAGACTTTCCTTATATTGAAATTCTAGTATAAGAAACTGATAGGTGAGAAATGCTGCACCAGATTTTAAATTCCCATAACTTTTAATTTAAATTTTATTAGTTTTACAGAAAGTTCAGTTCTTGTTCATCTTTGGCTTATGTAAACAACTAAGAATGCTTTATCCAGAGATGCTTGACCTTTTGAATGCTACTAAATGTTCTAACTGGTTCTAACAGATGTAAATTTGAAAATAAAAATGATGCTCTTTTGATTGAGTTATAGGAAAAGTTAAAAGGCCCCTTAAGAATATAAGAGTGAGTAAAATACCTTTGAATGTGAGAATTTTTTAGTGCTTTTTTCTCTATTTTATTAACTTTTGGCTTTTCATCATCAAAATAATGGAGGTATTTGTATTGATTCCCTTAATGAAAGGGTCTTTTTAAATAGACATTTAACATTATTAACGTAAAATTCCTAAAATGGCATTTTGAGGGGCCTTCCTGGTGGTGCAGCGGGTTGAGTGCTGCACTGTTAAGTACCTGTGGCACAGCAGTGCAAGTTCAGTCCCAAGCCAGGGAAGGGGACCCACATGGCACAGCAGACCTCTCCTGCTTCGCCTGCTGCTCCCCTCAGCAGTGTACTTCAGTCTATCTGCCTGTTCCGCTCCCCACTCTGTCTCTGGTGAATCCTCTCACCTCCTGTGACTCTGGCCTGTACCCCAGCTCTTGTATGCATAAATAAAAAAAGAAAATGGCATTTTGATATTATAAGTCAAGCAATGTGAAAAACATTACATGAAGCACCCACTGACAAAATTAAAAATAAAAGAGGCTTAACTTTATTATCAGGCTGGCCATACTTAAGTTTATCATTAGTAACTTTATCAGTGGGTAGTGCTCACTAAAATAGAACCTAACCTCATCACATTTTGCACCTGGGATGAGTATGTTATGGCCAACACTTTATATTTGGTAGTACTTAATTTGGCCAACTTCTGTTTCCTAAACTGGAATTTTGGAACAGCTGAGATGGCTGTTGTCTCCTGACCTTTTCTGAAGTCTTGGCAGACCAGAGTCATGGATTGGAGCTCATTCTTACTCGACTTCAGGGACATAGTTTGTACAACTACTCACAGATGTTTCTTTTTTTTTTTGTAAAGGATTTATTTACTTATGTATACAAGAACTGGGGTTTAGGCCAGAGGTATGGAGGTGAGAGGATTCACCAGAGACAGAGTGAAGAACAGACTAGTACACTGCTGAGGGGAGCAGTGGATGAGACAGGAGAGGTCTGCTATGTCATATGGGTCAGCTCCCTGGCCAGGGATTGAACTCGTGCTGCAGTGGCTGTGGATACCTTCTTAGTGCTGTGCCTTAACCCCTTGGGCCACTAGCAAGGCCCTATTCAGAGCTATTTCTTGGGAATTTTTAAATCTCTGTCTACTGGTGGAAGAATCGATTAGTCCTTATTCTCTGTGTGTTTATTATGTGTGTGTTCATCTTGCCAATATAAATAGTAAGTGCATTTGCATATTCTCTCTGGGTTCCATGATTACTCCAGTAAATGCCCTGAGTAGATCTAAGTGCCCTATTTCTATCCAGCTTTGAGATTAAGCTGACATGCAATGTATTGATGTTTGTGTATGTATATATCTATATTATATACACAATAGTCTTAGTATATATTATACTTTATTACATATATAGTATATATGTATGTTTATGTGTATGGTATGCATATTACAGAATTATTATGATCTATGGTTAGTTAATATCTTCATCCCCTCATGAAATTTTTCATTGTGTGTATGTGACGATAACATTTAGATCTATTCTTTTAACAACTCTCCAGTCTATAACAAATGTTAATTATATTCACAATACTGTATACTATATCCCCAGAATTTGATCATCTTTTAACACTTCTACCTGTATCACCCTTCCCCTGCCAGCTCCTGGTAACCAACAATCTACACTCTGTTCCTGTGAGTTTAATTATTCAAATGCTACCTGTAAATATTATTATACTTGTCTTTCTCAGATTGATGTATTTTCATTAGCACAGCGCCCTCAGTTCTAGCCACGTTATCATGAAGACTCTATCCTTTTTACATTTAATCCTTGCTCATTTCCACCCTTGGGCTACAGGACCTAGCACAGGGCTTATAGCTACTACAGCTCCTGTTTACTCACTGTAGCACGTACTCACTGTCACATCCTGTATTTAGTTTAATACTAGATGCTTGGTGAAAAGAGGTAAGACAAGAAATGCTCCTTAATCAAATGAATTTTCTAGATAGTTTCAACTCTTTTTCTGCAGGGGCAGGGGCTTGTACTGTTTAGTTGGTAATTTTAGGGCTATGGATCTAGAGATCTGAATTCTTCTCCTACAGCCTTGCAAACTCATTGGAATCCTCATATATCCCAATATCTGTATCTTTAAAATAACACTCCTATTCAACATTCCCTATAAGAACACTGTAATGGTAAAGTTAGTAAAGAGTTGTGAACATGATGTGAAAAAATAGATTTTCTTAATGTTTGATTTCATAAAATTAGAAAAAATATATCTGGTAATCATATATATATATGCACACATATATGTTGATATATATGAAACAGTGCTGTAGACATGCTATTACAGGTGAATGGACAAAACCAAAGTAGAGAACAAGTCACTTTCTAGGGTTCTCACCTGCACACACAATTGCAAGACTACTCAGGCTCAGAGAACAGCAATGGAGTTTATATAGCAAACATGGGAAACAAAGAGTTTCTAAGGCCATAGGTGACCAGTTATTTTACCCCAGATAGTGTCCACAATGTCCAGAAGTTGAAAAAAAAAGGCCACTTGGGCCTCCTTGGTAGGTTAAGTCTTAGCACTATGAAGCCATCAGTAACCCCTGCAGCACAAGTTCAGTTCCCTGGCCAGGGTGCTACCATCAGAACTAATCCACATGGTGTAATAGATCTCTCCTGTCTCACCTGCTGCTCCCCTCAGCAGTTTATTTCAGTCTATCCACCTGTTTTGCTCCCCACTCTGTCTCTTGGTGAATCCTCTCACCACCCACACCTCTGGCCTATATCCCTGCTCTTGTATGCCAGAATAAATAAATCTTTAAAATCAAAAAACAGAAACACTTATTCTAGATGAGGCCTTGAGTCTGTGAAGTCCGTGGCATACCAGCAATCATTGAGACGCTATATAACTTATGATGGCAGCTGGAATGCTCACAGGTGGGACTGCTGAGATGACCCTGTAGCAGCCAGTAGCAACAGTCTGAAGGCAGGGTTGGACCACACTGACACTGGACCAGACAGCAGTGGAAGCAACAGCTCCAGGAGGTGGTGCCAGGAGATCAGAAATGGTTGTCAGTTCTCAAAGGTCACCCAGACATAGAGTGCCAGTCACAAGGCAACAAAGCTGGATAGCAGTGGCCAAGTAGTGCCTGTCACCATCAGTGGCCAGGAGGTGATATCAGAGACACTAGTGTTACCAGCTCTTAATGAATTGTTGGCCTACACCAACAACAAACAACTTATTTAGAAAACAGGACAAAGCCTGTGGTACTCCTTTCAGGTGCTGTCAGTGGAATGGCCATAGGCAACTGCAACAGCCAGGTCTCTGCAAAGGCCTTTGGCTTCTCTTTTTTCTTTGGAGGTTGGCTGATAATCCCTCTTCTTTCTTCAGAGGACAGGAACAGGATTTTTTTAACTGACTGCTGCCCTGCTTTGTGTCCTCTTTCAGGGTCCCCACTCTATAAACCTGATTGGACCACTTTCAATTCTGCATAACCGATTGGACCATTTAACACCAATCAACGCATTCTTGTTTTTCAATCCAAATGATTAACTAGTGAGCTGAACTTGAACCTGATTTATGCATTTAGTTCACACTGATTTGTCCATGTATTATCCAGGTGCCAGATATAAAAGGGAAAACTTGGTTATTGCACAGACCCAATTTGCCCTGATCTCAGGGTAGGCTCATGGGCTGGCCAGATCTGAGGAGCCACAGTCACAGCAGCCTCAATGGAATCAGAGGCACTCTACATCCAGTATCCCTTAAGCGGGTACCTTATATGTACCTTACATGACAATGAAGGGTCTGCATGCCCTTGGGTGGCTTAACAGGGGAACCATTGCTATTGGCCATTGCTGCCAGCCTCTGCCAACAGCCTGAGCACCAGTGGAGCCACTATAGTGGGTGGTAAAATGCCTGCCACCTACTGCCACTTGCACTGTGCACAGGCAGCCCTGGGTGCTGGAGCTTCAGGGCTGGGTGCTGGAGCCCCAGAGGGTGGGGTTCTGGTGTTCAAGAACAGCTAGTGTCAGGGCCAGCCATCTAGTAGAACTCACTAAGGTGGGCTTCCATTAGTTTCCTGCAGCAGCTTCCAGCTACCATCAGAGTCTTAAGGCTCCAGCACTCAAACCTAGTTTGTGCTGGGGGAGGAGGTAGCCACAGGCAGCAACTCAAGGCTGGCAGGAACTCCTGCTGCCACTGCTGCTTTTAGAGCATCATAGCTGGTGCTGGAGCAACAAGGCGGGAAAACTCTTAGGAGACAAGAAACTGCTTAGATTGGGAAAGAGCCCGTCTTTCGCCACAGGGATCAGATTTCATATACACACATATACATACACATTTCTTTAATTGAGACAGTTCCCATTCTGGTACTCAGTAAGATACCTAATGATGCAATTACATCACAAAACCTTCTAAATCTGACTTTTTAACATATTTTCTGTAATGAAAAGAAAACAACTGTTTTCAAATAGTTCAGAATCATCAGGTCTGTTAAAATGAGATCTTGTGATTTGAATGGCTCCAGCCTTGTTGAGGAGTGGCATTAATGCCATAATACTTTTTTGAGGCCAGACTAAAAATAGAAATCAACGCTTTATTTTTATTACTCTCAGTGACATAGTTACAAAATACCTTTTCTGCTGCCTGGAACTTAGTGAATTCAGTGACAGCTGAAGCCAGTTGTAACAGTTAGTAATGGTAGAACTAGATGATCATCTGCCTTGCTGCTGCAGCTCTTAGCTTTAGTTTTATATAAAAGAAGTATTTCACATCAAAACATGAAAGATGCAGTTCTCTAAAGTACTAATGTTAGTAGCGTCCAATTTGCAATGGTAGCAACTGTGCTGATTTACAATGCTTATCTTTGCATTAAAATCCCCAGGGTAGGGTAAGCATATTTTATGTTTCATATCCTTCCACCTCTCTACAGATTGTTATGAGTGCTGGAGGCAGAACATAGAACTAAATAAATACTCACATATTGCTGCATTCAGTTAAAATCCAGTATCACTCTTATAAGTATTGCTGGATTCACATTTACTGGAGCTGCCATGGTGATTCAGGGCATGGGAAGGAGCATTTTCACTTTCATTTGTTATTTGTTTTGCCAAGCTCGATCTTTATGACTACATATTTATGAAGTTTTATTGATATAAAACTGCCAGCCCCCCAGTTTTTGATGGGCACTTGAACATGCTTCAAGGTACCAGAGTTTGTTCCATTTTGATCCTGTGTATTTGTGTGGATGCACTCAAATCTTAACAGGTCCTGATGCTATGAGAATTCACTCAGGTATCCAACAGAGTCCATTAAGCAAGGTAGCTTTTTCTGACTCTATCACTATAAATCAAAAGCTACAGGCATGAAATATCTATTGCAAACTAATCTGTAAACAGAATCTTATCTTAAAAGAAAGCATTAGTAAATGAAGTAAGCCAGAAAGAGAAAGAGAAATACTGGATGTTGTTGCTTACCGGTAGAATATAGAGAAACCAAACAAAGGGCCAGACAAAGATGTACTTTAAAACCAAACCAGAGGAGGAGGGAGGTGGGTATAAATAAGGGGATGCATGGGGATTACAATTGATGTCAAATATATGTAAATAAGTAAATAAATAAATAAACCTTTAAAAAAATAAATAAGGGGACAGTGGGGAGAGAGAACAATGGACTATAGGTGCTTCGGTGGTGGAAGTGCTATAGTGACAAGACATGGGGAGGGTGGAAATCCTATACTGTCAAAACACTGGCAAGGATGTAAAACAATGGTGTTCCAGTAACAATAAGTCAAATACAAAGCCAAATGCCCAGCACCTGATAAAAAAGAAAGAAAGCATTAAGAAGTGAAGGTGTGCCTGGAGCACGGAATAGGCCAACTATATAGAGGTGATGGCGTTACCTGTTATCGTCACAACACAGCAGCAGTTTTACTATATTTATTATTCTCATTCTTAGTTTCAGAGATTTGTTGGGTTATTGGGAAGGACATTGCTAGAGATAAAGCTGTAACAAAACTATTATGAAGCTTTCTTGAATATTATGTGCACATTAAGCAAGTTACAGACATTATCTTTTAATCCTTATAACAAAATGATTGGTTATTTCATAGATGAGAACTTTAGTTTTATGGAGGCTAATTAACTGACCAGTACAGTACCAGCTAGTACTGAGAGATAGGTTAGTCTGACTCTACAGCTCATGATTTCAGCTTCTTTTGTAAAAATAGTTGATTGAAGCAACTGATAACCTAGACTGGTAGTAAGACATTGGGGCTTATTTTTGTGGCTCAGTTTGGTAGACCAAGAACCAATAGGTAGATGTTGCAGGTAGGAAAATTTCATTCACCTCATTTTACTTAATTAAGAAGTATAAGAATTTCGTTCTCGAAGAGTGATCTCCCTGTCTTTGGAAATGATAAATCTCAGTCCTAAACTCAGAAGTCAAGTGGAAGTATTCCTTTATGGGGCACAGAGATGCTAGGTTGAATGATTGCAAAAGTTCTGTCCACTGCTGAGATTCTACACTGTAGGTGTCATCTCTTTGTGAGTATTGACTGGTAAGGACAAAGTGTAAACCCCTCTTAAGAGTCTTACATGCAATGATTACACTTTATGCCTGGCACTGTATTGAATTTGTTCTTTTCTTTGGGAGAGGAGGTGGGGCAACTTTTGACAAGTTCTTAAACCTCTTCCTTTAGTTTTTATTGGAGAATATACTGTGGTTAGTGAGTTACGCTTGCTGTTTTTGATTTTAGAAAATGTCATGGAGAAGCTGGTATTTTAAGAGTCCTTGAGTGAAGTAAACTGGTTAACTTTTGTGATGGGATTCTTGAATGGATTTTTTTCTCTTAAAGTTTTAAAAAACTGATATTTTCTCAAGCAACATAAAAATGGAATGATTTCCTGTTATTTGAAATTATAATGTGAAAATTGTCTAAAACACATTCTAAAGCAGAAAAAAGATACAATTATTTTACTTCTAATGATATATATATATATATGTACACACACATAGATTAGATTAGCTCTTTTATTTTCATTGGGAACTGTTGCCTCCACCTACTTAAAATATTCTCCCCAGTGATCATGAAAGATAAAGCACCATTAGATCACCTTTCTGGTCAGTCATGTTTTACATTTTTGTTTACATGATGAATTTCCCTCACCTAGAGGATTCTAGTAGGTCTTGTGGACAAGCACCCACATGCTTTCCCCTACCACGTTCTATGATTGAGATTCCCTGTCTTTGATGTGAACAATAAATCATTATGATAATTGAGAAACTAGACCTTACATTTGGAAGAATGTTAAGGGGAGTGAGTGATAATAGGTAGTTTCTTATTAAGTTGAATTAAGAGCTCATCAAATAAAGGGGAACAAGACAATGAAATTCATGAGAAATAAGGAATGTTGACTCTTTGAATGAATTTGAAACAATTGAATTCATGATCCAAGATTTTGAAAACCAAAGTCAGTAGGGTCGATGGACTCTGAAGAAATGGAATTCTCACAGATGATCAGTGAAGACCACTGTGGCAGGCCAACATGGCAGGAGCATCTGGAAACTAGATGCTTTAAGAGATCGGTAATGAGTATGGAAAGCCCCATCTTCGAATACAGAAACCTGCTCTGATATAAGCAAACCTAGTCACATTGACTTGATGTAACAAGAGAGAATATCACACAGAATCTCAAAAGGAGACTATTAGGGGAATGTTTGCTGTTATTCATTGTTTGGATTAGGAAGTTCTTAGGGTAGGCTTCAGAAACTGGACAGGACTTTGGACTTGCTGATTTCTTAAGGGAAGAGTTGTTACAAATGAGGTGTAGTCATAGGAAATTGTTTGGATTTAGCTTGAATTGCTGATGACTAAGACCAGAATGCTGTGTTTACAAGAATGGAGAACATGGGGCTGACATCAGCAGATGCCATGGAAGAGTAAACAACAGGATGTGATGACAGATTGTTGCAGAGAGGGAACCTACATGACATTACTGGCTTGTGGCTAACATGACAACAAAACAGCAGGGTGTAGATGGTGTGACATTTGCTTTCTGTACAAGGATAATCAAATGGAACAGTAATCACAAGGGGGTGTGGTTTTAAATAAATCAACAAGTGATGACGTATGCATTCAATGAAGGTAAGATTAAATTTGGCCCATAAATTTATGAATTCAGTTATAATCTCCATCTCCTTGAACTTCTGCTTGACTTTTCTATTCAGTGTCAACATGAAGAAATTATGGGTGTGTGTTAACTAACAGTAGGTCTCATCATATGCATAATTTCATTTTTTCTGCATTGCCACAGTTTTCACTCCTAGTCTATAAATAAATAAATGGCAACAGTGAGGTTTAGGAAGTTTAGAGACCCTGATTAGAGATTACACCACCAGTTAAAGATAGAGTTTGGCTTTAATCTTCATCTCTCAGATTCACACCCAGTCTCTTCAAAATTTGGCAACCTACTTCATCATTAACCTTCTGATCATGACCTACCCTGGAGGCAAAACCATTGTCCCTCAATTAGCCTTGGAAAAGGACAAAGAAAGAAGGGGGTGGTAAGACAAAAGGGTGGGACATTTGAGCCAAAACAGGAGCTGCATACAAACAAAGCAAGGCCCAGATAGATTTGAGTATTCCAACTAATCAGCAGTACAAACCACAGTCCTATGAGGCATGTCTCTAAAGTGTATTTTTAGCCTGGCTGGCCTCACTTTCATTATTGGAAATGGTAGTTTCAGAAGATCCAGTTGGTCTCAATGTGTCTAGTTCATCTCAAATGAAAAAAGGAAGAAGCTATAGGGAAAAGGTCACTATTAAGGAAACTATTAAAGTAAACACAAGTCACCTCCTCCTATGACTTTAGCTCTTATAGAAATGATGTGATTTAGATATCTCAACAAATTGCAATTCAAACCAGAAAATAAGGATAAGATCTATTTTGTTACGCTCTTTCACTGAACTATAGGTAAGTCACTTAACTCCTTTGCTCCTGTTTAATTTCTCTGAAATAAGAATAAAAATATCCTTATCACTGACCACTATGACTCAAATGTGTCAAGTGGGCCCTTGGTTTGAAAATTTTCTTTTTCTATTGATATTGCAGAGTTAGATAAACTTTAATATTCAGATATCTTCTTGACTGAAGATATTCCTTGAGCATAAAAAATGTAGCTATCAAATAACCACAAAGTATTAATTTCTTTATACACATAAAAATAATTGGCAGACTGTGAAAATGAATAGAGCACTTAGCAAATACATAAAGTTACTTACAGAAAATCTTTGTGCATAATCTGTTAAAGAGACTGGTGGTAATTTTTATTTTTATTAGAATTACAATCATTTAGGATATTAAAGAAAGCACTCTGTCCTTGGAGAATCGAAAGAGGAGGAATATACAGAACCATGAAATGATGCCCTTAGCTTTGCCTTCAGGACCACTAACTTAGCATCCTAAGTGCTTGCTGCTGGGGCTCCATCAGAAATCCACCACTTGGCAAGAACAAATGCCAACTTTTGCCTTTAGTCACCAAACTACAATTTGATAGTTGACTCTTTCAACAGTTGTCTTTACAGTCTTTACTGAACTTAAGTGTTTGAGAATGAATGTTTATTGAAGTCATTCTTGGAATGAACAGGAGAGGAGTTTTGCTCTAGACTCAGAAACAAGGAGAAAATTACAGATGATATAAGAAGACTGGAAAGCTGGGAATATGCCCTCATCTTTTTTCTCAGATCCTCAGAAGAGCAACACCGTTTATATGACACAAAATTTTCAC
Source organism: Galemys pyrenaicus (assembly GCA_019455555.1). Taxonomy (NCBI): domain Eukaryota; kingdom Metazoa; phylum Chordata; class Mammalia; order Eulipotyphla; family Talpidae; genus Galemys; species Galemys pyrenaicus. The sequence goes on along the minus strand of JAGFMF010011733.1, from coordinate 402,171 downwards.
GGTTGCATGACTTCTACTTCTATAAGAGAAAGAAATGCAAAATTGCTGGGTGGGCCTTTATGGAAATTGCCTTGCATGCAGGTATTTGAATGAGGATATAAGCAGCAAGAAGAGGATAGAAGGTGCTGTCCTTGCTACCTCCCACCCACTGCACATCACTTACAGTATGCAACTTGTAATTGTCTACTGGTCCACTAGTTGACATCTGTAAACCCAGCCCAGTGACTGCTCACTACCTATATCACCCGTATGTCTTATGATACTGCAAGATATTTGGATATGCAATCATTGCCTAAATTCCAATTATCAGCTTCTCATTGTCTGTAGCACAAAAATAATCAGCTGTGTACAGTTTTCCCCAACTAAACGAGAGGTAAAAAAATTAGGAGTCAAGTTGAACATTAGGGTTTTAGTGGGAATGATTGAGTAGGAATCACTGAGTAGTAATGATCATCAAGGAAACAGAGACTGGAAGGAATGTTTCAAAATGGAAAAGAGGGGGGATTCAGAAAATAAAGGATGATCAACTTGGTGTTTAGAAAGATGAGTATGAGATGGTACCTTGCTATGGAAGGAAAAAAATCTAGTAGCTGACTGCAGATATTAGCAACAGTTGAGTGAGAATTAGCAAATTAATGTCTGTTAGGCCCTACCTTGGAAATGACCTTACATGCCTTGAAAGGTGGTTCCTGGCAACTTATTAATATAATTGAATACAAGCACACCCTGGAAAAGTTTATTGGACCAGAACATTTACTGACTCAAGATTAGTTACTCATATTATTGTGGTAATTTCAACTAAGCCTCAGAAACGAGAGCCATAAGAAAAGGCACAAGAGCTGTTGTTTTGTATAGAGTTGGGCAGAAGGTTGGTGTCATGTCGGTTCAAATTAGAGGCTTACTTTTGTCTAGTGGTATCAAGACTCTGGTATGATACAGTAATATCCATCAGAAAGAAGTTTTAGAATTTGAATCATCCTTTCCCAGTCCAATTTTTATTAACCCTCACCCACCATACCCCTTGCCCGCACCGCCACACACAAACTCTAGTCCTTCTGCCTTTAGGGACTGGTGATTGGATGTGGGTGCTATTTCATGTTGATGGTCATCTTGGGTCATCTAAGTATGCTCAGGTTGGGTTCATGTTTCCACATACATCACAGTTGATAAAATGGTAGTTTAGTTCCTCCCTTAGGTGTGGATTTCAGAATGATAACAAGGATGATATAAATTGAAGCCAGGAAGGAAAGGTCTTTGTATGCTCTGAATCATTTGTAGTCCAATGGGTTGTTTAAACTGGATAAGGGTGGGTTGGACTCTGGTTATCTGGATAGACAGCTTTCCTTTAAATCAATTAGTATTCTAACTGCCCTACTAGAGTCAGTAATGAGTGGCCTTAACCTTTGGTTTCTATATTTTCCAGCCCTATATTTAGTTGCCTTAACTGTTTTCTGGTTCTCTGAAGACTTGTTTTGGCAAGATGTCTAGGTATCTATGTTTGAATGCCTGCAATATCTAGTTGTAAGAGCTGACTATTGCATCCTCAGTTCCAACTCCTGGACAGCCACCTGAGATGGAGGCAAAACCTCATCTCACTATGTTCTTTTTATTATTATTATTCCTTTTTTTGTTTTATTAAATATTTATTTATTGCATACAAGCACTGGGGTACAGGCCAGAGCTGCGATGGGGAGGGGTGAGAAGATTCACCAGAGACAGAGTGGGGAGCAGAACAGGCAGATTGACTGAAACACACTGCTGAGGGGAGCAGTTGGCAAGGCAGGAGAGGTCTGCTGCGCCATGTGGGTCCCCTCCCTGGGTGGAGGCAGAGATCAAATTGGTGCTGCAGTAGATGCAGTTTGCTCCATAGTGCATTGCTTAACCCACTTCACCACCAGGGAGACCCTCACTACATTCTTAACCATGGATCTTGGTATCCATTGGGACCCCGACATTTCACATTTATGTAATGATTTAACTTCCTTAATTTTATATCCCCCCCCAAAAAAAACCTGTTTCTTATACAAGCTGTACTTTTATTGACATGTACATGTATATTTAGGACTTTACATATTCTAAACCTGAAATGATTTGGCAGAGCGTGAAATCTTGATGGAATTGCAGCCCCTTCTGTGTATATCATCATGCCTATTAGTATTTCCTGTAATAAACACATCACATTTTATTTTAGGCAGTTCAGGGACTTTGCTTTGCCCTTATTCACAATTCACTCCATGTATATTTATTGAATGATATAGTCGGGTGTTCTTTCTGTGCATTTCCCTGGCTCCCTAGTGATGTTCCTCCCCATTAAAAGGACCATTTATTCCATCAGAAGAGAATGGAAACAAATATACAGGGATTTTCTTTTTATATGCATAAAACATATGCCTTTTAACTCATTTCTGATGTATGGGAACTGAAAGAGAACTTGTGTGGGATTGACTGAAAGGATTATTGAATGCATAGTTTCCCCAATTTGGAGGGTAATATGTATATTTTCTTGACAACAGGAAACCAGAGAAAGTCTTCAAAATTAAAATTCATATTGCCTATCCTAATACAGTCATGGTGAAATTTGTAGCCAAGTAGAAAAATACTACTTAAGAAAAATGAATATAGGTTATACCCATCACCTCTAAAATGCCAAGATTTTATCTAGAGAAAGGCAATTATTTGTGCCATGCCTTAGCAATAAAGTATAATGAAGTGGAATAATAAATGTTATAGTTGAAAACTCCTATAACTTCCAGTAATTAAACATCATAACAGGGATGGTCTAATCACAGCTTGCTTGTCAGTTATCCTGTGTATAGATTTCCACTTCAGCTAAATCTGTTGATGAATGAGGTATTCAGGAGACAAGCATTAAAAAGCTAGGTCATTTAGTCCTAGTGAAGGGAAATTAAAGGTGAGAGGTGTTTAAAGATACCTCTGAGTATTCATGCAAATTATATCTCATCTAAACACTCACAGGTGAAAAAAAAAAACTGAGGGGCATGAGAGTGAGAAACAGTAATCTTCCAGAGTCAACACTGATGTGTGTCATTATAAAGAGCATGTGGCCATTGTGTGATTTGGTTAAATAAGAATGCAGTGTCCTGCTCCAAAGATATTTAGAAATGAATTGCTCAAGCCTTCAAATGATAAGTGTCCTTGTCACCCCACCCATACTTATAAGAAATTGTGAAAAATGACTTCCAAAATGACTGCACCATTATATATTCCTGCCAGCAATGAATGAGAGTTCCAGTTCCTCCACAGCCCCACCAGCACTTGATGGTGTTATTGTGTTGACTTGTCATGCCCTTTACCTAAAATTTATATAACCATTTTAAAATCCAAATTCTAACCTCAAAGCCTAAATAAATATCCTGAATTTAGTAAAATTTATCCTGAATTTAGTAAAAGCCTAGATGGGAGGTGCGAGTCCTATCCCGCAGCATCCTTCCCTACCATCTCCATGAAAGTTACATTGCAACCCTGGGCTGTGTCAGATGATTTAGAAAAAAAAGTCACAATAATACCATATGTACTTCATTTGGGGAGGTATTTGAAGGGAACTTAGTTTCATGGCACAATTTTTGGTATAATGAAGAACTTTTAAACTCTAGAGATGAGCAGGAAATGGTGACTATGAAAAGTTAATAAGGTAGTCAGATTCAGAAAATAAAATACAGTCTACTCAGTTACACTTAACTTTGAAGTATACAACAAATAAATGTTAGGATATGTATACCCTATATGGTGTTGAAAATCACAGTTCTCTTAGTTTTTTTCAATATTTATTTGAAATTCCCATTTAACTGAACATCCTGTTTTGTCTGAAAAACTAGTACTTGATAATTCTTAGTTCTGACAGTGTCCAAAGTTAGAAATCTTGTTGTATTTTAAGGTCCAAATGAGAGATTTTGTGTTCTTTGTCTCTATGTAAATGAGAGGGCCAGACACTGTTGTGTAGGAAGTTACTATAAAGTCTCTGCTCTCTATCCTCATGTCCTCAACCTGTTTTGAAGGATCTCAATGCTGTAAGGAGTGGATTCAAGAAGACATTTTGATTTATGTGTTCCTGCCAATGAGGTACTGCATTTAATCCAGAAGATAGCTGTGTCTTAATTAATCAGGAATTTTTTAAGCAATACTTTCTGATATTTGGCATTTCAAAGATGACTCTGAAGTAGGTACAGTCATTTAGGGAAAAAGTAAATTCTTCACAAGGGTGAGTTGGTCTGTTTATAGTGCTTTAGGGTGCTATGTCCATTAGTGTTTTTGTACTAGTGTCTGAGTTTGCTTTACAAGAATATCTGGTCTATACCCTTGATCCAGGAGATTGATATGAGCATGGCTTTCAGGTTGTTATATTCTCCATGTTTAATTTATTTGCTTCAGGGATTGGCTTAGCGGTGTGAACATGGTCAATTAGAGACACTCTCTAGACTCTTGCTAGAGAAGTTGTAAGAACATTATTTCTTCTGAACTTAACCCTGAGAAAATTATTTTGGTGCTTCTTTTTTTAAAAAAAAAATATTTATGTACACAAGAACTAGGGTATAGGCCAGAGTCACAGGAGGTGAGAAGATTCACCAGAGACAGAGTAGAGAGCAGAACAGGCAGATCTACTGAAACACACTGCTGAGGGGAGCAGTGGGCGAGGCAGGAGAAGTCTGCTGCACCATGTGGGTCCCCTCCCTGACCGGGGTTCTAACTCACGCTGCTGTGCCATGGATGCTTCACAATGCAATGCTCAACCCACTGCACCACCAGGAAGACCCTTTGGTGCTTCTTTCATAAACATACCTCCATGAAGGGGAAGTACCATTTTCCCCACCCCCACTTACATGCGGCCACCTTGGATTACAAGTCCAAGTATGCCATAAACCAGACTTTCTGAGCTGGGTATCTTTTGGGAGCAAGGGGTAAAGCTAGGTGGCCAGGTTGACCTATATAACACTGAAGGCAGGTCGGAAGGGGGACTCTTGCTTCTTTGGCTTCAATTTACACCAGGGACTTGTAGGAGAAACATGAATGAGACATATGGCGTGAGATGTAGAGACACTTGGAAAAGACATGTGGGTGAGCGATGCATTCAGAGAGATACATTCTTCACAGAGCTAAGAGAACTCATTTCCTTTTTTTAAAGATTTATTTATTTATGCATACAAGAACTAGGGTACAGGCCAGAGGTGCGGGGGATGAGAGGATTCACCAGAGACAGACTGGGGAGCAGAACAGGCAGATTGACTGAAATACACTGCTGAGGGGAGCAACAGGCAAGTCAGGAGAGGTCTGCTGTACCATGTGGGTCAGCTCCCTGGTGGAAGATTGAACTCATGCTGCAGTGGCTGCAGATGCTTTATAGCACTGCAACTTAACCCTTTGCATCACCAGAGAGGCCCTAGAGGAGTCATTTTCTTGATGTACACTTTTATTTTGCATTTTCTTTTTCTCCTTTTGATCCACCTTGATGGTACCTGCCTTATGCTTTTCTTGTAGAAAGTGTTTGAACCAACACTGTTTGGTTAGGCATTTGCCCATGAGGGGATAGGTATTTGAGGACAGGGCTTATTGGGAATATCCTTTCTTCACCTTCCTTTCTATGGACACTAATTTTATTAAAGATTGACCACACTAAGAGTCTATATCCTTTTCCTTTATGTAGCACAAGGCTGAATTCCTCTAAAGGATCACCTCTTAATTTTGAGGTCCCTAGGTGCCCCTTAGTCATACACTATCACTTGTGAACTCTACAGTGGTGTCACATTTGGAAAGGAACCAAGCCAAGAGAGGGAAGATCCAGGCAGAGGATCATAGGATCAATCTGCTCTATACCTACACCTGGGCTTTATGTCAATTGCAACCAAAAGACTCTTGAGAGAAGATCAGATTAAAATCTTCTACCAGCATAGAATCTCTCTGATAAAAAGTATAGATCTGAAAGAATTTTCCTATAATACAAGGGACAAGTGTTTGTACATCAAAATTTGTAACCTAATTATCTATGATCTTTCCCTTCCCTGCGCCATTTTGGTGGGAGTTACATAAGGTAGTGAAAACTGTTTCGTGGAGGAAGGGAAACTATCAACAGCAGTTACAGCAGTGACTAAAGGATGCAGTTTGCATGAGTAATGGTGTCTGTGATTGCAAATAAGATTTGGGTAATTGCTCGAGGACTAATTGACCTAGGCCTGTAATTCCATTTGGTGCACAGCTTTATTCTGAGGCTGAAGATCCATCATTTTGAATCATATGATGCTGGGATAATTTATATCAGACAAAAGAATATTAAAAGCAATGAGCAAGCAAATAAACATTGTTATCCTTATCTAAAAAGTGTACTTTGTTCCTTTTGTTGCACTTGTTGCCTCTACAAACTACTAGCCAACAAGGAATAAAGGAAATGGGACTAGAAATATCCAGATCTCAGTGTGGGTATGTCCAGCAGCCTGTGTAAATGCGTTTGCTAAACACAAATGTATCTCTCAGCTTTGTCAGACATACAAGGAGTTGCTCTGCTAATTATGAATTAGTTTCATATCTTAAGGAGAGGTAAGTGCCTCATCTTCTCTCCCATTCAGAAAATTCAGGTTAAAATACAATACAGGGCCTCCCTGGTGGTGCAGTGGGTTGAGCACCGCATCATGAATCATCAGTGGCACAGCAGCGCAAGTTTGATCCCCAGCCAGGGAGGGGACCCACATGGCGCAGCAGACCTCTCCTGCCTTGCCCACTGCTCCCCTCAGCAGTGTATTTCAGTTCATCTGTTTGTTCTGCTTCCCGCTTTGTCTCTGATGAATCCGCTCACCTCCCACACCTCTGGTCTATACCCCAGCTCCAGTATGCATAAATAAATCTTAAAAATATTTTAAAAATATAATACATGATGTCCTCCAATTGAAATCACTACAATTAAATAATTCAGTCTTGAGGTTTTGGCCAATAAGATTTTATTATGTAGAAGTCCATTAGAAAGCTGGGTGTGCTTCAAATAACAAGGTTATAATTGGAAACTTTTGTGAGAGATATTTTCCTAAACTATTCACAAATCTGAGAATTGTCCTTTCTCTCTCTTTTTATGGGAATTGGGAGATATAGAGATGAGGAGAGAAATCTGTATGAAATGAATCTATTCTAGCTTACTTTTTCCTCAAATGATTCTTGAACACAAATACATGGATACATAGGACAGAAATAGATAATTGGATCCCTTTGGGAAAAAAATGTTCATACTATAATTTACCCAACAATCTTCTTAGAATAAAAAGCATTTCAATAAAGGAAACAAGTCTGACTGATATCTTTAGCAGTAAGTTTTCTGCATGCCTCTCCTCGAGATGAACAGATCTAGAATTGATCTGGATATGTTCTAGTAATGTTTCTTTTGAAAATGTACTGTACTTGGATTGAGACAGGAATACAGCGTTTGCTCTGTTAGATACTGTAGACATACCTTATTGCTTTTGTCATATTAGCCCTTTGGGACAGTTATTTCAGCCCCTAGCTGCTGAGGTTGACTGGCTTCTTCTGAAGTAAAGACTATCAGCTGATCTTTGAACACACACAACTCAATTACAAGTGTACATCGCTGGTTTTAAATGTACTTATTTTTAATGCACAACTGGGCCAAAATTTTAAATAATTTTTTAAATGAATTCTGCTGTGTTCTCTATAGGGAGCACTGAACTGTTAGATCCAATATCACATGTTGAGTGCATGGCTGAAGTCACTCATTTCATGCTCCTTGTTTTCCTGGTAACTTTCTTTTATGTCCTTTAAAGTGACCAGATACTTCTTAAACTAACTGGAATACATTGTCAAGAAAAGGAGGATTGTTTTTCCACATAACTACAGTGGAGCAATTGGCATGAACTGAAATAGAGGTGGCAGAATGTGATCTGTATTCACCTGATTATATAATGCTTTCAAAAAGACATTTCAACTTAATGCTCTTTGGATAAATAGTTGTCAACACCTACTGTGCCAGATACTGGAGATACAACGTGTAAGCCTCAGGAGATTATGGTCAGATAGGAAACATAAGATCCAGTACTGTTTCCAAAGTTAGAGGGAGCCTGATGAAGATGAAGATGAGTGATTTTACTGGTTCAAGTTTGTGTTTGTGATCTTAGCTTGCTGTTGGTTCTGTTTAGCAGGGCGATGCAGCCTGCAGCCTCTTGCCACAGATGGTACTGGAGGCAGTATGCCTTTCCAACTGTGTCAGCTGTGCTTGGCTCCCACTACCCCCAGCCCCCTGACACCTTCCTTACACATACAGAATTTACCCACCACCTCAGGGGCCACAGAAAGAAGGTAGGCACCATCACTCAGGTCCTCTCCCCATGGACAGACCAAGATTAGACTTGAGTTGATGTTGCTGTTTATGGCTGTTGAGTGCTCACAGTGGCCATCAACTGAGTTGTCCATCTTACCTAGTTTTATTTATTTTGATTTAAATAGCCACATTTAGCTGGTGCCTGCCCTACTGACAGCAACCTTCTGCAGAGCCAGGTTTCTTCATGGTTGAGATCACCTCCAGAACCCAGAGAGTCAAGAACCCCCGTTTACACTGGGACTCCACTGGGGTTTGAGCATTAGGGTCTCAGAGTGTGTTCCAAAGGGAATTACTTCTTCTGCTATGACATTATTTCAGGAGAGGTATTTTCTTAAATTCTTTGTAAATCGGGGAGTTCAGTGGTCTTCTCTATGGAAGTTGGGAAATCTCAGGAAAAGGAGAGAAAGGGTTATAGGAGAATTGCCAGTCAGGCTGTGCTAGAGCTCTGGAGTTAAGTGCTGGATTTGGTCTGCTGGCACACTGACATTTCTGTTTATTGTGCCCACCTGGATTCTGATTGGTGGTCCTGAATGTCTATCAAAAAGTAAATAAATAAAAAGAAAGAAAGTAAAGAAAATGAAAGGCCTCCTTTGAGGATCCCACCCACTCCTGGGGCTGTTCCTTTTTGGGGCTAGGCCCTATGGAGTGTCATTGATTTGGAAATAAAGGATCAGCTAGCATAATGGGAACAGAGCTTATAAAGTAGTAGATAAAATCTGTTAGTATGGAATATCTGTTGGTATCAAGCTTAAAAAGAGCTTTTAAAATAATCTTTCAGCATGAGCTTAAAAAGGATTGCTCCTATCACAGAAACACTAAGATTTGAAAACATAATTTAAAAGTTGACTTTCTAGATAGAGGGAAACATTTTGCTAGTGTGTACAGGAAATGCTTAGGAAATACAGCTAGAGAACCTGGTAGGGATGTGGCCAGCTGCTAACTCAGACATCTGCATTGAGTTAGTCTGAATCACCTACTTACTGAAGAATGCCTTTCCTTGAATCTCAGTTTGATTTGAAAATGGGAGCAATCACCCCCCCTCCAATGGCCCTTCTGTGGTTTTGTGGGATTATAATGGCAAATCAGCATGCCTTGGAAGCTCTTAGGGACACATGCTCAGTTAATAAGTGGGGAGCTCTTTTATGCTTTAGTTTTGTTTTTAGGTTCTATCAACCCCAACTTTATTACTCTAGTCAGTGTTTGCAATTTCAAAAGACTAATGGTTCCCAACAGGTGACTGAAGAAAGTGCATCAGCCAAGGACTGAGGGGGACCTAAGTAGCTCACCCCATCAGGATGGGGCAGCAGCCCAGTCTAGTACTAAGCCGCTGCTCCCTGCAAATGGGGCCCTGAGTTTGCCAATGTTTCTTCAACAACTGAAGACTAACTTGCTAGAACAAAGCTCGTTTATTGTCCAGACCGGGCTGTCAGACCACCAGTTTGCAACCTGTGCCTCTTTCCAAAAAGTATTTAAGATGAATTATATTCAAACATAGAATGCAATAGGGAAGAAAAGCAGAGAGAAAAACAAAGCAATAGAATAAACTGTTTTATGTTGATCAATAAGAGTTTATTAAACTCTATCAGACTTAGTCCTTGGGGGACTTCTAATAAAATAGAAGACATTGCCTTTGAACTCCAAGAGCCTGTAAGGTCCCTAGCGAGAGATGTAAATGCATGAATTCTTAGAGAGAGATAAAATGCCAAGATATCATCAAGTGTGAGCTTGGTCCATATAGACCAAGTAGTGCCTCAAATGAGATCAGAGCTGAAATTCAGAGTCAGTACTTAGAAGACCAATTTGACCAAGTGCTTTTGTGTTTGTTTAATAAAAAATGTAATGACCTATCATTCATAGGTCTTTTTAGTGTCTTATTTTTTTCTTTTCCTCATAATTCATATTTCTTAAATTTCATAAAAATATTGATCAGCACAGATTGACTTAAAAATAAAAAGCAAACAAGAAGCTATAAAATACTAATCCTTCATTCTGATATATTGGGAAGCTCTGGTGGACATGAGTAAATGAAAATTTGGGTAATAAATAATTTGTTTTCAGATGAGAGTTGTGGGCTATGAATTTACTTACTATATGATGGATTATTTAAAAGGTCTTAGAAAAATCACCTTATAGCAGGTGTATGACAGTTCACAAGAGTTGTTTTTGTGTGAGGCAGGACAGAAACTGACAAATACTTTGAAGACCTTCCACTGCATTAAAGAGAAAACAACCTATTATTTATAAGCCATTGAGAAGTGGAGGTCTGCTGAAAGATGAACATTTGAAACAAGAGAAATGGATATTGACTGAATATCCCTGTAAGTTCACAGCTAACTGGCTATTCATGGTGAGGACAACACTTTTTATGGGGTATATGGGGAAAGAGTTCCTAATTATTTAGCCAGTTGATAGTTTGGAAGATTGATTCTTCAGCATATTGATATCCAGTTATTCACCTTATTTTTATAATGAGGGAAAGCTTTGTTGAGAAGATAAACTAGATCACAATATCTGCCCTTACTGAGTTGGCCTTGGGGGTAAAGGACTCTCTATGGGCTTTTGGGGAACATGCATGAAAGACTGTGATGAGTAGACAGTGCAGAAAGTGGTGTGTTATTTACCATTATGTCCTCAGGTTGATCTGTATTATCAAAAATAACAGGACGGCTCTTTTTTTTTTTAATGCCGCTTGTATGTATTTACCATCTTTTTCCTTATCTATAGATTTGCTATAGGCACTTAGGTTGTTTCCAGGTCTTAGCTATTGTCAATAATGGTCATTGAGAATAAAGTTGCACATTTCTCTATGACATAGTGATTTTATTTTCTTTAGGATTTTGGTCAGAAATGGAATTGATGGATCCTGTTTTTCAGTTTTTGAGGACCCTTTGTGTGTATCATCCTGGGTTCCCACCTACAGTGCACAAAAGTCACCTTTCCACTATCTCCTCGCCAGCATTTGTTCTCTTGTCTTGCTAATATGCATAAAAAGAGTATTTCATTAAAATGAAAGTCACACAGAGTGAAGAGGTCAATGTGCGGGAAGACCCTGGGCCAGTTGTACAAATCGAGTGGTTATGGAGACCAGGGAAGGACAGGTGGCTTCCCATGTGCTGTCAGAGTCTGCCTGATGAGGATGAAATCCATCCAGCAGAGTGAGAGGTGATTCTGCAGAGGATGTCAGAGACTGAAGGGCAAAGCTGGTGTCACCTGAGGTGACCAGGATGTCAAGTTCTGTGCAGAGACAGGTTGAGAGTTTTGTCTCTGTGACAGGATCTCCAAGGTGGTGAGCAAGTTGAGGCTACTGTTCCAGCAGATGGGTGTACGAGGGGGTGAGGGGGAGAGGTTGACCAGCCATGTGTGGGTGTGGCCCATGAGAAAGTGTCAGAACTCAGTGGGTGAAGACTGTTATCTCCCAAGCTAGTGAAGAGTATGAAGGGAGGGAAGTGGGTTTGGGACATGGAGTCAGGTACCAAGAAGCCCAGGAAGGGTATTTGTCAGGCTCAGGTGTGCTGAGGCAGCTTCTGCATGGTGGCATGCCCCGGGGGGGTGCAAGTGAAGCTTAGTGAACAGAAGACAGTAGCTGTCTGTGTGTGGATGTCATCAAATTGCGGGGAGAGATGGGCACCTGAGGCACGGAGCTTACATTTAGGAAATCTGTCAAAGAAGTGAGACTATCAGGCAGACCCTCCCCCCGCCACCATGTCATTCTGTATAGTTTTTGTTTGTTTTTTACAAATTGCATATACTGTACCTTTCCGGAAAGAATGAAAACTAACAGTGTATAAAGTAATGAAATGTTTAACTTTTCTTAAGATCAGAAACAGCTTCCATTATTCTTGTAAGACTTCATGGCTTTAAAAACAATTCAGTCCCACCTATGTGAAATTCAGACTAGCCTATGTGAAAGCAAAGCTAGAGTTGGCCAAATGGCCTGCCCAAGCATCATTTATTTTTCTCATTCAGTATTTTATCTCCTTTTTTCTGTCTCACTTTATCTATTGCTTCTTTGCAGGGGCTCATGAAATGTTACCTCTTTATACTGTCCTGTTTTCTCAATTCACCTGAAGTCTGGCATTCAGAACCATTCCAGGAAAACATAGTCACACACATCCCCAATATATAACTTCCTAAGGACTTTCCGCTGAGAGTCAGGGTTTTTTTCAGTGGTTGGAAACATGAACCAAATACATGGAAAAGGATCAGATGAACTGGTATGGGATTAGAACTGGAAGTCATGTGTGCTAGGCCTGTATGAAAGCACGAACACATTAATGTTCATGTCTGTTATTGAAATGGCCTGGGAGCCTGGCATTCCATGTGCATGGAATGCCCGTGGCACATGGTTTTGGCGTCTGCAGGGCATTCTTCTCTGGAACCTTGAAAAAAAATGGCTGGTTCTGAGGCTAGGACAAGGAAAGTGTAAGATGACCCCCACAGTATCTCGTTTTACAGTAAAGTCAACACATGGTCAGGGATAGGGAATGCTTGGAAGGCACAGAGGTCAGCTAAAGAGGGCCTGCACAGATCAAATCAGGGATAATAGTAGCAAGAAAATGAATGGCAATTATAGATAATAATCCATTGAATTTTAAAGAATCATGCTTGAGTTCTATACTGATGTATTGAGTAAATTATCAAGTTGAAGGAATGATAGAGAATATTTACAGTTTGTCAATACAAACCCCCCCCCCAAAAAAAAACCAAAAAACAAAAACAACCCAAAACTTAACTGATTTTAAGGAGTCTCTGTACAGTGGAGAAGCCTGGCAGAAACCACCCTCAGTCAGTCAGTCCCATGGCCATTGTCAGCAATAGGCCAAACATCAATGGGGTGTCACCTGATTGGCTGCAATAAGAGAAAGACAGCTCTTTTGTGATATTGCTGCAAATTTTGCTGCTGGCCTCAGTCAAGAGAAAAATATCAAATCCATATTCAAGAATATAGTTTTCAAATGAGCCTCAAAGTCAAAAAAAAGTGTGTGTGGTGTGTGGGTGTGGGTGTGAGAGAGAAACCGAGATTGTAGGAAGCTACAGACACAAGACGACAGGGTTCTTTTGTGATTAAAAGCCATTAAGGGACAAATAATGAAACCAGTGTGGAACTCTGAGGACTAAGTGGTATTATTGTGCCCATGTTCACTTACTGATTTTGAGTATCTCTGCTACGTGACAAAGTATTTTTCTATATGAGAGAATAGTCCTAAATGGCTCAGTGTTTTTAAAATTATCTATTCCCTGTGCTAATATTTCAGTAAATTTGAGATGGGTTCATTTATGTTGAAATGTGAAGTTGCACACTCCAAATTGTGTAGTTCTGTAAATGAATGGCAAATCAATAAAATTTGATTAAAAATAAAGTGAAGTTCTTTTTAAATAAAGAAATTAAAAATTTAAAAAGGCAGACTCACTTAGGGAAATTTCATAACCCAATTTTTAGGAATCAAGCTATAAATATTAGCAGGAAACATATCTCTACATTATGATGGTGGACCTGTCATATAATCTCTTATTTTAAGCTGCTAGGAGGAATTTTAATTGTTTGGTTGCATACTTTAAGTAGTTCATGGGTTGTATGAACTCATTTTCTAAGCACTCATTTTCCAGTGTCAACAATTCCCAACCTATGACCAATCTTATTTCACTTAAACTCCTCTTTCTCCCAAAAGGATTACTGACAAGCAACCCAGACATCACCGTCAGTGACAGGCATTCCCTGTGCAGTAACACTTCCTGTGTATTTTTCAATTATGACCACCAGTCTGCTGTTCTATCTTAAATACAATGGTGTGACTTTTTCAGCTTCTTCAGTCAGTGTTAAATTTTCTCCATTTGTCTCATACATGATTATTATTACAGCTGTCTTGTTCAAAGCGATCAAGGTTTGCATACTGATTTTGATTAATTACTTATTCATTTAATGTCTAATAGTTACCTTTACCTCTTTTTCTTGTTTTTAAAGATTTATTTATTTATGCATCAAGAGCCGGGGTGTAGACCAGAGGCGTAGGGGTTGGGGGTTGGGGGATGAGTAGATTCACCAGAGACAGAGTGGCAGATCTTCTGTAATACACTGCTGAGGGGAGCAGCAGGCGAGACAGAAGAGGTCTCTTGCGCCATGTGAGTTAGCTCCCTGGCCAGGGATTGAACTCATGCTATAGTGGTTGTGGGTAGTTTCATAGCCCCTTGCAACACCAGGAAGGCTGCTCTTTTTATTTTTTCTAAAGTTATCTTTTGTTTGCCAGAAGGGGTCACCTTCTGGAGTTTTGTAGTGTTTTATAGTGATCATTTGCCCCCTTTATTTCTAGTAAACTGCCATTTAGAGTTTTTTTTTTAATCAGATTCATGTTTTTGGTTTATTTTGAGGGTGCCCATTGCCTTACATAATGTCTATTTGTCTCTCTTTTTGTCAAAATTAATCATCAGTTTTTGTGTTCTCAGTTCATCATACCCATTATAAAACCTCCCCATAAGTTTTCCACATTACGATTTTATAAGCCATGCATTATTATTACTGGATCCATTACTTCAAAAGGGAATGCAGAATGTTGATATTCAAATTCTATCATCCCTCATTCATTTATTAGCTGGAACTTTTTCTTAAAGAATAGCTTTCCCTGAACAACCATTTGATTACCCTAAGGCGCCATTCAAACAAGAAAGGATAAGCACTTAACTTTCTCTTTATTTATCATCATCAGATTCTTGAAGGTAATATGATGATAGGAAAATTGGTAAGACTGATGAAAATACACTAGTGTAACAGTCTGAGTAAATACCAGGGAAGGCTATCAAGGGTGCTGATGTCTTTTTTTTTTTTTAATGTACTTTTTATGTCATTCTCCTCTCAGTTACTGCCACAGCACAGCCAGGCCTCTCCTACAGCTCCCCAGCCCTGATGTTTGTAGCTCATGGTCACTCTCCTTGGGGTACAAAGGTGAACCAAATGTGAGTCTGTGATTGACATCTGTTTGTTTGGTTTCTGATGCCTTTCTATTTCTTTAAAATGTATTTTATTGTGTCGGTGTTGGTTTACAACACTTTATATGACTTAGGGATACAGGTTCACATCTCTTCAGATGTATTCTGCCACCCCCATGCCCACCAGCAAAGCTCCAATAATCCTTGACCCCATTTTACTGGACCACTTCCTCCTTTAGCCCCATCAGTCTTCCTTCCACTCTGGTAGCCTCAATTCTACAGTCCAATTTCTAGAGTTTGCCTTGATTTAGTTTTGTCTGATCCTTTGTTTGGTTTTTCTATATTCTACATATGAGTAAAACCATACAGGGTTCTCTTTCTCCTCTATCTTATTTAGCTTAGCATAAGCCCTTCCAGTTCCACCATGTTGTTGAAATGGCAAGCTTTCACCTTTTATATTTTATAGCTGAGTGTGATCCATTGTGTAATTTATTGCATCGTTCTAATCCAGTCATCTGCTGTTGGACACCTAAGTTATTTCCATAACTTGACTATTATGAATAGCCAAGTTGCATAAACTTAAGAGTGTATATCACTTTGAGTTTATATTTTTGTATTCTTTGGGTAAATACCTAGATATGAAATTGCTGGATTATATGGTAGACCAACTTTTCATGTTTTGAGGAACTTCCATACTACATTCCCCAGGGGCTAGACCAGTCTGCATTCCCACCCACAGTGAATCTTTCATTGACTTTCAAGAACAGAGTTGCTACATATGTCCTCTGAGTTCAATATTCAGAAGCATTGTTAATATGAGACGAAATGGATATCGACCTATTAAGCTTGGGGAGAAAAATGTAAACCCACACATAAGTATAGTGACAGAATTCAGATGATAATATGTTTAGAGCTGATACCATTAAATGATGGCTGCCTTTCCAAATCATCAGCTATTCACCCTGTCTGTGAGAGCACTGGAGGATTATCAGCTCCTTGCTGTTCCATAGATGGTCTGGCCACCAAATGTAATTCACGCCTGTCACCAAAATCGCTCATAATGTTTCTGTGATCTAAATATTTTATGTTGTTTACACTTGTTTGCTGTGCTTCCTAGGAGCACTCTCTAGTCAGCTGTACTTGCATAAAATCAGCACATTTTCATCTCTGCCTCACAGAGAGTGGCTGGAGACTGATGGTTAGGGGGAAAAAGCCTCTGAAAACAGTAAAATTCTATTGAAAAAAGTGTGATAGTTTGTTTTCTCCTAAGGAAAAAGTGGGATTATTATAAATGTCTCACCCAATGTGGACTATGGATGAGTTCCATTAGATCCCATGAAAATTCTGATTTTTAGTGGAATTGTTCTTTCAGTATGCCAAGCAGATTGAGTGAGGAGCAACTTTTTCACACCAACTGAAAGAAGTGTAGAAAGTGCTTTAGTAAGCCAGGGATAGGCTAAGTTTTGAGAAGTTTTTCAAAATCACAAGCATACAATGTAGTAGAAATGTATTTTCAATACACTGAAGTATATGGAAATATAATAATTATGTTTACTAATAATGTCACCTTTCATGCTCCATTTGAACTCCTAGGTGGTGAAACACCATAGTGTAATTCAGCACATCTTTCCATAAATGGCTTGGCACGATCCAGCGGTGTTATCACACCAGACCCCAGAAACACTGAGAATAGCAAATAGTCTGTGGATATCGCCTGCTCACATCTTAATAATGACCACTTTAGGCCCAAAACATATAATTAAGTTCCCAACACTGAGCATCTCAATGAAGGATATTGCTAAGTAACCAGCCAGCCGCCTACTTAATTAACATAAACAAAAAACAGCACTTGGACTTTCAGTCCTGGGGCACCACTGGACCCCTTTGCAATTGAAGTACTTCATGAGCAATTTTGAAAAGAGAAAGAGATAATGAAGATTATGACCCTGTTGCCCTGTTAGCCACACTTAGCTCTAGTTCTGGAAAGAAGGAATTAGGGAATTATGTTAGTCCTCTTCCAGATGAATTCTGAAAGTCATGAGTTGTTAAGTAGATTTTATTCGAGATATAATAAGCCTTCTGAGAGGGTGTCATGATTAGTTCTTAATGTCTTCTGCAGCATCTTCTGGTTTTTCAATGAATCTTTCATTGAATCTCAAGGTGAAATAGTCTCCTCTCATCACTCAAAAAGCAAACTCCACAAAATACTTCCTAAGCAAAGACTTTGGCAAAATAGATTACAGTCATCATTCATTCATTCATTCATTCCTGCAACAATTTAACATTAGCTCATAGCATCTACATGTAACTGGTATAGTAAGTAGGTGCACATCACAGTTGATTATGCTCATGAGTTTATGTTCTTGGACAGAAAATGATAACAAAAAAATTACCTATGGTAAAAGGGGAAAAATAATGAAATGAGTAGAGTGATGGTTGGAAGAAATTTATAACAAAAACACAAATCCTTGAAATCTGACTGCAAAATTGAGGCTACCAGTGGGGAGGAGGAGGGGGGGAATAGACTGTAGTGGAGGATTAAGGTGTTTTGATAATGGAAGTAGTGTGATAACTGACATCTAAAGAGGTGTGAGCCTGTACCCCTAAATCATATATACTGTTGTAAACTAAACTTTGGTGTAGTGTTGTAATGAGAGGAATGGGATATTCCAGATAGCTGGATCTCAATAAAAACATAATGCAATATAAAAAACAAAGTTTTTAAACAGGGAATTGAAATGATATGATTTTGATAACCACCCTCTTCAACAATTGAGGCGAACAAAAGGGAAAGGTAGGAGACTAGTTAAGAGGTAGTGCAGTGTCCCAGCTAGTGGTTCTTCCACAGACTGGGTGATTTCCATCATTCCAGAGAGAATTGGTTAGAGGATCCAGGTACAAGTTAATGAGAAACAGCAGGATCAGCTGATTCAGAAGAAAAAGCACATCAAATGGTGTTGAGACTTCTCACATAGACAAGTGGGAGATGTCAGAAATATTATTGCTATAAAAATGCCCAAAGGGAGGTTGGCTACTTAATGTTTTAGGAGCAATTAACCATTTTGTTTTAGTGCTATACTCTCCCTCCTCCCCCATTCTCACACTGGATCCTCTTCAAAGCAGAAACCGATTGATTCATTCATATTGATTGAGTAGCTATGATGCCTTATTTAAAAATGGGATCCAGAGAGCCAGCCCCTGCTTCATGGAGGGAATGGATACATGGCAAATGACTATAGAATGGAACTGAAATTATAAACTGGAAAAGTGCCCTGAAGAACCAGAGCATGGTTCTCTGGGAACTCATGACCAATGGACCTGCCAGATATAGGGTTGGGGTGGGGACATTGGAAAAAGCTTCCCTGAAGAAGTATCCTCTTACCTGGAGCTCAGTTCTAAAGAGTAGAGTTAAGTAGAATCACATGTGCAGAATGGTGTGTGTGTGTGTGTGTGTGTGTATGTGTTAGAGAGATAGAGACAGTGAAAGAATGTGAGTGTTGTTGCAATGGGAGGAGTGGAATATACCATATAGCTGGACCTGCTAAGACCCTTTGGCTAAATGGAAATAAGACTTCTAGAAATCTCAACCTAGCTCACAGTAAAATAGAAGGAGAAAAAGGGAAAGGGGTGCAAGAGGAACTTACAGGACAAGTAGACACTAGCTCATTCTGGGTGTTGTAGCACAATAAGGACTTAGGACTTTTATCTGAAGATGATAGTAAGCCATTGAAGTGTGAATGATGCCTCTGGTTGTTGTGTGGAGAATGAATCAGGAAATTGTTGAGAAGTTATTTAGGAGGTGATGGAAGACCCTGGGAAAGAGATGAAGATGTGTTAGGAAAGGATGGTATCAGTAGAGATGGCAGGATTCCTTTGGGATAAGATTTGGTAAGGATGGAATATTTGGGCTGGGGTTGAACAGAAATAAGGTGCATCCCACTGTCTTGGGTAACAAAATGGGATGAGGTTGCTTCTCACCAAATTATATAAACAAGGGGACCTCCTTTGTGGCCCAGGGGGTTGAGCGCCACACTGTGGGGCTTCTGCAGCCACTGTAGCATGAGTGTGATCCCCGCCAGGGAAGGCGCCCACATGGCACAGCAGACATCTCCTATCTCACCCTCAGTTGTGTATTTCAGTCAATCTGCCTGTTCTGTTCCCTGCTCTGTCTCTGGTGAATCCGCTCATCCCCCATGCCTATGGTCTGTACCTCAGCACTTGTATAAATCTTTCAAAAAATAGAAAAATAAATATAACATATTAAAAACAAACAAAATTATATAAGCCTGGAAGAAGCCTGGGTTTCGAGAAGAAAGCCATGGTTTTTGAGACTTCCCAAATTCTGAGGAATTGTTGAGATATTGGAGATTTAAAGGCACCTTCAGGAATATATGAGTGAAGAGCAGAGCCTCGAAGTGAACATTAAGTGGATGTGTGGAAATGAAAGCTTTGAGTTAAATGCTAAAATGACACGAGAGAATACACCAAGGCAAGCTGACTGGAGCTTTGGCATTCATGGTGGGATGGAACAAGAGAAAGTTATAATGGTGAGAAGGAAAAATGGGCAGATACTGGAAATTGAAGAGCAGAGTGACATATCACAGAAGCTGAGAGATGAGTGTTTCAATCAAGGGGTCGGATAGCAGCATCTAACCCCACCAAGAAGAGATCCACTAAGATGAAGCTGAAAATATGTGAGATTAACAACTCATAGATCATTTTGATTTCTGTTGTCATTTGATGGGAATGGATGCAGATTGGAATGAAGTAATAATCCCACTTCCATCATTGATATTGTGAAGATTTCCAAAACCTTGTTTCTCTCTATAGTCTGAGACTAAGAAGTTCTAAGACAAACAGGTGATAGAAGGCAAGAAACTCTAGACCGGATAGCAGACTTAGGAGCTGTATGACCATAAGCCAGTTGTTTTTTCTTGGCCTAAATTCTGCAGTCCTTCAGGTACTGGAATCAAATAAATACCTCATAAGGTTATTATAAAGAATAAGATAAATTACATTTACATATTATCTCAGTGTTTGCCACATAAAAAGAACATAATCAATTGAATCCACACATATAAATGTATATACATATATCTATTTCTCCTGCATTTTCCCAAGTTCTCTGAAAAGTATATTACTCTTAATCATAGACAAACCAAAATCAGAAATTAGACTTAAGAATGAAATGTAAAATGAAATTGAATATAGTTTTCAGAAATAATGACTGTCTAATTGGTAAGAAAAAATCCATAGTCACGTGCCCATAAAGATTTAAAATTACCTGCCTAGGGATGTTGCATATTAAAAATTTATAATGTAAATAACTGGTCTACATGATGTGGCTATCTCTAGGCTCTCCTGGAGTTGCGTAACTACAATGCAGATTGAAAGTTTCATTCATTCCCTTGCTTGGATATCTTCTATGCGCATGAAAACTGACACTTTCAAATTAGATTTGGTCATTGTTTTGGCATCTACTCTGAAAGCAAGCATACTTTGTAAAGAAACATTGATGATTCCCTTTGTCACCATTGCTTTTTCCCAAAGATGGTATGGTGCCTTTATAAGATGAAATTTGATGCTTATATAAAGGAGAATTGCTTGCTGTTCTCCTTATGATCAACTTGGAAATGGTGTGAAACCCACAAGGACCCACTGAGAAAGTTAATGAGGCTTCCATTTTAAGATGTCCAAATCCAATGGATAAGACCCCAAATAACGTGCTTTACCCATAGGCAGGGGAGGCCAGAAAGGATATCCTGGATTGGGGATTGGCATCCACTAATGAGCTGTGAAACCTTAGCAAGACTCTTGCTGCCCCAGTTCCCTTTGCTCTGTGAACAAAAAGATAAATACAAGAAAGATAAAGAAAAAGAAGAGAGGTTGAGCCAGTACTCAGTGACTCCATAGAGCTCACCAGACCTACAATTCTGTAACCAGATCCAGAAGTCGCATTAAGAAAGCCCCCTTGGCTCCTGGGTTTTAGTGCTAATGTACAGATGATTGCTTTCCCCAGCAGTGGAAGCTGGGACTTAGTGATCAGGGGAAATTAAGACTTTTTGGTTTGGAGTCAGTACCAATAGAAAATGAATTCAGACTGAAACTGTAACATCTTGAAATCACTGTGGAAGTCAGAGGGGAAGTAATGGCAGTAGAGACAACCAAATATCTTGTTCTTTTTATAGACATTTAACTAAGAACTTGAGAGCGGGCCCTGCGCAGGAGAGGGTTTCATGATTTTTCTTGCTTTCATTTATTGAATTTAGCTCAACTTTATGATTCACCAAATTACTCTTACCTTAGAAAACTTAGGTTAAATGTTACTAAAATATAACCACATTTCACAGTAATAAAATTTCCGGAGAATTATAAGAGCAAATCATTACATGATCTCTTCCTGTTGGAAAACAGCAGAGATCCCATATTATTTTTTATTCCTAGTTTTTACTTGTGCACATTGCACACATTTCTTTTGTTTGTTTGTTGTTTCACTCACTCAAAGCAATGCCCCAAGCCCATCTGGACACCTTGTGGTTGTAAAATAATTGCTCTCAGAAGGAAAGGCCATTTCTGCAAAGGAATGTGAGAAATGTTAATAGACCTCCTCATCTTTGCTTTAACTGTAGTCTTCTGTTCTCTCAAAGGGGTATTTCCAGACCATTTAATATGGATTTCACACTCATAAATACTCCTGAAAAAGATGTAGACTGGCTTATTTCTGTTGTTTAAATTGATCTTGCATCAATTATAACATTTTTCTTCTCATTTTTCAGTTCAATTCTGTGCATTGGGTTTATGCCATTAAGATTTATCTTATTCACTTTATACTTACCCCTGTTAACCCTGAAACCATAGTTTATGTAACCCTTATCTAAGTAAAATCTCCACTGGATAGTGCCCTTATATTTAGATATAAAGTTAATGATTTGATTTTATTTTGTATTTCTAGTTGGAATATATTTATAGTTATTAATAGTATGTATAATTTGATCAAGTATTTTTAAAGATTTATTTATGCATACAAGCACGGGGTACAGGCCAGAGGTGTGTGGGGGGGTTGAGAGGATCCACCAGAAAAAGAGCAGGGAGCAGAACAAGCAGACTGAAACACACTGCAGAGGGGAGCAGTGGGTGAGGCAGAAGAGGTCTGTCGCACCATGTGGGTCCCCTCCCCAGCTGGCAGCAGGGATTGAACTCGTGCTGCAGTGGCTGAGTTGGTTTCATAGTACATTGCTTAACCCTCTGCACTACCAGGGAGGCCCTGATCAAATATTTTGGATCCAGTGATGAGAATATGTGCAACAGGGGTAGTAAGCAGTTCAGATCTCAATGTGCTTCCACCTGGATGGACAGATTTCACTCACCGCCCAAGCCAGTTGCATATAATCACAATATAATTTATTGGGTGACATCTACATCACGATAATATACTTGATAATAATTAACTTCCAGTAACAAATTGGCAATAATGTAACCCACATTGCAGCAATTCAATTGGCAGTGAGGGGTGAGGGTGGGTTCTAACTACTCAGATGAGATTTGGAAGAGCAGCAGACAGAACACTGACGTTTCAACTTAGCAACTGCCAAGTCTGTTCAAGACTTTGGAGGCCCCATGGACCTGGATTCAGAGGGTCTGCAATTGGCCTATTCAGCTGCTGCATTGCTGCTCCTTCACAGGTGTATTATCAGAGTACCTGTTAATTTGGGGGCATGGACTCTCACACAGATGGGCTTTACTTTTGCCTCTTGTGTCTGTTTATTAATGTTCTCATAAACATGTGGTCATTTTCAGCATAAGTCACTGCATTTCAATTATACTCATTTCCTGAGCAGCCAGCATCATTATAATATCAACAGAACAGGGAGAGACGGAATCATGCTGAATTTGCTCAAATGCTGTTGTGGAGCTTCAGATAAGTTATTCTTTTAAAAATTATAAAATTTGAGAGGCTTAATTGTGAAGATGATCTGGCTAAAATATATCTTCTGGAAAATGGAATTATTTTTTGGAAGACTGTATCTTGGTGTTATAATGCTTGATATTGTTCAAACTTTTCTAAAGAACCCCTAATGGCAGAGGGAAGCAGTGAGGACCCCATGAGGTTCTATCTTAGCCTCAAGCAGGAGATTTCTTTGAAGTCTGGTATTTTATCTTGAATATTCATGCAAAGTCTTAGTTTAGTTGAAAAACAAAAAGGTATTTTAAAATATATAATAGCTAGTAAGTTTGACACATGGGGAAGACACAGGATGCTTATTCAGTAATGTGCACGCCAGCTAGCATGCTGCTGGATGCCTTTGTAGTATTTAGTTAGAAAGAGACCCCTGGTTGCATGAGGGGTTAAGGTGCAGCACTATGACACTATCTCCAGCCACTGCAGCATGAGTTAGATCTCAGGCCAGGGAGGGGACCCACATGGTGCAGCAGACCTTTCCTGTCTCACCCACAGCTCCCCTCAGCTGTGTGTTTCAATAGATCCACCTGTTCTGCTCCCCACTCTCTCTCTGGTGAATCCTCTCACCCCCACCCCACACCTCCGACCTGTACCCCAGTTCTTGTATGCATAAATAGATACATTTTTTATTTTCTTAAAAAGAAAAAGGTTTTCTTAAAAAGTCTCTTTTCTTAAAAAGAAAAAGACTTAAGATTCTCCCTGAATATGTGCTATTAGTTAGAAGTAGCTGACGGTCACTCTCATACACATTCCTTTTGAATAGGATACCCTAGCAATGCATTAAGGCCTGATGTTTCCATGAGGCCTCTGTCAAAAATCTTCGCTTCCATGTAATGGACCCCATACCACTGATTCTGTTAGCTATTGTGTGGGCTGTGTGGGTTCTCGGTACAGGAGGCCAGGATCCTTCACAGAATGAAGTCTGGAATTTGAACCTGCTTGCAGGAGGGACGGAAGCTGGACAGGCTTGGTGAACAGAGCCAGGGGCTTGGCCTCTGTACCTCTCTAGGCCTCACTCATTTCTCCTCTGGACTTTTCTCTGAGCTTGTGACCCATGCTTCTTTATCTCTTGCCAGCCACACCCCAACACCTGGGGGCCCTCCTCACTGTTTCTGTGATCACGTGGGTACCTGCTGCAAATGCCCAGGGAATATAGTGAGGCTTTCTCAATCCCATCTTTATAGTCTCAAGAAAGAGATGATGAGCCAAAATTAGTGAGTATCTTGATTTGGGCTGGGAAATTGACTGAAAAAATTCATAAAGATGAGAATTGTATTCTCAGCACATTTCTGTTCTCATCTTAGATCCCACTGACTTGAAATTCTTCTGAGGAGATTCTGTTGGCCATGTACTTCCCAATGTCCAAAATACTGATTTTGAACATCAGTAATGACTAGGTGTGGTGTGGGTTCTATTACAAAGTTTCTTAGGTAACAGACGCTAAACTTAAAGTCAGCCTCAGTTAAAGAAGGAAAATGGGAAAACTTCACTGTCCCCCACCAACAGTCAGGGTCAGGATGGTATTCTGAATAGAATTCTGCAGAGATTATCATTTATAACTGGGAGGCTTAGTCAAAGGAGAGAACTGAGGGTTTCGCTAACTCTGAGACAATCTAAACTTTATTTGAATGGTTAAGTTGAACAGAGAAAGACCAATGACATCACAGTCAATGAGTAAAATAGTGAAACCCTCTACTCTCGAATTCTATCCCTTTCAATGAACTGTCTCTATATTTGGGGGAGGAGAGGCTAATCGTGTTCCTATCATCTGCATGTAATATCAATTTTATTTCTTTTTTGCATTTCTTTCATCTCTAGTTCTGTTATAGGGACAAGAAGTCCAGTGTAATTGTTGGAAAATACATTGACAGATGCATGGACACCTCACTCCTAACTTTAAAGGGAATGCTTCAAAGATTTCACCATTTTTGATGGTTTGCTCTTGTTAACAGATGGCTGTTTATCTGGATTAGGAACCAGTGGTTCCTAATTTAAAAATTGTGGTTTTTTTTAAGAGGTGTTAAATTCTATCATATTTTTGGTATCAATTGAGATAATCATGAATTCTTACTCTTTACCTTTTTGTATTCTTTTTTGTATTGCAGTAACATTGAATTCAGAGGTATAGGTTCACACCTCTTCAGAATTTTTACACCTCAAATCTGATAGTGTTGTGAAAAGCATTTATGAATTTTTTAGTAATAAACCATTCTTGCATGATTGCGACAAACCCATTTTTTATCATGGTTGTTAGATTACACTGTTGAGCTCACTTTATTTTTAAAAGAAATTTTAATGATTTTATAATCTAAGTTTGCTTTCTCCTAATGATTTTTCTGATATGGTGTTGGGCTCATGCTGCCTTGTTCCTCCTTTTCTGGTAATTGGAGAAGTGTATGTGCAGTTTGGACCTATTCTGTGAAACGCTGGCAGTTCTTATGTGAGAAATCCTTGCCTGGTTTATTGTTAGTTTAGAGGGAAAGAGTGGTGGGTTCTTGAGTCAGTTTTTGGAAAATTATTTTTTTTTAGATGTTTAGGTTTTCATATTTGTTGGCATATTGGCGTTGGTGGTGCTCTTGGCTATGTTCAGAATTCTGCTTTTTTCCAGCTATTATACTATTATATCCTATTTTCATTCATAATAGTTTTTTTTTTTTCCTGAGTCGGTCTTGTCAGAGGCTTATTTTTTCAATGAAACACTTTTGGCTTTATTGATTTCTATTGTATTCTCTCATTAACATCTAATATTTGTTGCCTCTTTCTCGGTTTTATATTATTATGTTGTATATATTTGTAAGCTGGATGCTTTGTTCATTAATTCTGAAGCTTCATTTCAAGTAAGTATTTTCTATGGATACATAAATGTATAAGATAATATGAATGTCTCCAATATAGGAGATGCTGGCTTTTTACTCACATTATTTCTAAATATGCTTGCTCCTTTGCATGTATTTATCTATTCGTGAAGTATTTGTATTTTGCAAGTAGAAAAGACACAACCCAAGGAGTCTGTGTTCTTCTTTCATTTAAAGATGAAAACTTCTATTTTAGTTTCATTGAAATATAATCAATATACAATAAAAACCACAAATCTTAACCACTCAAGAAATTTTGAAAATTGAATATATGCAAAACAAGATACAGGACATCCTTCCCTCTCTCCAGAAATCTCCCTTGCACCTTTCCCATCCCTACCCTATAGAAAGAAGCACTGTGGTTTCCATCCTTATGGATCAATTTTGCCTATTTGAAGTTTATATGAACAGAAGCACACAGTATTTATGAATTGCTCCTCTCACTTAACATAATATTTTGGACAGAAAATACACAGTTGATGATTTTTCTTTACCATACAGTGTTATTCCATTTTATAGGTACTGTACATTTATCCCTTTTCCTATTGATGGACATTTGGTTTGTTTCCAGTTCTAATTGATACTGAATGAGGTTTCTCTAAGTTCCCTTTGCAGTATTCTGGTTGACATACATTTTCATTTGTTTTCTGTAAATATGTAGGTTTTTTGAGTAATTTTTATCATTATTCTCAGAATATGGCCCATGAACTCATAGGGACCTAATACCTTTGCAGGGATTTCACAAGATATCTGCCATTTTTTTGATGAAACTAACTGGTATTTGCTTTTGTTTCTCACTGAGTTGACATGCACATCAGTGACACCAAAGGTATAGTGGATAGAAAGCAAATGGATTTTTCGCAGTGGCATTACTATATTACTCTCCACCACATACCCTCCATACACCAGTTTCTTTTTTTTTCTTTTATTAAAATATTTTAAAATTTACATATACTTGCCATTAATTGTAATCCCCATGTATTCCCCATCACCATCTCACCAGTGCAC
>JAGFMF010011733.1:226027-374366 GCA_019455555.1 Galemys pyrenaicus | reverse complement strand
GTTCTTTGTGGATCTGTGTGATAAGTCCCTTGTCAGTAATGTTGTGTGTAAAGATTTTCTCCCAGTTGGTGGGTTGTCGCTTTGTTTTGGCTAATGCATACACCAGTTTCAATTCAGAATCTCCTTGACAAATAAATACAGATAATTAATTTTATTAAATCTTTACTCTTGAATACTCATCTTGTCAATAATCTATATGATGAAATGGGAAGTTCCTCAAAAGCTCTTCTCTGCATATTGAAGAAGGACAGTTTCTCAAGAAACAGCAGTTA
This sequence comes from Galemys pyrenaicus, assembly GCA_019455555.1. Classification (NCBI taxonomy): domain Eukaryota; kingdom Metazoa; phylum Chordata; class Mammalia; order Eulipotyphla; family Talpidae; genus Galemys; species Galemys pyrenaicus. Next base: position 374,094 of record JAGFMF010011733.1, on the reverse strand, counting down.
GGAAATCTGACATTGAGCTGAATTAATTACTCTTTTCACTGGGCTCCTTTTTTTTTTAATTGACAAACTGGTTATTCAGATATCTTTTATTTGGCAGAAATTTTCTTTTCAATCCAGAAAGTAAGTCTGTCACTTCAAAGAAAATAACTGACTGTGTTGGTGGCCACCGGAGAATGGGAGCTTTCAAGTATGTATTAGAATTCCAGAAAACATGGTTTAGCCACTGTGAGTTTAGCAGTTTTTCAGTGCTGATGCTCTTTTTCTTTTTTTTTTTTATAAAGATTTATTTATGCATACAAGAGCTGGGGTACAGGCCAGAGTCATGGGAAGTGAGAGGATTCACCAGAGACAGAGTGGGGAATAGAACAGGCAGACTGACTGAAACACACTGCTGAGGGCAGCAGCGGGTGCGGCAGGAGAGGTCTGCTGCGCCATGTGGGTCCCCTCCCTGGCTGGTGGCAGGGATCGAACTTGTGGTGCAGTGGCTGTTTGCTTCATAGTGCATTGCTTAACCCACTGCGCCACCAGGGAGGCCCGCTGATGCTCTTTTTCTAATGAGTTTAGTGATGATATTTATAAATATGACAGCAAAAGATTATGTGATGAAATTAGTCAACATTTGGGAGAGCTGTACAACTTGGAAACCAGTTTTTCTGATCACTGCATGGTGTTATGAGATCACACATGGGATAAAGATCTATGAGTGGGACTAGATCCATCAGTGGATTTTTATGTGATTGAGTACAGTTTATTGCTGTGGTTGATTCCACACTGTAGTTTTCAGGGATATAGCACTAATTATTTAGTAGCAACAAAAATAAGCATAATTATCTGATAAAAGCAGTTAAAGTGATCTTTCTTCTTGACTTCCTTTATGAATAAGGCAAGAGTTTCTTCATCTCTTTCAACCTAAACAGTATCAAGAGCGAATCAAAAAGAAAATGTAAATATTCAGTTGACTTCTATTCAGTCACATATTAAAGTGATTCATAAAAACTTAAAACAAGGCCAATTGTTTTGTTTTGACAAATGTTTTTTTCTTATTGAAACATTATTTATATTGTTATTTGTAAATGAATTTATAAAGAAATGTTTACCCTTTTACTCCATCTTGAGTTCTGTTATGATAAATATTGGTAAACAATTACCATAGAAACAAAAGCTCTTGAGACTCCTTAATGGTGAAGAGAATGAAGGGATCCTAATAAAAAGTTTGAGAGGGGCCTCCCTGGGCCACCAGGGTTTAAATCTCAGCACTATCAACCCTGTGGCCTGAGTTTGACCCCTTGACAAGGAGGTGACCCACATGGCACAGCATACCTCTCCTGCCTCGCCTGCTGCTCCCCTCAGCAATGGATTTTAGTAGATCTGCCTGTTCTGCTCCCCACTCTTTCTCTGGTGAATCCTTTCATACCCATACCAGATCCCACACCTGACCTACAACCTAGTTCTATGCATAAATCAATCAATCTTTTAAACAAATAAATATAAAGTTGAGAATCACTGCTTTATAACAAACTGCCAGAGTTTTTAATGTAGTTGTGCTATTTCAAATGCTTAGCAACAGTGTGTCAGATTTTGTTAAATGGTCTTTGACATTTGCTGAGTTTTGATTTTTTTAAAGATTTATTTATTTATGCATAAAAGAGCTGGGTATAAGCCAGAGGTTCGGGGCTAACAGGATTCACCAGAGACAGAACGGGGAGCAGAACAGGCAAAACTACTGAAATACACTGCTGAGGGGAGCAGTGGGTGAGCAAGACAGGAAAAGTCTGCTGTGTTTATGTGGATTAGCAACCTTACTGGGCATCAAACTGGTGGCACAGTAGCTGTGTATAGCTTCCTAGTGCTGAGATTTAACCCCTTGTGCCATGAGGGAGGCCCTGGGTTTTTATTTTTAAGTATATTTTAAACTTTCTAGCAGTGTGAAGTCTGTCATGTTATGGTTTGTTTGTTATTCCCAGCTGCTGATGGTGAACAACCTCCCGTGGCCGGTGAACATCCTTTCACCCCTTGTGTTCTGTGGGTCTTAAGTGTTGAAGACAATACCTTATGGCCCAGGAATATGTCATCGTAAAATAAATGGAAATTAAAGTGAAAGCAAACAAATCTAAACTAACCTAAGTTAAATAAATAAAACTATAGAATTTGACATGCAACACACACACACACACACACATACACACAGAGTCTCTCTCTTGCTGAGCACAAGCAGCTACCCCCAGCTGCATCACTACCTGTGAAAACTTTGACAAGTGATGGCTTCCTTCCTGCTTGGTTTCCTCAGGTGAAAATGGGAATATCAAATGTCACTGCTTATTGAGCTGAGCTAAATAGGCACTAGGCACTCGGTTAATTACTTCCCACTTGAGATCTTCTTTTCAGAGGTAACTCTGCATCATGCCACTTTATGTCTCCGTGCTATTGCGTTGATGCAATTCTCACCTTTCTTCCCACTGTAAGACTTCTTTTAAAATCTCTGCATCACAAGTGATTTCTTCCTGATCATAGTTTTGAAATTGTTTCTTTGCTGGGAAGCCTTTAACTCTACCCTAATTATCTGAAGAAAAGTGCCAAGTGGTCGCCAGCCAAAGGGCAAACCAAGCCACGAGACCCATTAGCAAATGGACTGGCCTTTGTGCCTACTGAAGTCCACGTGCTGCTTCCAGGCTCCAGCAGGAGTAGGAGTCAGCTGAGCTATGAGACCCTCCAGGGGCACTTGGAATGTGGCCTCGCAGAAAGCACTGGGATTCAACACCTCTCTCTTTCTCCCTCCCCTCTGTCCCCTTTGAAGACAGCTCCAGAGACAGTGCCTGCTAACAACTCCTGCAGAAGATGGCTGTGTTGGTGAAGAGACAGAGACAGTTCTCAGCAAGTCAGCAGTCAAACCTCAGGACATAGGATAGAATTTAGAGCTGCAAAATATGACCAAGAGGGAAAAAAATAATTGATCAGGAAATTTGGGAGTTTTCAGATTAGAGTTCAGTATTTTGGCTTTCTTGGTTTTTGCCTGTGAATTATTGAAAGTCACAGTCTTGTGAAAAATCAGATAACAGTGCTATTGAAGGTCAACAGAATCACATATCATAAAATATGGTAGCTAATCAGTAAGTATCTTAAGGTTATTTAGTACTAACTTTTACTTTTAGAGTTGAAAAACACACAGATGGAGGGACCCTCCCCCCAACTTTGGTTTGTTACTTAGTTGTTGTTGGAGACCAGATGTAGTCACACACACACACACACACACACACACCGCCAACCTCCATGGTTGGTCATTTAATTCTTGGTAGAGACCAGAGTAGCTTCCAGATTCCAAAAACTCATGCTGGTGTATTTTCTGTAGGTCAGGCTATAGATTTCAGGGTAGGCAAACAGAGCTGAGTTCCCACTGTGCTGTGCTCCTGACTCCTGCATGCACATTCCCTGAGCAGTAGAACCATGCAGCATCTACTGGAAGGGCTGTGGAAAGATTGTCATCTGGAGCAGCAGAGCCTTGGTGAAGAATGTTAGCCATTGTTCATTTTATTCCAAAGTCACGGAGAGGCTCTGGTTCCTGTAGCCATCAGCTTTTACTGACAAGTAAGCTCTGAGCTTCCCTGCTTTTAATGTCAACCCTACTCAGTGATATTCCAGTGCCTCCCTGATGGCCTAGGGGTTAATTTTCCATGCTGTTACCATGATAGCCTGAGTTTGATCCCCACCCAGGGAGGTGACCCACATGGCGTAGCAGACTTCTCCTGTCTCACCCACTGCTCCCCTCAGTAGTATATTTCAGTCGATCTGCCTGTTCTGCTCCTCCCTCTGTCTCTGGTGAATCCTCTTCCCCCCATACCTTTGGCCTACACCACAGTTCTTGTACACACACACACACACACACACAAATGGTATTCCAATGACAAGTAATATTTGAACATGTGGACCCCACCACGGCATCTGATCAACTGACTCATGCTAAAAATCAGAAATTTCTAGTGGAGGTTGAGTTTTAAAAAAACTCATCTTCTGAGTTATTTCACAGAAACAGCTACTTGTACCCTCACCTCTGTGAAGAGTGAGGGGGTAATTGCATTTTCAGAGATAGTTTCCATTCTAGGATGTTCTTGGAGAATGCCAGGTGGAAAGAGTTGGCTTCAAGATCTGAGCTCCCCTAGAAAGTTCTGGCACTTAGGACTTAGGTCCCTTGTTAGTTCCCCAGGGTGAGAAAAGAATTAATCAGAAGAATTCTGGAGCTGCTGGGGGAAAAGTGGACTCACCTGGGCTTTGCTCAGGTTTCATCTGATACCAGGCAAAATAATTTCCTTGGAGTAGGAGTGGCTTAGGCTGTGATTTGAGGGCAGATTTGGATGGGGGGTGGGGGGGTGTGCTCTAGGCCTTCAAAAAATATGCATATATATAAACTTAGGTCTGTGTCTATTTGCTTTCCACTGCCATAATTTATGGCTTCATCAAATACTTGACATAGTCTCTGATCCCAGAATAGCACAAACTGCAACTTGGAGTATCACTAAACTTCAGGAGAAAAGAGGCATGTGACTACATATGTGACTGTTTGTTCATCAAGACATTAGTCTTTGGAAACTATTTCTGTAAATAGACTAGGTACCGAGGGGCACGTCTCAGAGATATGACAGAGCCCTGCTCTTCCCTGCTGCTCACAGGCTGTGGGGACCTTGTTAATGGAGATGTGAGGGTGCTCGGGGGTGGGTGTGGGGGTCCCTAGTTGCCCTCTTTCCCACATATCCTATGCCCAGAACCCCACCAGCACTGGTATCTAGAATGGCTTTTGATAATGTTCCCCCCAAGCTTATATCAAAAAGAGGAGGGAAACCTGGTATAAACATTTGACATCCCTTTCCTAGCAGAAGTCAGATTCCACTTGTCTTGGAATTTTCAAAGGAGAGGCCCATGGAGATCTAAAGATCAGTTTCTATGATGAGGAAAGACACAAGAAAAGCACAGGAGGTTAGTTCTCAGGCTCAAGAATGCCTTTTGTTCTAACAGAGAACTAAGGTGTCTTGGTTTTGCTATGGAGGGTGTCTCTCTGTTTCTTTACAGTAGGGTGCTTGCCTCCTTGTTTTTAATGTTCAGGAGTCAAAGGGATTTAATGCCACTTACCTTTCAGGGCAAAGAATGCAAGCTGTGGCCCACTGTTTACTTTTGTATGTGAAGTTTTGTCTCTTTAAACACACCACATCTATTTGTTAGTTCATTGTCTCTAGCTGCTTTGGGCCCTGGAGAAATTTTATGGAATGCACCTCTGTGGAAGGGGGAGGAAGATCATGCACAGTGGCCCCAGGAATGTGGTTCTAGAAAGTAGTCTATTTTTCCCATCCCCATTTACATGCAGCTGCCTTGGATCACAGCTCCCAGTAGGCAGAGAACAGGACTTCCTGGCTGGGGTCAGCAGGAAAGGAGGAAGAAACAGGTGGATCTATAATTTAAGGTAGAACTAAGGAGGAAGGAGAAACACGTGGTAAGAGACGCACAGGGAAGTTGCATCTGTCATTTTTTGCAAAGACAGTGGCAGCCATTATCTTGATCTCAGGGTGGGTTATACGATACATTTGGAATTCGAGGTCTTTTCTGTCTCAGTTCCCTGGGACCTACCTAACGTCTATCTTGTGGTTCTCTACCGGGAGGTGACTTATATTTGTGACAAATTTTGGGGTCTCTACTGCGCCACTTTGGCGTGAGCCTGCTTGGCTGGGCATTTGCCTGTGAGGGGATGAGTAATTTTCAGAGTGCAAGTGGGAAACTATTATTTGAAATCCTTTCTCCTCTCTTTCTCTCCCAATGCCAGTTAAAGATCTTTGAGCACATGAAGATTATGCTTGCTTTGTCTTTGTGCACACAGGTGTGCTCTTACAATGCACAAAATTAGTTTTTCTCCTTCACAGTTTGGGGTCCTTGTGTACCCCAGGTCACATGATTTCAGACCTGCAGTAGCCTCAAAGATATGGGAAGGTCTGCAGAACTGGTAATATTTAAGACAGGGCTTTTTACAGGAACGTGTTTGTTCACCCAGTTTAGAAGGTAAAAGATGCCACTAAATAAATGTTCCATTCTCTCTCCTGATGCCTTTCTAGCACGAATGTCTCTGCAGAGAGGAGAGGAAGAGTGGAAATGTGGTCAGTGAGTGAATGAGATGGTGCTGGGAGGAGAGCAGGATGCACTGAGGATAATTCCCTTCTTTTTACCCTCACACCACGTGCAGGATGATGCTCCTGGAAGCCCTCCCAGTCCTAAGCATTCCTATAAGTTGAGAAAAGCAAATGCGAAATAATTGCTATGCTTGCTGCGTTTATTTATAGGATGCCTTTCCTCACATGCAGGAAGAAGGAAGAAAAACAGCAACAGGCTGATTTGAGCTCATTTTTCTTGCAAGTCAATAAGAAGCAAGGCCAACACTCGCCCGGGGAGGGTTTTGACAACGTGGGGATTTCTCTGTCTGCGCTTTGTCAGCTCCTGGCCACTTGTGACTTCTCTCACTTTGGATGAGTAGAGTGGTCTCTCCACCAGCAAAATGTTTTAGTAAGTTGCAGCTCTGATGGACTCTTTCCATCTTACGATCTGGGCTCCTTTTACTTCTCCTCTGATCTTTCAAATGGGATAATCACTCAGAAAAAGATGATTTTGAGCACCCCTTCTGCCAAGAGAGGAGTTTTAGATGTATGTTATGCAGGGCACTTGGGAAATTTGGCTTTGGAGCTTTTCAAAGTGAGGAGGTTGTCTCTAGTAACAAAGGGAGATGAATCACTTGGGGGTTATCGCAGGATCAGGGAGAGTAAGAAAATTGATATAGACTGCTGCTAAAGACGGTAGCTTCAGAGCTGGGGCTGCATGTTTAAGATTGTGCTGTGCTTGTTGGGAGTGTCGGTGACTGAGGGAACCCAACTCTGTTGTCCATGGGGAATGAGCAAAAGCTGCAGGCCCCGTCGCTGCAGGTGGGAGCTAGTTGGCATCCTTCAATAGACAAGAGCTGCAGCTGACACTGTTCATGCCCCTCCTCTTCTCCTGTGGGCCCTCAGTGTATAAGACATTGCGAAGTCAAATAAATATAGAATAGGGGTAAATTTTACGGTGGAGGGAAGTGGGTTTGTTAGGGGCAGGATTAAAGTGTCTGATGGCTACTTAGTCCAACATAGAAATGAACCAGGCACCCAGGGTTTCTGGACCTGCTGATTCTTTAGATAAAAGAAGTGTCCTGGTAGTGAAATGGTGACTATTAATTAAAAAAAACAACAAAATTCATGTAAAACTTAGGTGAATTCATGTAAAACTTCCATGAGGGAAGACTGGACATGTTGTCTTAACCCTTTACCCCCCCCCCCCACAGCTTTCCCTGCCAAGTAAGGGTGGGAGAAGGGAAAATTCTCAACCAAGGGTGAAAAGGCCCCAGTGGGACTGTGGACAGAGAGTGCTTTAATATGGGACACTTTTCCCCAGGAAATGTACAGAATGCACTGCAGTAGAGAAGAAAATGCCAGACTGTCAATTTGATTCTTTTTCTCATTCTTTAAAATATGCAATTTAAACATCTATAGCGTACATCCTTTATTAGTCCAGAGCACGTGCATATCATTTATAATTGGATAGTTGGTGGAGATGCATGACTACAACATTTTTATTAGCACACACAGTACAGAAAGTGCAGAGAGAACTAAGCGAATTCAGCTCTTTACAGTGCCTTCATTTGCTGGCTACCTTTTGTTGTACTAACTTCTGAATATGCCAAGATCCAGGATGGAAAGGTGATAAGGGTGGAGAGGAACAAAATATTCAGTCCTATCTGGCATTTTTTGAATGACTTTTCAAGATCAAATGTAAGTTTGAAAGAACCATCCCCATCCTATCTAATATTTATACCTCGTGTGAAGTGTGTGTCGTTACGGAGGCACCATATTGATTCAGTCATTGGGTTGACAGCATAGCCATGCTAAGAGAGCCTCAGTATGTGAAACTCCTTGACTAAAACCACAGAAGCTATAGGAACTGGTTTCAACCCAATTGTACCCTTTCTGAAGACCAGTTCTACTCTGTAGTCTCCTAAATCCCAACCAGCGAGCACACTAAGCACAGACTACAGTAGTAAATCACAGTTAAAAAAGACTGTCTTTATGGGGATCCTCAACACACTGGATTTGTCCAGTGCATTCTAAAAGACCCCCTCTTGTCTCTACTGGGTAGTGAACAGCCCCTACTGAAGCAAGTCAGAATTAGTAAAGAAGATTGTGACAATATTTATTTGGTTTTATAAAAGATGGTGAACTTCAAACCTCAACCAAGGTTTTCAAGTTTTTATCAGGGTGTAAACAAGTTTCACCTTGCAAAGCACGTGGCATTTCGACACTTAGCACCAATTTCCCCCAGATCCTCAGGTACCCTGTGTTTTTTGAAGAAAATAAAAACATTTAAAAAATTTGTTCTGTGTTAGAACTGAAGCTACCAGAGGGTGGCAGATGGACAACACTGGGGATGGGCCTGAGGGTGGGGGGTAACCAGTGGACTGTGGTAGAGGATTACAGGCGTGTGAGTGGTGCGCGTGGTATGGTCCACGTGCATGTAAAGAGGTGTGATCATATACCTCTGAATCATACACGGTGTTCTAAATCATCATTACCTGAATATCAAGAAATGCAATTTAAAATAAATAAAATTCTCTCTGCATCACTTTGTATGGACTTACTATATATACCTTTTCAGTGGTGATGTAGTGTTCAGTAATTCTCTGTGCATTCAACACATAGCATAGCTGACCTCATGAAGTCACGTTTGGTAATAGATGTGGACAATGTGTCTATTAAAATGTGTGATAGATACGTACAAATAATAAAATGCATGCCATGCCTACTAGAAATCACTCATATGAAAAGCCAGTAAAGCCACATAATAACATTACCAGACACCCATATACCAAAATTGAGTGCATCAAAACTGAGGTAGTTTTCAGAATTTTGTAGTTATTCCATGGAACCTAGAGCATTGTGGTGGGTGCCTTTTCCCTCTCCCATGCAAATGGATCATTGTGAAAGATGGCTGAAAAGTTTCAAAATGGCAAGTTATGTCATTAGTAGGAAACAGTCAAATACCTTATGGCTGTTGGCCTCATGAAATGTAGGTCTCTGCCAGTATTAATTTTAAAGTTGAATATCTTGGAAGATTTCAGGCCAGAGGTTAAAAGGATGGTAAGTGAGGGGATCTCGGTGTTAGGTTGGCTGGGAACGTTCCTGACCTGAAGCCCCAGGACACTGTCTCTGCTGGACAGGAACCTTGTGTCCCTCCTAACACGGCCCCATCTCCTCCTCCTTCCCGCTTCCTGCTGTTATTAATGGAAAGCTGGCTGCAGTACAAGAACTGTTATTGTTACCACTCTTGGCCCTTGTCATATTTTATTCTGAGCCTGAGGTTTTGCCAGTTGTTAGCAGCTAACAGGTACAAAAATAGCCCACTTGTTGTAATGAAGGGCGTGAAAATGCAAAGGCGGCTGTGAGCTCTGGGAGTGGATCCGTTAACCTTTCAGGATTTGCTGCAGATAGTCGACCAAGGAGGGGGTATTTGCTCCCCACCGAAATCCTGGGGAGGAAAGCAGGGCAGAAGAAGGTGCCAAGGTGACACGCTGGACCAGCTTTACTCTGGGGAGAACAGGCAACCCTAGGGTCTTACAGTCTAGCTTTCATTTATCCCCTTGCCCCTACCTAGAGGAACAATGGTAGATATTGTTGTTTGGTGAATGAGGGGCTTGTAGCCTTGGTGAGGCCTGTTGAGCTTTATGATCAAGCTCACTTTTCTGTTATGCTTAAGATGCCAGGCTGCTGGAGGGTCTTGGTCCTTCCTGTCCCCAGTCCTTTATAGCTGATTTGTTTGTGGCGGAGCTACTGCCTGGTCACCAGACACAATGCGCGTGCTCCGTGAACTCTCAGAAATAGCGGTCACATCTGTGAGATGGACGTGAAGCAGACAGTTTGGCAGGTGGTAAATAAGGCGTTGCACTTGGGTGTGTGCTAGGGAGGAAAAGAATAGGTTGGCATCAGGGAGGTGGCATAGGGAAAAGCATCCTTTTGGAATAGCCAGGAAGGTCCTGTGGGAGCTAAAACTTAGAGAAGGAGCCTGTCGGGTGAAGAGTGAGAGTATGTGGTGTGGAAGAGCAGGTGTCTCATCCCTGCAATGGGAGTAGGGCTGGTGCACAGCGATGCAAAGGTGGCCAGAAACGGCGTTGTTGGAGTCCAGCTGACCCCGTGCTGTACGGTCTTTGGACCATGGTGGAAGCTTGGGCGCAGGCTAAAGCAAAGGGACATCACTGGAGAGCTTTGGGCAGAAGATGGCCCAGGCTAGAATGGCATACTTTTAAGACTCCCCTGGCTTCTGGCATGCGTGGACTGGGGCAGATACAGATGGGCACAAGGAAACTACTCAGTAAGATCCCATCCCAGCAGCGCCAGTGAGGGCTTAGTGTGGTCAGGTGGTCAAGGACATGGAGACGAAGAGGAACAACTCAAAATGCATGTTTTTCAGGCAAAATCAAGACTTGGCAATGGATTGGAAGTTGAAGTAATAAAAGAGAGACCTTGGTGGGGAATGGAAGGCAAATCACTGTTATTTGTGGGAAGTGATTCTTGATGCAGTCATTTGTGGCCATTTCACAAGTACCTTTCAAACCTATCCTCTTGGAAATTGTAGGTTGCTTTCTTTACTTGCTTTTTTTCATGGCAGTGTAACCACAGAACACACTGTGGAATACAGTTAACTTTTCAAAAGTTATCAGCAGCACAGGCCGAGCCTGCTCCTCTGGTGTCCCTTCCACAGTCTAGCCACTTGCCTTCGATGTTTCTTTTGTGTTTGGAAAGTAGCTTCGGTGATTTTCCATTACACAGACTATGAAGCACTGGGCTATGTCTGGGGCTGATGCTCACCAGTGAAAAGGTGCTCTAGGTATCTGGTGTGAAGAGGCTGCCAAACGTCCCACAACACACAGAAAAAACCCTCAATGCAAAGAATTACCCAAGTTAGAACGTCCATAGTGCCAGGGTTGAGAGAACCTGAAAAGGAAGACTGTTTATGGGCCCCAAGCTCTGCATGGAGCCAGAGAGGCTAGCTCAAGTTAGGGCTCTCGTCTGTTACACAGAGCAGCGTGGGAAACACAAAGGGTCTTGAGTTCTTCTAAATGCCTAACAATCTGCAATATTGCCCCTGATGTTCAGTTCTATAGCCCTTATGATTAAAATTAAAAATTACTTAGAATACTGAAATACAGAGAGCTGAATTCTATTAATGAAAATGGAAAGATGATGTTAATAACTTTTATTTCAAATTCAGATCATGTTTTTAGCAAATTTAACACTCAGAGCTTATACCTAGTAGCTACTCCCTTCATTTTCTCGCAAATTAGATCTCCATTTCCTTACTTGTTAACATGACATCATAAGTAAGACTTCCCTAGAATGGCCCAATGATGAAATGAACGAAGAATGTGAATACAGATTTACTAAGGAAGAAAACCTTAGTTTTCTAAACCTTAGTTTTCTGCATAAATTTCACACACATGAAAAAAATGCATTCAGAAGCTCAGTAATACAAGAACAGTCTGACCATTTGTAGTTTAAATTCACCTACATTTATATAAAAACAAAAATATCTAAATACCTAGGAGCAGCAAAGACTGCTGTTGACTCTTTCATGCTATCTTAAAAGTTGTCTTCTGGGGAAGGGTGGAGGTCAGACGGGAGCACGGGGGACTGAGGTGATGGTGCACTGGTGATGTGGTGATGGGGAATACATGGGGATTACAATTGATGTCAAATATATGTAAATTTAAAAATTTATATTAAAAAAATAAACTGTAAAAAAAAAGTTGTCTTCTTGTGAGGAAGAGAGAGATAGAAAGTGATGAGAGAAGATAGGCCACTTCCTCTACAGATGGGAATCCCCAAAAAGCTGCAAAGAAAAGGCTGGGGTTGCAATTTAAGGCAAAAACAATGGCCCTATAGAGGGCAAACTCCTTATGGTCATCCCAGAAATAATCCATGCAGGAATCCACTCTCTTTTATATGGTCAGAACCTAGGTTTATACTAACAAGTTCTTCTTAAAAGCCTGAATAATAAGGTTCTTTCCCTGTTTATCAAACTGAATCATTTTAAATTGAGTTATCATTGGTTTGCAACACAGTGAGTGACTTAGAGATATAAGCTCACAGCCCTTCAGATAAAGGTTCCACACAATGCCCACCAGCAAAGCACTCATAGTCCCCCACCACCATCCATCAGGTCCCCTCTTAACCTCCTCCCTGCCTGGTAGCCTCAATTCTGCACAGTTAAATTACTAGGGTTTGTTTGGTTTAATTTTTTCTGTTCCTTTGTTTGTTTCTTTATATTCTACCTATGAGTATAATCTAATAATATATTGTTTTTTCCTCTTCTCCTAACATAATCCTCTGCAGTTCCATCCATGTTGTAGTAAATGGCAAGTCTTCGTCTTTTTTTAGAGCTGAATAGTATTCCACTGTGTATGGTCCTTGCCTCTTCTCAATCTAATCATCTATTGTTGGGCATTTAGGTTTTTTCCATAAATTGGCTGTTGTAAATAGTGCTGCAGTGAACATAGAAATGCACATATACCTTCAAATTAGTGATTTTGCATTCTTCAGGTAGATACCTAGGAATGGAATTTTTAATATTTCTAGAATCCTCCAGACTGTTTTGCACAGAAACTATACTATATTCACACTAACAATGTATGAGAGTTCCTTTCGGGGGGATTTTAAAAAGCATGTAAGTGTGTGTGGGTGTATGCACACATATATATAGACAGAATTGGACTTTTAACAATGCACACATATTGATTCTCAGTGAAGCACTCCTGAAACTTATGCATATGTTATAATGCTATATTTCTTCCATTTTTTTACGGATTTACTTATTTATGCATATACAAGAGCTGGGGTGCAGGCCAGAGGTGTGGGGAGTGAGAAGATTCACCAGAAAGAGTGGGGAGCAGAACATGCAGATCTACTGAAATACACTGCTGAGGGGAGCAGCAGGTGAGACAGGAGAGGTCTGCTGAGCCATGTGGGTCCCTCCCTGGCCAGATGGAATTTGTGCTATGGTGGCTGAAGATAGCTTCATAGTGCTGTGTCTTAACCCCTTGTGTACCAGGGAGGTTCTCCGTTACTTCCATTTTTTTTTAGAAAAAATGTACAAGAGGGAAAATAATTACTGCTGGGCTAATGCACTGCCTAGTTTTCCTTCTTTATATTCTACACAGTCTAATTTTGTTTCTTTATATTCTACATGAGTGAAATCATCCAGTATTCGTCTTCTTTCTCTCTTCTCCCAAATAAGAAGAAATGCCTCATTGTATGGTATGTACCAACTTCAGCCATATGAGCGTTTCTGCTTGCATTTCAATGAGAATGAAAAAAGAAACGTTTCCCAGCCACTGGCAGCAGCCTCATTTCCTCTGTTTTCCTCCCATGATGCTGGGAACTGCTTATCGAACAGATTGTCTTTTCCATGGCTTGTGTTCATCAGTATCCTAGGCCGTTATCCCCGGGAACCCACAGTTGTGTGATGTGGGAATAAGAGCACACCAATAAGACCAATGTGCAATTAGAAGAGAAACTTTGAAAACACCCACCTACAGATTCAAACAGAAGAGTGCCAGTAGTTTTGTGAATTCTGCCTGAGCCGCAGAGACTTGAATATTTTATATTTCACAAGCCCTCCTAATGGCCTTTTTGTTTCCTGGTTTTCAAGTTGACGTTTATTCAATCTAATGGGAAGCCAGATTTGGGGAAATGTTCCTTTTCTCTCTGGGTTCTGCAATTACATGGGGCAGAAAAAAAACGGTTTTAATGCTCCACTGGATATTTACAGTTGGATGGTATTTTTCTTGTTCGGGGGCTGACTATACCCTGGTGTGCTGTTTTAAAAATCAATCATAGATACATTTACATAGTTAGTACAAGCACAGGCAATCCACTGAGAGGGAACATTTCAGTGTTGGGAAAATAGAATTAAGAATACAATTCGTACCAACAGCATTTGACCTAATCTGTTCCACCCATTTTTCTTTTATGCAGAGAAATTTTTACAGTGAATTTGTTTTCCCACTGCATGGTATTAATTGGAATCAAAAGTCATTATTAGTGCAAGTCCATGGGACCAGGTCGTTTAATTAGGAGGCAGTTCCTAAAATTAAAGACTGAGGCATTAGTGTAACTAAATATAGTGTTACAAAGCAAAACTTTCACCAATTAACTGGCATCTACTCCATATTCAGGAGACTTTTATTAAGTACACACATAATTCCAGAAACTATTGAGGTAATACTGATGCAAAAATACATGCAGAGCAGATGGGAGTGGCATTTGTAGGTATCTGGGAAAGAGTTTCGTTTAGAAATACTGACTTTCAATTCCAGCACATTTCAGTTGGGGATGGGTTATTCATTTAACTATTATAATGTTGATTTTCCTGAATCATGAAAAAAAATCTGACAATGTATTTCTCACCTCTCTTTGTGATAATTATGATCAGAAAAAAAATATAATAAGCTTCATAAAATGAACACAACAAATGATAGCAGAGGACAGAGGGTGTGCTGAGAGGGGCCAGTGAGTGTATGCTTAGTGTAGGCAGGGCCGCAAGCGAGTAGTAGGAGTAAACATGAGTGTAGGAACAAAGTGGTTCCTATTTATTTTTCGAAAAGTAATTGACTTTTCTGTACTAGGCCGTGTTCTCGATGTAGACATTCATTATTAACTAAATTAAACCTCCCAGAAATGAAGGTCTTCATGAATGCTGCATCTGAATGTCTGACTTTTAAAAAAGGCAGAAACAATAATATGATGTATGTGTACCTCCTTATTTATTTTTTAAAAATTTATTTTTATTTATGCACATAAGAATTGGGGTATAGGTCAGCGGTGTGGTGTGGGGAGTGGGTGTTGAGGATTCACCAGACACAGAGCAGGGAGCAGAACAGGATGATAGGCTGAAATACACTGCTGAGGGGAGCAGCAGGTGAGATGGGAGAGGTCTGCCACACCATGTGGGTCACCTCCCTGGCCAGGGGATTGAATTCACTCTATAGTGACTGGCACTAGTTTGACAGTGTTGAGACTTTAACCCCTGCGCCTCCAGGGGGCCCTACTCTAGTTTAAATGTGGTGGTTAGTAACAAGCTTCAGACATGAATAGATCTGGGAAATAGATCACATAATATCATCTACAAATGTAGATCTACAAATACATGAAATGATGTTTTGTTTCTCCATCACATGTATGATCACTTCATTGTACTGTAGACTTCTCTCTAGCAGACAGAGCTTCTGTTACTCAATTGTTTTAACAAAAATCCCCCAACAAGTCTCATGAGTGTGGTTTGTATAGTAGCCCCTACATGTGCCAATTATGTGGGGAGACTGTCCTGATAGATGAGAAGTGATGAGACCATTTCTAACACCAACAGGTGGGTCAGCCCCAGTCAAACAAACCAGCTAAACTAAGAACTTGCCTGGTAAAGCAAGGATTATTCTTAAAGAGGAATATAGAGGTATGGACATCTCCTACAATTCTGATGTGCTTTTCTTGATTGCAAAAGCAGCGAAGGTAGTGCCGTGGTTGTAGTATTGATGTATGTGAGAGGACTGTTTGTCCAATTGGATCTTATATTTCCTCTGGGATGGGGGAGACACTTAAACTTACTAAATATATGAGCAAATGAATAAATGAATACCTTAGATCATGCTTTCACCTTCTCCTGTTAAAGAATATTTTCTACCAATGAAGCAGCTGTGGGTATAGCAGCTGTGGGTATTGAACTGCCTTATAGAATGAACAAAGAAAAGTGACTCAATCTGTTGAATATGGTTGAGTACTAGTTACTTAATTGAATAATTACTGGTTTGGGCCAAGGGCTGCTTTTATCTATCACTCTAGTCCTCTATATTTGGTTCATAGGCACTCTTAAAAAATGTTCTTTTAGAAAGGGAAAGAAAATTTCCAACTTTTAAAGGAAATTGGTATACTTTGTATCTGTCCACATGCAGACATTTAATTGAATATTTACAATTAAAAATACTGACTTATAACTACTAAAGCAAGATTATTCAGCTGGTAAGTACCTTAAGCATGGAAAACCTATTTTTCAAAAAGATTTCTGCTCATGGTACCACTGTCTGAAATTCTTAGCCCATGTATTATACTTCATAAATTATTCTGTGTGGTAAAATGAGTGTTGCATGAAAGATGAGAAGGAATACTTCCATTATATATATAACAGACTCTGTAGGCCTATCTTTCTTAAATCACTGCCCAGTCCAGTCATAGGGACTTTTCTCAAATTAGGGCATATGTGTGCATGGTGGCTGGGGAGGGGTAATTATTTTCCTCCCATGACTGTCTTATTTTGAAGGATGACACTCAGCGTCCCTCCTGAACAAAGAGTTGCATAAGCATTTCCTTCATAAATGGCATTTGAAACCAAAACCTTGACATTTCAGTGCCTCAGATGGGGCTCTCTCCTACCCTTCTTCTTTAATATTCCTTGTCACTCTGTCACCCACTCTCCAAGCATTTACAGTGGGGCAGAAGCCACACCTAGAATTTTACTCTGTTGTTACCCCCTATTCTTGTGTCTGCTGACCTTAGGATGTTTATCACCTCTGCTGATTCTTTGTGAGGCCCACTCAGCCCATTCTTCTTCAGAAGTAGCTGCTTCTCTGACACCATGGTTTGTGGTGCTAACTTAGTGGTTCTCCAACTTGAGCGTACACAGAATCATCTGGAGGGCTTGTTAAAACAAGCTGTGGGTACCCCGTGGAGTTTGTGACCTGGTAGACCTGGAGTATCTCTTAAGGATTTGGATGTCCAGTACATTCTCAAGGGCCATTGATGGTGCATAACCATACTTGGAGATCCGCTGCTAGTTGCTGCTGATGAAAATGTATATGAAGAAAGAGTTAGATGTGCAGGGAGAAGTGCTGTGTTCTCTGAGGTCTGTCATTCAGAGAATAGCTTGCTTTTAACTCACCTGAGTATTGGTTGTGTCAACTGTTCACTTGTGTGTCTGCACATGTCCCTTCTGAGTACTTTTGTAGGGGTGAGAGACGAGAGGAAGAGAAGGCCTGTGTGGGTGTCCTAGAGCAAAGGGCTGATGAGCGGTGATCAGAAGAGCAGGAGCAGGAGGCAGAAGCAGTCTGCAGTGCCCAGTGGAGGGATGTGGACTCAGGGTAGTGTCGTTTCATTCCTTTGTTTCTGCAGCAAATAGTCACTGACCACACGGCAGGTGCTCCTGACAGAAGAGTGAAAAGAAAAGGCAGAAACCCATGTTTGCATGCAGTTTCCCTTCTGGAAAGGAAAGTCAGACAACACAGAGTGTGAGCACAGTATAGTGACTGATAAAATTGACATGAGGTGAAATGAAGGGACAGGGAGGGAGATGGTTTGAATTGGCATGTTCTGTGGCTTTGATAGGAACTCTAACAGCAGTTTCCAGACACTGTAGTGCAAAATAATCTCAGATTCCTGCACTCCACCCCAAGATATTATTTTGTAACTCTGGAGGAAGTTAGCTTTTTACTGAAAGATGATTCTAATGGAAATGGACTTCAGAATCTCACTAAGAAACACGCAGTGAGAAGTTTAGAAATGTAGCTCAACATAGTTATAAAGAGATGTGGGTAAGGGTGGAAAGAACAGAAAGGAGAGAAAGTGAAAACTGAAATCTGTGTTTGAGGCACATGGTGAAAGACTGAGCTCAGGTGGCTAGTGGGAGGGTGTATGGTATGGGCCAGTGATCCTGGTTAGTTCTGAATTCTGGTTCTTTCTGAGAAACTTGGTGGTCTAGGGCATGTTCCTTAGCTTCCTGGAACTTTTGTTCCACATCTGGAGTATGAAGAGAATAACCACCTACATGTTTGTGCATATATGTGTTCTTAAATATATGCATATGTATATGTAGATATATGCCAAAAAGAGGTGTGTGTGTGTGAACATGCCTGCATGAATCTCTTTGTTGATGTTGTTTTAAAAGTATAGGGTACATGGAGTTGCTCAGACCTTTTCCCACCCTCCTGATTTTGGCCTCCATACCTGGCACCTGCAGTCTTGCATTTTCTTAGGTTGTGTTACCCACATGGGAGTCTGGGGCCAGGAGCTGTGGGCGCTGGGCATGCTCACCTTTGGTTTTAGATACCTGACATAGAAGTGAGGGATAACGAGAACTCCTCAGCTTTGGCATACATGGCAGCATCACTCTGAGGCTAGGGTCTCAGTTGCTGCCTCCCTATTGGTCTGCCTGTGTCCTATCCCCTGCTTCAGCATTAAAGGCATCATAGAGATACCAAAGGCCCCCAAATTCTCTTTTCACTGAACCAACAGTGAACCTACTTGGCCTGGGATGGTTATACAACTAAAAGTTAGCAATAATACCAACCATTAAGCTCTAGGTAATTCTTCTGGATCCAGTTTGGTGGATGCAGTGGTATTGAACCACAGGCTAATGACATTGAGGTAGAATAAATCTCCAAATGTTACATGAGGGCTAAAGACAATCTGAAAGCGCAAAAGCTGTACACGCCAGCTCTTGACACTCATGTGTGCCTTGGAACATCTTTTGAGTATAAGCACATGCCAGGAAAGTTGCCCTGACATCAAGTTTGGAAACAGTCACTTGGATAGAAGTCCTGGAAGCTTTTCTGCCACTGAATTCTCTTTCCTTGTGTTTTGTGAGTAGCTGTCAAAGACCAGAGGAAACCAGCAGTTCTGAGTCCGACACTTGGCGCATAAAATATCTAACACAGTGGAAATGAGAGTTTTTACATGGTTCCTTTTGTTCTGGGAGGGCTGGTTTCTGTTCCCAACTGCATCCTAAGATGGAAGAAAGATTTCTTGGCTTGCTTGAAATTAACTTTATTTGGCAGTCTCTCTCTGGTTCCTGTGGCCTGTTCCGAGCGTTTCCTTCTTACAATAAGCACTACATGGTGCTGTACAAAGCACTGGCATGTTCTGTGATCGTGCAAAGGAGAACCAATTAGGCCTTTTATTCCTGAGTTTCTCTGCGTTTCTAACACTGTAAAAAAAAAAATAATAAAAAAAAACCAGAATGTTCATCTCAGTGTATTAGTAATTTCATGGGATTGAAGATCAAAGGAAGTGCCTTGAGTTCTTCCCCAGAGATGAATAAAAGAAAAATTAGGATTCTAAAGTAATCATGTCTCTAGCCCATTTTTTTCTTCATATTTTTCAGATGTTGCTTCATTTTTTTGGTGTGAGAACTCATCCAGAAATCCTACTCCACAGCACTGGGATCCCACTGAGTACCTACTGTGGGCAAAGTAGTTCGAGTCTCTAGTTTCTTGGATTTTCCCACTTTGGCCATTAGGGAATAATACCAGTGGAATTAATATGGACTATTAATTGGAATATTGTGTAATATTCCATAATTATATGGAGTCAAGTGCTGATTCATGTGTAGCAAACCAAATGTGTGTGGGAATTAAAGAAAAGGAAGACAATCTTGTAGACAAGAATGATTGGAGAATGATTGAATTCTGGATTTAAGCTTTGAAGAATGGGCAGCACTTTGGACTGCCCATTAATATTCATAATGATAATAGTAACTAACACTTAGTGCTATTACTGTGTTGAGGACTTTGTAAGGACTTGAATCTTCACCATCACACTAAGTGTAGGTACTATGTATGTATATGTCTATTTCGTAGGTAGGTCACTGAAACAGAGAGGTTAAATAAATTCCTAAGTCATAGGGCTAGGAAGGGGAGGCTTGGAGTCAGAGAGGCTAACATCAGACCCACTTGTCAACTACTTACTTAAGCAAGACAGCTCCACCTGGTCAGGCTATTCGTAAGTTAACTCTATCTGTGCTCTTACCTAGCAAGTCATTCCCCAATATCTTTTCATTAAAATTCCAAAGGATTGCCCAAAAATCTGGATTGCAGTGTGGTTCCCCCCACTCATCAGCTACACAGGCTTTGCAGTGCCAGTGCCTTGTCTTCTCTGAGTTTTAGCGTTATCAGTTTTTAAGCAGGTGAGCCAGCAGTACCTGCTTCATGCATCCATTCTAAGGATTAAATTAAACGTTCCCTACAAAGCGCTCAACATAGTTCTTACGATGTATTAAATGTATGATAAATGGTGGGGAACGTGAGAGAATTTTAAATGTTGGATTTTACATAAAACAGCATCTAATTGTGTAGAAATTAAATTATTCACTGGCTTGGATCATTGTGCCTCTCCTGTATCCATGTGATTTCCTCTCTATTTTTTGGTTAGAATTCTGAAATGAATAGAAAAGCAATTAAGTAAATGTCTCTGTGAGATTGTTTGATCAGATTTGTTTCCATCCAGAGTTCTAGAAAAGTTAGCAAACTTTTTCTGCAAAAGGATAGACAGTCCGCATTTAGGCTCTGCAACCTGAGGGTACAGTGCTACTCACCAAAACAAGCAGAATCTGCATTTGGTCCACAGACCTTTGCTTGACAGCTCTTGGTCTATATACAAACAGATTTTCTCTAGTGTTCCCCCTAAACTTGTCTCTTTATTTGGCTACTCACACATTCACTTTTATTTACTGATTAATTAATTGACTTAATATGTAACCTTACTGTAGTTTCAGCTTCTCCCAAAAGTGTCAACCTAAACCTACCAGTTTAGAATTTCCTGATCATCACCAGGTAGGTCATCTGTCCCTGAGGGAAGGTGTTTTTACCTGCAGTCAACCTTTGTCCCACCACCTATAATTTACACATACCTTCTGTGTGTTATAAGCCCTTGTAGCACCTGGGGAGAATGCTGCCAGATTCCTGACTCATTTAACAAAGCCAACTAGATCTCCAAACTTGTGAATTTTATTTTGGAACAAAAGGCAGGTGAAGGAGATGTGCATCTGTTACATATACCAAAGGCACTCACATAGATTAAATAGCTTCATGTTGCAAAAATGTTAAAATCCTATCCCCATTGTTCCCACATAGATTCTGGAGTCATAAAGGTTGTTGGTCTAACAAGATTCATTTAGTAAGTGGTGGGGCCAGAATTCCCAAATACCTAGATATAATAGGCTCCTTGCTCGCCTACATTTTCCAGCCCTGTGACCTTGAGCAAGTCACTTCTTTGAACTAAATTTCCTCCCTGATATATGTAGGAGAAGATAATCCCAAACTACTAGCTAAGGATATTGTGAAACTCAAGTGAAACATCGTGTGTTTGAATCAATTTTATAAATTACAAAGTGCTATTAAAATTACATTAGTCCATTACTCATATGAAATATTAAATCGTGACACCACTCCAATTCCATATTCTTTAATAGGAATGAGAAGCAGTTTAGCATAGCAATTAAGGACATGGTCTTTGTCATCAGACAGGCCTGAGTTAATCCCATTTTATATCTTGTCTGTTGCATGAGATGGGTAGCTCCTTAACTTCTCTCTACCTCAGTTTTCTCATTTAGAAAATGAAGATAATTCTAGCTCTAAACTCATAGGATTGTCCTAAAAGTTAAATTATACATGAAAAACCCCTTACATGATACCAAGTGAAGCTGGCTTTTTAAAAAAGTAATGGGAATTTCTGTAGTTATTGTATTTGTTTCTATTACTTACCTAACCCTGTAAGAGAATTTCCAGACCTTGGTGGCACAAGGGGTTGAGCACTGCACTGTGGAGCTTCTGTAGCTACTGTAGTGAGAGTTCGATCCCTAGCCATGGAGGGGACTTACGTGGTGCAGCAAACCTCTCCTGCCTGTTCTGCTCCACCCTGTCTCTGATGAATCCTTTCAGCTCCCTCCCCCTGCTGCTTGCTTGTACCCCAGTTCTTGTATGCAAAATAAATCTTTTTTTTTTTTTAAAAGACTTTCCTGTAGACACTAGTTATGGGGCTACTCATACTTTTAACTGATTTGAAACTTGATTTCTTTACAAAGCTTCTGAGGGAACCTCTCTTCCAATTCATATTTGTTCTAATATTCCTGCCTTTTTAACCTCTCATTTTGCTAAGCCACGTGTCCTGGGCACGTGTCTCTCTCTGTCCCTCCTACCGCAGCACCTTTTCTCTTCCACCTGCTCCACTCCATCTTCCTTCATCTTCTTTTCCATGAAAACTTTATGCACATCCAATTAACAAACAAATTTATTAATAATTCATAATACTTGAATTTCTGATCAGAAAAACCAATAACTTCTCTTTTAGAAGCTGTAAAATGTTGGCAAGGATGTGGCGAAAAAGGAACTCTCTTACACTGCTGGTGGGAATGCAAGCTGGTCCAACCATTATGGAAAGCAGTATGGCGGTTCCTCAAACTCCTAAGAATGGAACTTCCATATAATCTAGCAATTCCACTCCTAAGAATATACCCAAAGGACACACACAAAAAAAACTGATTCAAAAGAATATCTGCAACCCTATGTTTATAGCAGTACTACTTACAATAGGTAAGACCTGGAAACAACCTGGTACATATACACAATGGAATATTATTCAGCAATCAAAAAGATAAACTAGAGTCATTCATAGGAACATGGATGGAGCTGGAAGGGATTATGCTCAGTGAAATAAGTCAGAAGACAAAAGAAAAATACCAGATGGTTTCCCCCCTAGGAGGAATATAGGGGAACCAAATAAGGATCAAGGAAAAGAATAATAACAACAATAATAATAAAAACAAAAAGACAAGGACAAATTGTGGACGCTTGGTGGGGAGAGGGGAGGTAGAGGGTTGAGGGCAGATAAGAGCACAAGGGACTGAGGTGATGGTGCACTGGTGAAATGGTGATGGGGAATGCATGGGGATTACAATTGATGTCAAATATATATAAATAAAAAAAAATTCCAACATAAAATTTCAAAAAAAAAAAGCTGTAAAGACATTTTCTTTAAAAGACCTACATTGAAAAGTGAATTTAAAAATGGAATATATTTACTTGATTTATCAACCATTTCTGCCTCCTGTTCTGTTTGTTTCCCCATTCCTCCAGAAGTTGGCCTTAAAACTCTCATGAGTTTTTAACCAAAGATGAACGTTGTTTACTAGTTCTGGAATATATAAATATATAGTGATAGGATGACAATGTTGCTTTCATTTTAAGGACCAATGAGTAAATACAAGCATAATTTATTAGTCAGGATTTGCCAGAACCACTTCCCTTCCAAACAAAATCACGGCTCATGGACGATTATAGTCTGTGCTTGATTTCAGAGTCTCGGCCGTGGGTTCCAGCACGGGACCACTTATTTGTCAGTCATTTTAAGATCTTGGCTAGAGGAAGATTTTTGCATGGGGGTCTGGTGGAGAGTGAGTGGAACATGGAGGAATAAAAAATGTAACCACCAAATTAAAATAATAATAGCAAAATTTACTTTAAAATAAAAGGGACTGTAACCCTCTGCCTTCCATGAAGCACAGCAGTCAAGGGAGCTTCTGCCTCAGAGGCAGTTAGTGTGTGCTTCTCACCAGTTGCTCTTTCTTTCTGAGCTTTAATTCCCTACCCTGAAATATTTAGATTGTTCAGGGGTTGGCCACGAACCAAATCTGGCCCACCACTTGTTTTTATAAGGCTCATGATCTAAGAATGTTTTTTTTTATGTTTTTTTTAGTTTATTTTTTTATTAAAATATTTTAAAATTTACATATACTTGCCATTAATTGTAATCCCCATGTATTCCCCATCACCATCTCACCAGTGCACCATCACCTCAGCCCCTCGTGCTCCCATCTTCCCTCAACCCTCCCCCTCCCCTCCCCACCAGGNGTCCCCAGTCTGTCCTTGTCTCCTCATTTTTGGTTTCTGTGTCTTTATTGCTATTATTGTTATTATTATTATTGTTCTTATTCCTTTCCTTGATCTTTATTTGGTTCCCTTATGTTCCTCCTAAGGGAGGAACCATCTGGTATTTTTTAAATAGTCAAAAACAAAAAGCAAAAGAGAGAGATATAACATAGCCCATGAAAAATGTCTGAAATTCAAATGCTGGTGTCCATGAACAAAGTTTTATGAACAAAATACACCCCTTTATTTCTGTATTATCTACGGCTGCTTTCATGCAGTAATAGCAGGGCTGCGAGATTACACCAGAAACTCTACAGATTGCGAAGTTTAACATATTTACTGTCTGACCATTTAAAGAAAAATATGCCAAACTCTGAGATGGCATTAAATGCACAGGGATTTGTGAGATGAAGCACCCCTGGCACCCAGTGTGGACTCAGTAAATCTTGTCTTCCGTGGTTATGTGTAAATATTATGTCTTTTAGAGAGTTTATGCATCTCCAATTCTAGGAACAAAACACAATGTTCAGCGAGGTCAGACTCCTGAAATAACCCACATACTTAAGAATAGCTTGACAAGTCAGATTGAAGTAGTGAAGTTCTAAGAATTGTAAGGACTGAAGGATACTTTATGGGGCACAGTCCATTAGAGGGTACGCTATGTCTATTACCTAAAACTCAGGACCCAGTTTTTCACTCCTAAAGGAAGATTCCTTCTTCAATGGATCTTTGCTAAAGCATCTCATTTTCTTACTTGGAAATGCTATTCAGTGCAGCTGCTGTGGAAACATGCAAAAGGAATGCAGCCCAGACCACAGCATCCTGATTTCTTTTTTCTATTAAATATTTAGGCATCTCTTCTAACATCTCCTTTTTATACATCCTGGAAACTGGTTCATAGCTCCTAAAATTGTTGAGAAAGTACAATTCTATAATCACTGAATCAGTGATGAGATGTATCAGGTTGCCTGTAATTAAGAGCAATGTAGAGTTTTTAGAGGAAAAGCCAATCTAATCAAAAATATAAAGTTAGTTAAATATAAACAAAAGCCTAACAGTAAAGGCAGGAGCTGCCTAGGTGAGGACAGTCTTCTGGATGAACTTCAAAGATGGGGTACTGTAGGTATTCATCAAGATAGCATTTTAATGGGTTTCTGTTTTCTGAAACAAAGACTAAGCCAGAAAAAAAAATGCAGATGTTTCATTGGGATAAGCACTTTAGATATTAAGGCAGAGCAGAAAATCATTTTAAGATGGAACTTTGCTAATCAAAATGAATAACACAAGCATCAATATTGTTTTGTATGAAGCTTTTCAAGCCACCAGTGCAGTCTCCAGCCCTGTGTCTTGTCTGGATTCATTGTCAGCCATCCCCATCTCCTTCCCTTCTTCCTGCATCCAGCAATTGCTATCATGTCTACCCATACCCAGATGATGTGCTGGCTTTGGTGACATAATTGATAAATAAGACAGATGTAGTGTACATTCTCCAGAGTCGACAGTCTGATCAAACATTCAGACAACTAGCTAAGCAGTGACGATACAGGAAACTAGACTTTTGGTGGGAAACATACTGTATATGTGGATGTGGATTTATATTGTGTATCTGAAACTTGATGGAGTATTATAATCCAATGTTACTTCGATAAAGAAATTTAAATGGCAAGTAGTATGACAGGAAAATTCAAATAATTTTGTGGCACATAGGACAGAGGACTTAATAATATTTTGGGGTGCAAAGGGAAGAAAGGAAGAATACTTCAGAAATAAGGGTCCAATAAGATTTTCCTTGAGGGCCTCCCTGGTGGCACAGTGGGTTAAGCAACACACTATGAAGCAAATTGCAGCCACTGAAGCATGAGTTTGATCCCTGCCTCTGGCCAGGGAGGGAACCCACATGGCACAGCAGACCTCTCCTGCCTTGCCCGCTGCTCCCCTCGGCAGTGTGTTTCAGTCAGTCTGCCTGTTCTGCTCCCCGCTCTGTCTCTGGTGAATTCTCTCACCCCCCACACCTCTGACCTGTACCCCAGCTCTTGTATGCATAAATAAATAAATCTTTAAAAAAAAGATTTTCCTTGAATGTCCTTAGGAGGCAAGGGATTCAGATCATCCAGTGTTTGGGATCTATATTAGGAAGTTCAAATTTGATCCTCAGATAAATGAAATGTTTGAACTGTTTATACTAAGAGTGAGACCAGTGCTGCCTAAAGATTGATGGCTGCACTGCTTACGGGCTGAATGAAGGCAGGAGATGGGATGTGATGGCCAAAACCCAGACAAGTGATGTTAATATCCTGGAGCAAACTGATACTGTAACCAGTGGCTGAAGCCAAAGACTGTTATTGGTGGCACACCTGGAAGGGGTTACTGGTGAGGATGGATAGCCCCAGGGAAAATGAGAACAAAATATCATTGGGGTGGAGACGAGTGAGAAATTTAAAGGAGTGCAAGCAGCCCTCAGCATTCAGTGTTAGGGATTCAGCATTTGGGATTTCAACATCCAAACAATGTTTGGATCTTCAGGGATTCTAGGGTCAGTGAGTTCTGCCATCACCATGTTTATCTTCAAGAAGGCTGTTGTGGGCCTCTGAAGAACGAGGAGAGGCTTCCAGTAGGCAACCTCAAACAGGAAAGGCTTTCCGAGTAGCTGAACAACTGAAACTGTTCCTGTTTTGTTTGTTTGTTTGTTTTAATAAACAATATTTTTTAATAAAAATATTTTAATAAATATTTTTATTTATGCATACATGAACTGGGGTACAGGCCAGAGGTATGGGGTGTGAGAGAATTCACCAGAGACAGATTGGGGAGCAGAATAGGCAGAACTATTGAGATGTACTACTAAGGGGAGCAGTAGGCAAGACAGGAGAGGTCTGTGGCGCCATGTGAGTCAGCTCCTTGGTGGGGACTGATCTCATGCTGCAGTGACTGGCCACAGCTTGAAAGTGCTGAGACTTAACCCCTGCGCCAACAGAGAGACCCTGTTCCCAGTTTAGCTACTTTTAGAGCCTGGTGGCAAAAGAAAGACCTGGAGCCAGGTGCCTCACTGAGCTGCATGAACATGGTCATATGCCGAGTTGTTTAGGCCCCTAAAGCTGTTGTTTTGAGTGTCGATTGTCCAGTGCTGTGGGGGTGGGGGGCATCTTGGCAGCTCCACTGAGCATCTCCTGTTGTATATTATGCTGTCTTCGTGAGTGGAACCTGGCCGGTAGTCTGCCTGCCACGTGTTTATTGTCTTCAGTGGCAGGAGGATGCCATGTTGGGAGTGTTTGTGTTTAGGACTTTAAAACACTGGACACTGCTTTGGGTGAGCTAATGGACCATTTTTGGCCTCAGTAGCTCCTTGTTTTTCCCTGGTTTGTAAATAAATCTCATTACTGTTGTTTTCTGAACCTGAGTCGTCTTGCAGTTGTATGTAAGTGAAGAACTCAGATGGTGACTGGTAAACCACTTGGGCAGTGTCCTTGAGCAGTTTTAGTGTCCCTTGCAGCCCTGTATCAATATTCAGGGATGGTCTACTGAAGAATGGGTATTGAATATTATCCTCTTACTAAGCAAACTAGAATGGCATGGTTCTGCTTTATTTAGTTATATACTTACCCCCTTCTTTAATAAGTAATCTAGAATGGTTAGTTCTGTGGCTTTATGCTGGTAAATATATCTCCTAAATCATTATGAAATGAAATTGTTATAAAGTAAGTCACTGAGAAATTAACCACCATATAGTAGTAGGCTGATTTATCTTGAGTGTAAGACTCCTGCTAACAAAGCATATCTATATTCTGTATGTATTTAAATGCTGACAAGTGAAATGATTCAGAAGAAAGATCATGTTGCAGAATTTTACAGAGATTGCTAAAATCTAGCAGAGATTTGGCAGAAATCATTTTGTTAAATCCTAGTGCATTCTTGTGGACTGGCTGTTGTTATGGACAATCTGGGATAAGAGAAGTTAATTACTTGCCATCTTCTCCTGGCCAAGAGGCAATGGCACCAAAATATTAATCCAGGTCTGTCAAACTCCATCTCAGAGTAGAGAAATCCTAATTCCTGCAAATCATACACATTGGGGCATGTAGACTTATTTTCCTTATTTAATTTCCCAAACCTAGATTGTGAGAATGCTTTACGCTCATGACATTACAAACAAAGACTATAGTGTCAAAATCAAGTAAAGACATTAAATCTTGAAATACAAATGTGAACCTAAGAAATCTCGCCCAAACCCCGAATACGTTCACTCCATGTGGAAATGTTTTCTATTATGTCTTAGGTCCTGAAAAGTGGAAATCTTGTTGATATAACTATATCACTTCAGACTCAAGTCTAACTTAACCCTTTATGCTAAATCTCAGGGTTGTTATAGCTCTTCTAATGATAGAGTCTTTGCAATAGAATACTGAAATTTGATATTATCTTCGTGAGAAAGGATAAATGGATTGGCTCCATTCCCATGATCTCTTAGGAATGAAATAAATGGTGTGGCTTAATGTCGACCCATTTCTGCAGCTTAAACTCTCGCAAATTCATTGTTCTCCTAGGTCTGGACATGTATGGATGTTATGGTGATTGTTCAGAGACATCTCCATTTTGTTGGATCCTCACAGAATGTCTTCTGTAGCCTGAATTTTAGAAAGCTGATTCTATCAGCTCAGCAGGAGAAGTTTTATCTCAGTGAAAAACTCACTAACCAACCTCATGATATTGACGTCTAAATTAGAAATATCAATTTTCAAATTTACAATGGGAAACATCAGTTTTGCACAAAGATAGCTGCATCTTCACTCCCTCTAGGATGATATACAGAAGAGGGAACATAATGAGAAAGATAATTAATGTTCTTGAAATCAAAACAGAATGGTTAGATAAAAAGGCTTCTTTAATGACAAGGCTAAGTCAGCCCACCAAGGAAAGTGTTTTTAATGGTTCCAGAGACACTCAAACTCCCTCACTCAAAAACCATAAATGCCTGGAGGCTAAGGATTCCATCTGTTAAATCTACCATATCTCCAGTGCGTGACATGGAATAATCACTCCTCGTTAAATGAGAGCAGAATCCATTGGCTGAGATGGATTCAGTTCATGCCATGCTTGAGGCAACTCTGCCTACTTTTACTGTCTTTCCTTTCTTCTCTGCACTCATGAGGCACCTTTTGATTGCCACTTTATTTCCTTAGCTATGCCAACATAGTATAGCTACATACATACTAGTATATATGATGAACCCATAGTTAAACTCATATTCAACAGTGAAAAGCTGAAAATTTTTCATTTAAGATCAGAAACTAGTCCATGGTGCCCTCTCTTACTAAACATACTAATTCAACTTAAACTTGCTGGTGAAATGGCCAGACTCTTGTCTTTTGCTAACTTTGCCATTTCTGTTCTCATCTATTTGGTCTTTCTGCTTCTTGCTTTCTGCTTATGTAAGTGAGAAGCAGGGTATGTCCCTCCACTCCCTAAATAGATTTTTCATGGAGTTTGTTTCTGCATCTCAGATATCCTGTCTGAGGATGGTAATGCAGTGTAACTGGACCATTCTTTGGCTTCTACCTGTTTATACTAATTACAAGCGATAAAGATTGGAATATTAAAAGACCGTCGAGATGTAATCGCTTAGCAAATTTCAGGTATTATTGTGCAGTATTGTTAACGTATTCATGATCATTGTTATGCTGTGTATCAGACCCTGCGAACTTCTTCTTACAACTAAGAATTTATACTCTGGATCAGCCTCTCCCTGTTTTTCCAGCTCCAGCTTCCGGTCACCATCATTCTACTCTCTGCCTCTGAGAGTTTGACTTTTCCAGATGCCACATGTAAGAAGTATCATTTGAGAATCTCTGTCTGGTATATTTCACTTAGTATGATGCCTTCCAGGTTCATCCATGTGTTGCAAATGCAGATATACACACATATCACATGTTCGTTATCCACTTAGTCATCTATGAATACTTAGGTTGCTTCCGTATCTTGACCATTATGAACCATGCTGCAGTTAACATAGGAGTGCAGATAGCTCTTCGACATCCTGATTTAATTTTCTTTGGCTAAATATATCCAGAAGGGGGTAGGGGGTAGTAGCATCATATGGTTGTTCTATCTCAATATATAAGATACTCCACACTGTTTCCCATTGTGGCTGCAGCAATTTATATTCCCACCAATAATGCACAAGGATTTCTTTTTCTCCACGCCCCCTCTTAACAATTGTTAGCCTTTTTCTTTTTTTGTAACTATTCTAACAGGTATAAGGTGATACCTCATTATGGTTTTGATTTGCATTTTCTCATAATGAATAATGTTAAGCACCTTTTGATACATTTCTTGGGCATTTATATACCTGCTTTAGAAAAGCTGTCCATTCAGTTCCTAGACCTATTTTTGATAGTGTTTCTTTTTGCTATTGAGTTGTAGGTGTTCCTGACATTAAACCCACATCTAACAGAAGCCTTAAAATACTTTCTCATCTTCCATCTCTCATTGTATTGATAATATCTTTACTTGTTCAGGTTTCTCAGTTTAATGTAGTCTCATTGGTGTCTTTTTACTTTTGTTGCCTGGTGTTACTATGTTAGATCCAGGAAATCGTTGCCAAGAACACTGGCAAGGAACATTTTCTCTGTATTTTCCTGGAGGCTTTACAATTTCAGGTCTTTAATCCATTTCAAGTTAATTTTTGTGGAGCCAAACGATAGAGGTCTGGTTTCTATCTCTCTTTTTTGTTTTTTTGTTTTGTTTTGCTTGTATGTGAATGTACAGTTTGCCTAGCACCATTTATTGAAGAGACTATTCTTTCCCTACCATGTATTGTTGGCACCTCTGCCATGAATGAGCTGAAAGGGTGTGTTCAAGTTTATTGCTAGGCTCCCTATTCTATTACATTGGTCTACGCTCTGTATTCATGCCAGCACCATACTGTTTTATTACTATAACTTTAGTCTACCTTGAAATTAGGTAGCATGATGCAGCCAACTCAGGATCATTTGTCTTTCTGTAGAGTTGTAGCATTTTTTTCAATTTCTGTGGAAATGACATCAAATTTTTAACAGGAGTTGCGTTGACAGTGTAGATGGATTTTGGTAGTAGAGATATTTTAGCAATAGTAATTAATTATATCCATAAACAATGGATAGAACTTTGCATTGTTTAATGTCTTCAGTTCCTTTCATCAATGCTTCATACTTTTCAGTGCATAGATTTCACCTCCCTAGTTAAGTTTCATTAGTATACTTAGTAAGAAAGGGCACCGTGGACTTGTTTCTGATCTTAAGTGAAAATTTTTCAGCTTTTTACTGTTAAATATGAGGTTAACTATGGGCTCGTCCTATATGACCTTCATTATCATGGAGGCATATTCCTTCTGTGCCTAATTTGTTGAGTTTTTAAATCAAGAATGGATGTTGACTTTAAATTTTTTCTCCAAATGTTGAGGTGAGCATATGTTTTTATTCTTCATTCTGTCACTGTGTTATGTCACCTTTGTTGAGCTGCATATGTTGAACCATCTTTGCACTCCAAGTAAGAGTTCCACATGAACATGGTAAATGTCCTTATCTGCCTTTGGTGTGAGGGTGACTCCTGCCTTATAAAATGAGATTTTAAGTGTTTCTTCCTTTTCAGTTCTGGAAACTTGGGAAATATTGGTATTTCCTTTCTTCAAATACTTGGTAGATTTCACCTATGTGGACATCTGGTTCTTAAATTTCCTTTCTTGGAAGGTTTTAATTGTTGCTTCAATCTCCACACAAGTAATGACTGTTCATAGATTCTTCTTCGATAGCTTAAATATTTCTAAGAATTTATCAATTTCTTAACATTGTCTGATTTGTTGGCATACAATTTTTCATCTTAGCATTTTATGATATTTTTAGATTTCTTTGGCATCAGTTGTAATGCCATATATTTGATGTGTAATTTTGAGTCCTTGTTTTCACTTTTAGTCTAACTAGATTTGTCAGTTTCTCTTTAAAAATAAAACCTCTTAGTCATTAAACATTCCATTGTTTGGGCCTCCCTGGTGGTGCAGTGGGTTGAGCAACACACTGTGAGGCATCCGCTGCGTGTTCAATCCCCAGACAGGGAGGGGACCCCCATGGCGCAGCAGACCTCTCCAGCCTCATCTGCTACTCCCCTCAGCATTGTAGTTCGGTCAGTCTCCCTGTTCTGCTCCCCACTCTGTAACTGGTAATCCTCTCACCCCCTGCGACTCTGGCCTGTACCTCAGCTCTTGTATGCATAAATAAATCTTTAAAAAAATTCCATTGTTTTTCTGGTGTCTACTTCTGTTTATAATTTGTTTATTTTATATTATTATCATTCCCTTCCTTAGACTACATGGTCTTAGTTCTTTTTCCTTCTTCCTTGAAGTATACAGATAAACTATTTAGAATTTTTCTTTATTCTTAATTTGGGCATTTGTCACTAAAAAGTTACATGTTAGGTTAGTTTTTGATGCAAACCATAAGTTTTTGTATGTTGTATTTCCACTTTTGTTTGTTTTGAAGTCTTTTATTATATTAATTTTTATTGAGTTAATGTTGGTTTATAAAACTATATAATTTAGAGATAGAATATCACATCTCCTCAGATGTCTTTTATTGTACTACTAAAATATCTGTAATGCCCTACCATAGTCCATTGGGCTCCTTACCCCATCACATAGCATCTTCTCCTCCAGTTCTATCCATGTTATGTCAAGTGGCAAAATTTCATCTTTTTTTTTAATAGCTGAGTAGTATTCCATTGTATGTTTATGTCACATCTTTTCGATGTGACATACTCTTTTGTCATTTGGCACTGACATATACTACTCTTCTGTCATTGGGCACTGAAGTTGTTTCCATAATCTGGCAATATAACTAGTACTTCAGTGAACACAGGAGTGTGTATTAGTGTTTAGGCATTATTTGGGTAGACATCCCAGAGTGGAATTGCTGGATTATTCGTAGTCTATTTTTAAATTTTATGAAACCTCCATAATGTTTTCCATGTGGCTGGACCTGTTTAAATTCCCACTGACAGTGTGCCCAGGTTCCTTTTTCTCCATATCTTCACCAATACCCATTTCTTGTCTTTTTGATATGGGTCATTCTTACAGGTGTGAGGTAGTGATGATATCTTACTGTAGTTATGATCAGCATTCCCCTGATGCTAAGTACTGATATGCATTTTTTCAAGTGTTTCCTGGCCATCTCTGTGTGTTCTTTGGAGAACATTTTTTGATTAATTGTTGTTTTCTTTTGTTGAATTCTGTGAATTCTCTTCAGATCATGGATATTAGCCACTTGTCAGATGTTTGCTGTATAAATATTTTCTCCCATTTGATAATGTGTTTTTTCCATTTTAATGATAGTTTCTTTAACATGCAGAAAAATTTAGTTTTTTGTAACCCAACTTGTTTAGCTTTGCTTTCTTTTCCCTCGTCTTTTAGTCAAGTCTCCAAAGACATTTCTGAAGTCAGTATCTCAGAATATTAGTGTCTGTGTTTTCTTCTATGTATTTATGGTTTTAGATCTTATATACATGTCTTTAATCCATTTTTAATTAAGTTTGTGTATGGTAATCAGTGGCTTCTCTGTATTTCTCTGAGGTTTCTCTGTATTTATTTTTTCAAAGAACACACTTTTGCTTTCATTATTCTTTTGAGCTGTCTTTATGATTTCTGTTTCATTTATTTCTGTTCTATTTTTTATTGCCTTCCAGTAGATTATTTATTTTTTTCCTAATTCATTAAGGCTTAATTTAGATTCTTGCAATCTTTCTTATTTCTTGATGAAGGCCATACTGCTATATACATTCTCCTTAATGTTGCTTTTGCCATGTACCATATGTTCTGCTAATGCATGTCTTCATTTTTAATCCATCTCCAAGTACTTTTAATTTCTCCTTTGATTTACTAACTAACCCAATATTCATTCAGTAGCATGTTGTTAAGTCTCTATATATTTGAGATTTTTCCCATTTTCTTTTCATGGTTGATTTCTAGTTTAAAAACATTGTGGTCATAGAAGATACTTGATGTAATTTCAGTTTTCATGAGTTTATTAACACTTGTCTTGTGTTCCAACATGTGCTCTATCCTTAAGAATGTTCTGTGGACAGTTACAAAAATGCCAGTGAACTCTGTTTTTCAACCCCTTCTTGGTCAGATTGTGTTCTCTTAAAGCAAAACTAGTCTCTTGTAGATAGCATGTTCTGGATCTCCTTTTTCTGTCCATTTAGCCACTCTGTGAATTCTGATTGGAGAATTAAATAACCAATTTGCAATTCAAGTGATTATTGATAAGTGAGGAATTAATATTTCTATTTCATATAATTAATGTGTAGTAATATAATAATAATATAACTATTACTATTTCATATAATTTCTGACTAAATTTAGTTATTTTGCTTTAGACAGGAAGTCATTACTTTCTATCTAGCTGTCTTGTTCTGTGATGTGTTAGAATTTTGTTTGTTTTTGCCAACTGTGTATTTTGATTCCTTTCTCTTTATATTTGTGTATATACTAAAGACTTTTTTTCTCTGTGGTTACCATGAGGCGTCTATAAAGCATCTTATGGAAGTCTATTTTAAGCTGATAATTAATTACATACAAAATTAATCTATAGTTTTACTTCTACCTTCCATTTTTTTAATTTTGATGTCATACTTTATAATTTTATATTGTTTATCCATTAACAAATTATTGATGCTATAATCATTTTAGTACTTCTGACTTTTAACTTGAAACTAGAGTTGAAAGTGGTTTATGTATAACTACTACAGTATTAGAGTATTCTGAGGTTGACTATATATTTGTCTTTACCAGTACATTTTATACTTTAATTTTTCATAGTATCACTTAACCTCCTTTAGACATTTGAAAATTCCATTCCATAAACATCCTTTAGACATTTGAAAATTCCATTCCAGTCTAATGGTGATGAAATTCTTTAGACTTTGTTTATCTGACATCAGAATATATTTTTATTATCAGCAGTGTTCATTATTAGTAAAACCGTAAATATTTATCAGGCAATTTTTATGTTGTGGGTTTGTGGAACTGTGTATCTATCACATATGTAAATTAATTCTCCCCAAAATCAATAGTATGAAATCTGTAATATTGACTTTGAATTTTCACTTCTTAGCAACTTACGATTTTTATTTTGTGTGTGTAAATTATCATAGTGTTGTTGTTAGATTTGAGGTTTGATTTTTGGTTTCAAGCCACTTCCCTATTCAGGGGGCTTGTAATTACCTTAGAATACCTGTTTCCAATGGTTGTATTTTTTTTAATAGTGAGCACCATTTTTATTGTAAAAACAAAGTTGTGTGATGCCATCTTTTCTTCAGAACAGGAGTACCTATCAAGGGGTACCTGTCATGAAGTCTGGCCCATTATTATTGATCAATAAATTTTATTTCCAAATAAAAATGGGATATTTCAAGTATTTTACTTTCAGCAAACTGTAATACAAAAGAAATTGTGGAACACAAAGAATTTTGAAAGAATCAATGAATGTTTTCTGCTGAAAAGGGAAGTATGGAACCATCTATATACAGTCATAGTGCTTTAATTAATTTCTGTTTGATTCTTTCAAAAAGATTTATTTGCAATGTGTTTATTACCAATCAGATTGAGGCTCACATGTGTCAACTCTCCCCCAATTGGTGACTATACTTGAGAATCCTTCCCTGTATTGCATGCATATATTTGAAACTCCAAAACTGAAAATGATTTCAACTTTACACACTGTCTGGCCACTGGAAACAGTTTCAAAATTGTGGGTCATGGGTTTGTCACTGAGCCAAACTTTTTGGTCCAGATTCCCTCCACAAAAAAATGTCACTTCAAAGTTATCACATAATTTTGCCCTTGGCCATTGAAAACCAGGATTAGATTTGCTCCATCTGTTTTTGAAGAGCCAAAGCAGGGTGTCATTTCCCATCAGGTATTATTTGTGAAATGAACCCTTAAATGAAAAGCTGGCATAATGTTGCTGTTTTAATCATCCACCATTAGTTTAGCTCAATTCTTTTTGGCTTGTATGTAGTAAATACTTTTATTATCCTTTGATTAAATAATACCTCATACTATTTCTTAAAGATCTTTCCCTGGGCAAGATGAAGACGGTCTCTTGGTGCCCTGTCATGTGCAGTTCATTTGGACATTTTTATATCCACTACTTTCCCTAATGAGCCTACTCATTCCATGTGGTACAGATGAAGAGCTGCTTCCTTTCCTTTTGCCTTCAGGTTGCTGATATGGATCAAATAGTGCCAGTCCAGGCATAGAGATATGTTTGGGGATAAACAGTAGCTCAAACCAGGCTACCAGGAGCCCTTCATGGGAAAGGTGTTTTATGTTCCCTATGCATGTGCACTTGGGACTCTGGATGTGTTACTACCCAAAAGGCAGAATAGAACTCAGGATAGAACCTAGAGAATCCTAGGGAGAAGAGGGAGAGAGCACTCTGATAATATTTGAACTGCTCTCCTCCATCCTATATTAAATGCTACCCCTTGGATTTAAAGTCATGTGATTTAGGAATCCAGCACCTCCCCCTTCATTTTTTAAAATTAGGATAGTTGGAATAGATTCTGATCACTGTAAAGCATCAGGTTCTGAGGATTTCCTCTTCTCAGATTAGTGTCTCTGTATGACCCCACAGTATCATCTCGACTTACCCTGCCCTCCTGAGTGAGGGCACAATGAATCCTGCCCTATAGTTGGTCACACAACCCTGCCTCCTACCTCAGGCCTTAGGGCTTCACCAGACACCTGGCCTGGTAACTACTCACCAAGACTTTCAGATAAACAATACATAGCTTATTACATTTTTATTCTATTACTGTAAGAAACTTGGTATCCTGAGTATAATGCAGTATTTTGACTTCTCAGAAAGACTGAATAAAATCTGAAAACTGAGGATGAAAAACTTGAGTTATATACATGTCCGTGCTCTTGGGTTTATTTATTTATCCTTTTGTTTTGTTATTTTGTTCTTACATCATTGTAGTCCCTATTGTTCTCTCACCACTGTATCACCTGTGAACCATCACCATATTCCCTTGTGTACTTTCCTCCCCTGTCCTTTTCTGTAACCTCAGCTCTATGGTTAGCTTGCTAGTTTTGACTTCTTCTTAAACTTTTATTTGGTTTCTCTATATTCCACATATCAGTGAGATCATCAGTTATTTATCTTTTTCCTTCCAACTAATTTCAGCTAATATAATCCCTTCCAGCTCTATCAAGCCACCACAAAATGAAATGAGTTCATCTTTTTTGATTACTGAGTATTATTCCATTGTATAAATATACCACAATCTTTTGATTCGTTCATCTATTTTGGGGCATTTGGTTTGTTTCCATATCTTGGCTATTGTAAATAACATGCACTTAGGTTTAAAAAAAAGAAAAACTGCACTCACTCAATAATATCTGCTAAGTACTTATTTCAGAATATCATTAAATAGAAATTAATTAAAACAAATACCAGTATAGAGGGTTTCATACAGTCTTTTCATCATTAGTTCTTTGAAAATTCTTTTTAGTTCAGAATTTCTCATTGTATCACAGCCTGCTGAAAGCAAAACTCTGGAAATAACCTATTTTCAGTTAGAAATAAAATGCAATGATCAGAGCATGGAGCAAAGACTAGGTTAGAGAAATGAGCCAACAGGCTTGATTTCTACTCTTGTGGGGAATATTCATTATTTAATTCAGACTGAGTTGAATCAAATAAAAATATAAATATATTGCCACATCTACACTCAGTGCCAGCTCTTGGGCCTATATAGCTGGGACTGTTGGTTCTGGGATAACTGAATTCTAGAAGACATGACTATAGAGAATAAGCTTGAAGGTCAACAGGGAGTTAAATGGATGTACATGAGGGTAATTGTCCAGCAAAGGATAAATCTTGCCAGGAGAGAACTTTTCTGAAGAGTCTCAGGTGGAGAGATATGTGTGTGTGTGTTTTTTTTAAAAGAACTGGACCAAGGGCCTCCCTGGTAGCGCAGTGGGTTAAGCAATGCACTGTGAAGCAAACTGCAGCACGAATTCCATCCCTGCCCCCGGCCAGGGAGGGAACCTACCTGGTGTAGCAGGACTCTCTCGCTTCACCCACTGCTCCCCTCAGCAGTGTGTTTCAGTTGATCTGCCTTTTCTGTTCCCCACTGTGTCTCTGGTGAATTCTCTCACCTCCCTGGACTCTTGCCTGTACCCCAGCTCTTGTATGCATAAGTAAATAAATCTTAAAAAAAAAAAAAACTGGACCAAGGGAGTGGGGTGGCAGCTGCAGAGCCTGAGAGGTTGACAAGAGCCTTTCAAGTCATTGAGGATTGCTGCCTTTCCCTTTCAGGCTATGGGAAGCCAGTGAAGAATTTTAGTGCAGTCACACAATTATGATTGTGTTTTAAAAATTCTCTTTGCATATGAGTGGTTCCTTAAGTCTGGTTGGTATTAGAATCATCTAGAGACTCAAAAAAATATTAAGTCTCAGTGCCATCACCACTATGGCCTGCATTCAATCTCCAGCCAGGCAGCTGCCCCACATGGCGCAGCAGACCTCTCCTGTCTCGCCTGCTGCTCCCCTCAGCAATGTATTTCAGTCAGTCCGCCTGTTCTGCTGCCCGCTTGACTCTGGTGAATCCTCTCACTTCCCTCACCTCCGGCCTGTGTAACAGTTCTTCTACACAAAAAACACATGGCCCTTCCCTGAGAATTTCAGGCACTCCGTTGTTAGGATGGATTCATAAAGGCTCCTAGTGTAAAACTGATACTAAACCAACTCATGTCCCTCAGCACCAAAAACCACCCCCTTTGGCTGTATTTTTTCTCTTAGAAACAATTTGTGTTTCTCACAGACAACAGTCTCCAAGGTCACTTGTCACTTCACTAAGTTTGAGATCTCTATTCTGTAGGAAACAGGGGCTTGAAGACAACACAATTCGCACAAGCCAATTGTGAGCAAGCACATCAGACAATGCCCATTGGGACTTTGAAAGAACAGGACTACCTTTTGAGCTTTTTTTTCAAGTTGTGGACGATTTCTGTTAACATGAGAAGCACTAAGTAACTTTCCAGAACGTTCCAG
This sequence comes from Galemys pyrenaicus, assembly GCA_019455555.1. NCBI lineage: Eukaryota > Metazoa > Chordata > Mammalia > Eulipotyphla > Talpidae > Galemys > Galemys pyrenaicus. The sequence continues at coordinate 335,220 of JAGFMF010011733.1, read as the reverse complement.
CTGGTAGTTAAGAAGTTGAATCTGGACCCTGAGTGTAGCAGCAGGATGGAGGCGCTGGAGGCAGGTTCAGGATGGTTCTGGGCAGACGGGTCAAGGAAGGAGAGTCTCGGAGCCCTTGGTGGCTTTTCAGACTTTTTGTATTTAGTACAGGTGGCCAGGTACATGGCAGGCAGGGGTGCCGGGAGGCTGGCAGGCCTCCCAGCCCCCAGCACGTCTCACCCTCTCGGCTGCTGCTTCTCTCGCTGGTACTGTTGGTCAATCGATCTTCACAGTTCTGTCTGTTGGTCCTCACAGTTCTGGCATCCTCATGACGCTGCCCATTTATGCCTGTGTCCAACACAGGTGCGCCCACTTGCGCATGCTTACCCTGGAATGCTCGCAGCACCACAGGTGTCCATCATCAGTGGTGGGAGGGTAGAAATACCTGATCAACCTTTACCCTAGCCTGAGTCTCCCACCAAACCCCCCACAGAGATGAGACTGTGTTATGCCAGCAAGGCACGGGAAGGTTCTCAGATGAGTAGAGTCCTGGAGCCCTCAGTAGCTTTTTCTGGCTTTTAATGATCTTTCTACACCATCTGTAGTGAGGCAGCCAGGTGTGAGTCAGGCAGTGGGTCAGGGGATTTGCGGGCTTGCCAGCCCCCCCATGAATCTTACTCTTTCTGGGCTCTCTCTGGCATTGTCTCATGGTCTCTTCCTCTCATAGCCATTCTACCACTGTCTGCCTCTCTCCACCACACCATCATGTGATACTGCCCTAATGGCCTCAGTCTCAGCTCAAGTGTGCCCACTTGCACATGCCCACACCATAGTCCAGATGTCTACCATCAGGCATCATACCCTGAGCCCACACTCCCAAGAGTCTCCTGCATTCAAGACCACAGGTGATAGCCACAGAGACCAGCAGTGCAAAACCCTGAGTGATCTTCATTTCCCCTACCGCCTGGTAGCAGCATTTGGGGAGACCCTGGGGTAAAGCCCTGAGGATCACTTCCCCTTGGCGTACTTCTCAGTTGTTACCTCCTTTGATTATCAAAACATTTTAAGCCCCAGCCAATAAAGAAAGCCTCTGCCTCTTTCACTTGTCAGAAGCTCAGATGCAGACATGATGGAAAGGTAGTGAGTGGTTCAGCAGCCATTTGCTGTGATTGGGTTTCAGACAGCACCCAAATCCCAGATAGAAATGATATGATTCCTCAGACTTCCTAGAAGCTATATCTTCAGGAAGCATTCTCCTTGATGGCTGGGATTTTATTTTGTTGGTGTGTAGTGCCAGGAAGGGCACGGAGCAGGTTCTCCATGATTCCGGCAGATGGGTCAAGGAGGAGTCCTGGAGCTCTTGGTGGTTTTTTCTGGATTTTATTGCATCATTATGTTGGAGGCAATCAGGAACATGGCAGGCTGCAGGGCCAGGAGGCTGGCAGGCCTCCTAGCCTCTGGCGTACCTTCACTCTCTGGGCTCTCTAGCCTCTCAGGTCTCTGCTTCTACATCTCTTCCCTGTGTCTCTCTTTATCCTGGCATCTTCGTGACACTGCCCTTATACCCCCATGGCTCAGTCCAGGTGTGCCCCCTTGCGCATGCCCACACCCTACTTGTGGGGGTGCCTGCCATTAGGCATGCATGCAGGATCTCAGTGTCCATGGTCAACACCATTGGCAGGAGGATGGAAAAGCCTGACAATTTTCCATTTACCCACCATGGTGGTAAATCAGGATATGTAGTCGCCAACCATGGGGTTATAGTTGTTAAGCTCCCCGATGTTTAGAATGGTGACCTTGAGCCCTTCAGGTTTGGAAGGAAAGCCCAATTCTCTGCAAATGGACTTGGTTCTGCCTCATAGAAATGACTATAGATTCTCAGTATTTGTCTTTCTTATGAGTTACCTACAGGAAAGACTTCAGGTTATATTTAGGGAAGAACATAAGTAACTGTGTGGTTGGTTTAATGTCCCAATATGGAGTTAGGATACTTGCCTCTGTTCAAGGTAATGGGCCCTTTTTACAGAAAGGTAAGGGAGCAGAAAACTACCTGATCAAATAGTTTATTGTAGGAACTTCTACTAGATGTGAGAGTGCAGTGGTGCTTTTAGATAAAAGAATTATGGGTTTGGCTTTTGCTCCATTAATAAAAAAACTAAACTGAAATTTATTTATGGGTACTGTACTAAACACTCAGATTTTCTCAACAAAGTCAAATAAGTTTATGAGCTTTTTTCAGTTATTGCCCCATTTCACAGATGAGGAAACTGAGGCCCAGAGAGGTTAAGCAAACGAGACAGGGCTCACAGCCAGTAAGAGGCAATGGTTGGATGAGACCCAGGTCACCTGACCAAACATCTACTCTTGTGAAGTGAGAAGATGCTGCCTTCCCCAGATGATGCTGGCATAGAGAAAGCACACTGAAAGCACGAATCCTGCATTTATCCTCAGCTCTGCATTACCTGTCTTTGCAGCTCTGGACAGGTCCCCTGGCATGCCTTGGCTTTCCTTTCCCCAAATAAAATGAAAGATGGAAACCACTTGGATCTTATGGCCCCTGGGGCTCCTTCCAGCTCTCAAGTTCTCTGCTGTGATAATTGCATCCTGACCCTGGCAGGTGCATGTGGGCTACCCTCACCCCGCCTCGCCTTCCCAAAGCCAAATCTCTCTGACCACAGGGCTCACTGAAATCCCCTGTTAAACTCAAGACCCCAGAAAATCCTGTTATCAACAGCAGCCCCTCAGGAACAGTGAACACTTAGCAATCTGGCAAGCTGGTTATTTAGAACAGTGGCTAATGGGGCGTGAGTTTTGAAAGTTAAATCTTAATACCAAAAAAAAAAAAAATAACCAAGCTAATAAGGTTCTTTCTTTACATCGTCTCTTTCTACAGTGTTACCTTGACAACTTAGCTTTGGCTATTTAGATATGGGGTTTTCAGTGTGGGAGAAGAGGACTATCCCTTTGGTATCTGCAGGATAAGTCAGGCTTTTATGCTGCTGGACTCTGGCTGTCACCTGAGGCCTTGATTGTGCTCACACAGGATGTGCTGGGGTATGTGGGCTTGGGGTACTCATGCCTGATTGTGGACATCTGGAGTATATACGGGCATGCATGTTCACACCTGAACCTGGAGGCTGAGGCTATAAGGGTTACGTCACACAGAGAATGGATGTGGCAGAGAATGGCTATGAGAGGACCAGCAAAGGCTATAAGAGGAAGAGACTGCAAGAGCAGAGAAAGCCCAGAGGAGAGAGCATATAGATTCACAGGGGGTGCAAGTGGCTCTCTCCATGCTGTTTTGTTTCCCCTGAGTACTATTTAAAAAACCTGTGGGAATGATGCCAAGGGCTCCAAGATTCTCTTTTAAGCTGCCCGAACCAATGGTGGAGCTACCTGGCATGGGATGGTTGTAGTGTCTTTAGAGAGTGCCTCTCATTTTCTGGAAAGAAGGAATGTCAAAGGTAGACCACAAAATCCAGGGAAATGCTGGAGTTTCATCCTGAAACTGTCTCCCAGGTGCTCAGAATTGGGAATGATTCTTCTGATTAAAGGGATGGGCTTTCTTCCTTTCTCTCTCTTGTAGCCCTTACCACAACTGGTAAATTGTTACATTCTGGGACCAGCGGGTTATTGAACAGAGAGCTAGCAACATGCCTGCAAAATAATTGCATTATTTTTAGTTATAGCAGCGCCAGATGCTTACATCAGGATGAGGGACAAGTGGGAAGGGCTGAGCCAGCCTGGAATTGCTAAAAATATTGTTCCTTTTCCAGACTTCGCTACTTTGAGCAGAGACCTAGGCAGAGGCAGGTAGGAGATCAAATTAAAATCCAGCTCTCCTAGCTGTCGCAGGCTTGTTATCAGGGCTGGCAAAAGCTGGGGTTCCTCAGGGGTCAGCCCAGATTGCGTGTGAAGGGAGCAAGTCAGAAAGAGCCCATGCCTCTAACACTGTGAGCAGAGCCTGGGGAGGGAATGACTGCACCATCTGAATGGGTTCTAGAAGCATTTTCCATTGTGGTCGGGAGTGGGAGCCTAGCAGACCTGGTGGGCGCTGCTGTGGGCTGAGACTGGGCTGGACACATGTGTTTCCCATCCATCGCTGGAGACAGCCCAGTAGTGGGGAGCTGGCCTGACAAAGCCGTATTGAAGAGCAGAGTAGGGTTTCAAAGCAGGCCGAAAAAGAAGGGGAATGCTGTTCAGGAAATTCTTCAGGCATGGGCAGGGACTTGGCTGCAATTCGGCTGTTGGAAAATCTGACTGGGGCAGCCGCTGAGCACAGGCCCGGCCTGCTCACACCCCGCAGACCGAGCAGGCAGCTGCCTCCTTCCCAGCCGCTCGCAGCCCCCAGGGTCACACTCCCGGGATTGTACACACAGGACTGCACCCCCGGAACTGCACACCCCCCGAGATCACCGTTGGAGTCTCGCTGCAGCTGTGCGGCAGAGTGGAGGTAGAGTGCTGCTATGTTCTTGCATCTCCATGCTCCTCTCCACTGTCTCAACCTGCTGTTTGTTTGCGAAGACTAAGTTTTCTTGAGGCGGGAGGGGGGGGGGTGGGGAGGTGGGGGAGGGGAGTTGAACACTTAGAAATGTTTAGTATGAACTCGTCACCTCTTCTCCCATCACCCCTCTGTAAGCTATTATTTCCAGCAAGGGAGACAGCATGGAATGTTCAGGTTGAGCCGGCAGTGCCATGGTGAAAGGGAAAGTGTGTAAACGCCTGTGTTGTCACTTTGCTCCAAACTTCTGTAACTTTTTTGGCACAGAGGACAGTTCATTGGCAGGGAAGACAATTTGAGGTGAGACTGTGTTCTTTGCTTCCTTGGAATTTTGAGAGGGGCATTTTTAACAGAAAATGGCTCTCAAGTTAGCAGGGAAATCTGAGTTTGAAGTTTCTATTTTGGATCATGTTTTCAGAGTGCAGATATGTGTGTGAGTCCCTGGCATATTGTATTGTGGTAATGGATTTTGACTGTCATCACAGAGCCCAGTGGTGTATTTGCTTAGAAACTCGCTGTATCAACATTTGTAATTCTGTTTCGCTAATACTTTTCAATGTGACTAAGTTAAAGGAGTAACTGGCATTTTCATTCTCAAAAAATACTAAGTATTTTATGAACTAGAGACAACTACAGGTAACAGAAACCATAATTTATTCAAAAATCTTGTTAACAGATGGAGACATAATGTGAGTGTATTAATGTCAGTGATCAATTGAATTTATTTTAGACCTTGCTTGAATGCCATTTTAAAAATATCAAATTACAGAATTGCTCCCCACACATCGGCACTCTAATACAATAAAATGTAGATTTTACCACCTCCCCCCGGGAAAACTATACCTTATTCTGTGCTTTGTGTTTACGGAAACACATGGTATCTTATCATTGGGTTAGGACAAGATCCAGCCCAGGAAAAGCTGGACTGAAGCTCACTACTGAAGCTTCACAGTTCGAGCAGAGCAGCCCGAGTCCTGATGTTTCCAAAGGGGGCTGGACCAGAGCCCTGGGGGAGGCAGTGGATGGATGAATGGATTCTGGGATTCTTCTGGACTAGCCCAAGAGGAGCTCGACTTGTCAGAGAGCATGCCTTTAAAAACAAGTGTGTTTACCTAAGAATTCTAAAATCTCTGAGTTAGTAGCTCATAATAGAGTATAAAATTAATGGGGAAATGAAGTGTCTAGAGATAGCAGTTTTCATCTTTATTCAGCAAGCAGACGGTGTGTCCTGTTGATAGAAAATCAGCAATTTTATTCCGTGATTGTATTTTTCTCCACAGTCTTAAGTTCAAAGGGGTTGAAAATATATGTTGATTCCAGAGAAGTTCGTTGGATATTATTTTTTTCACCCTCATTGTTGTGCCAGGTTGGGGTGCGCTGGGAGGCTTGGGAACAACAGAATTGGGCCCCAGAGGGTGTGGCTGAAGTCAGGAGAGGAGACAGTGGCTGCACTCTGGCTTTCTGTGAGGCGCCTACTAAGTGAGCAAAATGCCATCCAGATTAGGCGCGGCCGGAGCCCTGGCCAAGCCCACTGCCAGTGATAGAGGAGGCTCCTGGGAGGCTGATGTCAGACTCTAGATTCAGTGCACAGCGAGTGTGGAGGAAAAGAAGCGTGAAATAGCTCCAGCTCTCAGGCTTCCCAAAGGCAGCGCCTGAACTTGGAAGGAACTTTACATTCTCCATTGCTTAGAAGAACAGGAGGGACAAATCAAGCTCCCTGGACATTTAAAAAGGAATAAAAAGGGGGGGAGGGGAGAGAAGAATCAGGGCAGAGGTGCAAGCAATGGAGATTGGAGGGGCTGTACCCTCGCCTCACAGAGCCCTGGGGTGGGGACAGGGCAGAGGCAGGAAGGAACACCCAAAGCCCAGGGGGCCTGGGAACACTGCCGGGCAAGGGTTGGTACCACAGAGGGTGTAGATAAACCGTGGTCTCAGGGATACATACTTGGAAACCACGTGGCCTGTCTGCCCTGCTGAGTCTTCTGGAACTAATCAGGAAGCACATTTTGTAAGAATGGCATCGCCAGAGGGTTTAGATTTCCTAAGCAAGGAGGGGCAGCCTCTCCAGGCCATATTTTTAACCTGACTGTGTTCTGTCCAGAGACATTCCGGGGGGGTGTAGGAGGGAGGGGGAAGCTGAGGGAATGAAACAGGTGGAGCAGGGTGCGTCGCTACACTCAAGTGTGTTCAAGGTCACGTCACTATTAAAACAGACTTTGGAAATGGAATAGGAAATATGTTCCACATGCTTTATCTTAAAGAATGAACTTGTTTAATTTTGATTTGATATGAAAAACCCTGCTCCAAGGGGCAGACACCGTGTTATTGGTGAAAAGGATGAATATTGGTTTCCTAAGAGAAACAATTTGGAATCACAGATTTGAGCATCTGGAAAGGATCAGAGCCATCTTGTGTTGTTTGGAGTGTCTTGAGTTTGAGTAACACAGACTCCTCTGAACAAGAAAGGTAGGAGAACCCATGTTCCTACTGCTGATTTAATTATTTTTATTGTTTTATTCAGGTACATACAAGCCCCAAATACCGATGTCATTGCCCTCTCTGTTAATCATTTATGGTCAGCTATGACATTAAAACACTTATGAACTAAATATCATAGTAACTGCCCTGCTAACATCCACATGGTCATTATTGGTTTCCTAGGTGGAGGATGTTTTCCTGGAATTAAACAGGGTTTCACACCATGCTCAGACATCTGAGGGTAATTTGATTCTAGACTGTTCTTTTTCCTTTATCCTGGGCAGGCACTTAGTTCTTGTGTGTTTCCCCTTCACATCAACCTGCCCCTGGAAGGAATGTGCAATTATCTTCTCTAATAGTCTATTCTTTCTCAATTCATGACAATGAGAATGGAAACATTTGTTACAACATGATAATACAATGAATATAGACACCAGAATTTCAAGTTTGCAGTTGCTGCTTTTGAGTGCTTTCTATAACAGAATCTGGGATAAATAAAATAAGGGTATAACAAGAAGCAGGAATGAAAATCACAAGACTAAATGGGGTAGAGTAGTTCCAAGTCCTTCCTCCCCTCTGAAGGTCCCTTGACTTGGGGACAGCACCTTAAGAGAAGCTGATCCTGTTCCCAACTCTTTCCAGAGAAGAACCCCTGCAGGAATCTGGAAAGAACACCCCATTTTTGTTTATTACCATGTGCCCCAACACTTTAATTTGTTTTATATTTGAGTTTTGCAAAAGTTTTTATGAAAACTTTCAGTGTTTCATCAGTGGAGGTTGCATTTGGCTGCAAGTAACAGAAACCCCATTCACGTAAGTCCAAACATCTAAGGAGTTACTCTTTGTAAATCAGAGGGTGACCTCACCTAGTCTGTCCTGGGAAGTTTACAGCAGAGCAATATCCGCCATGACCAAGCTTCTCTCTATTCCCATTACTTGAACTCAACTCCCCATGCTCATCTCCCTGGGCCATGTCCAAGTCAGGATGCAGGTGTCAGGACATGAAGAGAAGTGAGCCTTTGCCCTTTCAATCACCAAGAGACTTTCCCTGTCATCTCAGAGCTGACAGCACGAGCAGCCTCTGGCCCCAGAGTGTCACCACTGTGGGTGGGCCAGTCCCCACTTGCTCACTGGGTGTGGAGTGGGAGCCTAGGCGGCTCAGGTCTCTGTGCCTGCAGTGAACGGATCTGCCAGCGGTGAAGAATGGGGAGCATGTCTGTGCAGTAGTCATGGATAGTTTGTCCACGAATGTTTCTTTATTCCTCTCTCTCTTTTTTAATGAATGAATAAGGAAATACTGCTCTAAAAATCCATCTCTTCCATTTTAAAGATGTCAAAACCAAGACCTGAAAAGATGTGTTCCCAGCACTGGAGCACAGCAGTCCCCGGCAGCAGACCTGCTGCCTGTTCCTGTCTCTCAGTCAGCTCTCTCAGGGACATGTTGTGTGCCTTGGCTTCATGACAGCTGAGGGACACTTCAAATGTCACTCTGAGGAAGGAGCATGATGACAGTGCAGTACCTTCATGTGAGATGGTCCTGCACAAATCAACTCTTCCCTGGGTTCTAAAAACCTACTGAATCAGAATTTCTGATATTAGAGTCGGGAATGCCTCTATTTTTCAAGCTCCCTGGATGGTTCTGTTGAAAGTAGCCATACCCTGGTCCACAGAATTGGGCTTATTAAACAAGGGTGTGACACGGCCACCTACCCCCAGCAGAAGAGCCCTGGGGGGCTTGGGGTGATAACAGCATCTGTGATATGAACCGTGCCCCCTGGCCAAGAACCTCATTACACTGCAAGGCAGCTTGGGCACCCTCATTCTCTCCAGCCACCTTAGAGGGAAGCAGATCCCTATCTCTGTACTGTGTGGTTAATGTCACAGTTCCTTCAGCCATCTGAGGGGGAGTGGTACTTGGCACAGAAGTGGGGAAAGAGAGAATAAATCTTGGGGTAGGTCCTGACCCCACTCATCACTGCATCTCTTTTCCCTTCTGTACATTAGGATCAGATGCCTCCCATGTGTTTTCTATTTCTCACAATGTAGAATTTTTATAATCCTGATGTTATCCCATCCCAAATTATTTCACCTGGTCCTCCTCTTTTCCTATGCTGTTCTCGTTACTCTTCCCTAGACGCATTCCAGCAGCCTCTCCTAAAAATAGGGTTCCCTCAACCCAACTCCTCTTATTTTCCAAGTTTTTGCTCCAAAAATAGGATACCACACTTTCACTGACCAAAGGTGGTCATTCGTAAGGGAGAGGAAGCACAATAGGAAGGAGGAAGCAGAGAGGATGGCTAATGCCCTGGACCCTTGCACAGATGGGTGTGAGCTTGCTGGGCCCCTTCTGTGCAGACATCCCAGTAAGCACAGTGTGAACTTAAGCATATGGAAATACAGAACAGCCCCCTACTCTTCTCTTCCAGAGGATTCCCTCTACCACATTTTTTCTCTGGTTTACTCTATCATGCATACAAAATAAGTTTTGTATGCCTCTGTTTTGATTGCCTTTGTTATTTGTAAGTTTTCCATCAACAACTGCTATGTTAATAGTTGTACTTGGGGGCAGTATCTAGACTTAGGTTTTCTACTAGGCAGGGGTGGGTGCCCCCAACTCCTGCCTCATTGAGGGTTTAGCTGTATTTTGAACTGAGTGCAGGATGTGGACTGAGTCCAGCTGTGTTTTGAACTGAGATCTAGTCTGTGATCCTGGGATAGTGACCTTAGGCACGTCCCTTCATGCACCTGAGACTCTTCATCTGAAACATGAAGGCTGTCTCCTGTGTGTGATGGCACTAGAGCCACTGAATGTGTGCCCGGTCCATGGTGAGCACCTGAGCATTTAGACATAGTATATACTGCACTTGGCTGAGCAGCATGGGGCCGACTTAGAGGATGAAGTAGGCAGGTGATTCAAAACAAAGAGTTGAGACAGGTCACAGAAGAGCGACTGTTTCACGCTGAATTCTCCAGGTTACTTGATCGGTATTGTCTGCACTTCTGTACAGATTCTGCTGTCCCTTGCTGGCTTCTCCACCAAAACACAGAAAGGTGAGGGTCTTCATTATCGTTTCGAATTCCTGTTGCCAAGTGTGAACCGCCTCACACACGGGAGCATGTAAGCCATGGCCCCTGGCCTGCCTGCCCACGGGCTCACAGGACCAGAGAGGAAGGGGTCACCTTGGTTCACTGAGCGCACGAATCCTGTTAGATTGGTTTGTGCAGAAGTCTCTGCTGCTGGTTGTCCTGATGGCGCCCCGTGCTGCCAGGGGACATGGAAGCAATGACTTTATTCACATTCGCATTGCACATCAGTACCTCAGAAGTCAAGCCAACACAGCTCCCTGATAAAAACCCTCTTGCCGGGGATTAGAAAATCCCTCCTTGTTCAGGGAGATAGGATCAGACTCTCCAGCGAGCTCCCTGATCTCCAATTAATATGTTTCTAAATTCCTGGAAGCTTGCAGTTATATGCAAGATCCAAGTAGTTCCGCCACTGAAACTGTGGTGCTGGAGCTGGGAGCACGGTCAGGGTTAACTCCTTTGTCTGAGCTCATCAGGGACACCCCCGGTTGTCCTCACGCTGATCAGTGTATGGAGCAGGGCGCGCTCAGTGAGGGGAGATTGCGAGTGAGCTGGGCCGGAGTCAACGTGTCGCTCCCATGCTCACGTAGGCTGTCTTCTGTCCTCTCTTATACTATTCTTTTTCAGCTGCTTTCCCTCCATTTCATTTAATTCTCTTCCACCTCCTCATTGCCAGTTTATTTTTTATTGATTGCCCAGCCTGTGTTTCCAGTGCCCTCTGCTCGCCCAGGGGCTAGGCGTGTTAGTAACAGGCAGACGGTGGACAGCGTGACGTTGACTTTACAGCCGGCCGCCACCGCCGAAGGTTGTGGCTCACTCTGACAGTTACTGCTGGTGTTTCCCAGGCCAACGGTGCAGCCGTCAAGGCTCAAACTGGCAAGCCAAGGGTGGGACTGTTGATACCTGTTGGCTCCAAGTGCTGTTTTTGAAAAAGCAGTGACTTAGTTACAACACATTTAAACATACTGTGTGACATATGCATAGCTTGAGGTCTGAATTGCCTGAGGGAAGGTGGAGTTGGGCAGCCATGGTGTGATGGCTCATGGGGCACAGGCTGGTGGGGCTCCTGGCAGCCTGGGTCCTGGGTGGGGCCACATGTCCATTGTAGCCATTGACCCTCCTTCCCTATCAGAGGTGTTTACACTGTAAGCTCTCCATAGGGTTCCTCTGAACCCCAGAACATAGATGATGACATTGTGACCATTTTTCCTGTTTTTTCAAGGGTGGTGCCTGAAGCGCTCTTGGAGATATGGCCAAGAGAAGTTAGAGCCTCTGGTTTCATCTCTCAGAGGATGGTATCAAGGAATGTTGATGCTCTAGAAGGATGTGGGACATGAAGGTGGCCAAGAGCACAGGTCTCCATTTTAGACACTTCTGGGCAGGCCACCCCCTTGGATAGTTTTTAGGATTCAAAATGAAGTATGTGATCAAATCACAGCAGTATGACCTCCGGAAGTGGGGATAGGAAGACAGGAGCACAAGGAACATTCTAGGTAGTGGGTCGGTCTATCTCCTGCATTATTTACACAGGTGTATAGCTTTGTGGAACTCACTGAGCTGTGCAGTTGATATCTGTACAAATCACTGAGAGTAAACAGACACAGATACATCTCAATAGACACAGATACATGTGTGCATATTTGTAAACACCCATCTGTGCAGGCTGCAGGGGGCTTAGCAAAGTGTATCAGAATGCGTAGCTCTTGGGGCCTCCCTGGTGGCACAGTGGGTTAAGCAACACACTGTGAAGCGAACTGCAGCCACTGCAGCACGAGTTCGATCCTTGCTGCCAGCTGGAGAGGTGACCCACAAGGCACGGCAGACCTCTCCTGCCTCGCCTGCTGCTGCTCTCAGCAGGGTATTTCAGTCAATCTGCCTGTTCTGCTCCCTACTGTCTCTGGTGAGTTCCTCTCACCCCCCACACCTCTGGCCTGTACCCCAGTGCTTGTATGCATAAATAAATAAATCTTAAAAAAGAAAAAAAAGAATGTGTAGTTCTTCCTGTTATCAAGTACACGTCTGGCTATTTTGATTTAAGCACAACGAACATGACTGAAAATGAGGTGAAGCACATTTCAAATGACAGATTTCTCCGCAAGCATTTGAGAGCCCAGGTAACAGCCTAAGAACTTTGCCAAACACAGTTGTCAAGGGAGAGTCTGCTGGATCGATGCTGATTTTATGGGATGATTCAATCACTTTAGATGGATTTGCCTAATTTGTGATAGCTGTTTTTCATGATGCTGTAAAAATTTGTGGGTTTTGGAGACCTATCAAAGATGAGTTATTAGCTGGTGGGGGGGGAATGCCTGGATTTAAATAAAGTAAGAGGCGCCCTGGCTGAAGGACAGTAGTTGCTCGATCAGTATTTGATGAATTGACTTGAAATTATCCATGTTGAGAAGTTGTACCAAAAACTGTTACAGAAATATGTTTTTAGTTAATAATCACACTGTTCTGGCCATGTTTGCACATGTATCTGGAAGCATTTAACACAAGAATTAGAGGACAGATTTTTCAGTCAGGCACTCTGAGTTCAAATTTCTGCTTTGTCTTGACAAGAAGAATGAATGAATTTGGGTAGTTTATTTTCTCTCTGTGTTTTTCTGTTACCTCTGCTGTAAAATGGGCATAGTGTAAGTACCTATCATGGAACTATGTCTGTGACAATTAAACAAATCCAGTAAAACATTAAGATGGATGACCTGATTTCTCATGTAATACATGTTGGTCATTAGCATTTTTTTCTAGCTCTTTCCCCCTCTGATAGCACTTGTAGCTCTCTGACCCTTTGTCCCATCCCTCCCACTTAATCTCAGAAGCCCGGCTTGTTTATTAGCATCCACTCTTTATTATAAGTATTTTTACTTTGTCAAATTATTTGCCATATTAATGTCCATTACTTGTCTTTTTCGTTCGGACTTGCTTTACTATACACACTCCCCACAGGCTCTCTCTGTATCGCTATAAGTGGCAACACTTCATCTTGTCTGATGGCTGAATAATATTCCATGGTGTGGCTAGACCACATCTTTTTTTAAAAAAAAGATTTATTCATTTATGCATACAAGAACTAGGGTGCAGGCCAGAAATCTGTCCCCTAATTCTTGAGATAATTCTTGGGGTGAGATGAGTCACCAGAGACAGTGTGGAGCAGAGCAGGTAGATCTACTGAAATACACTGATTAGGGGAGCAGCAGATAACACAGGAGAGGTCTGCTGCGCCATGTGGGTCAGCTCCCTGGACAGGGAGCGAACTCGTGCTGTAGTGGCTGTGGATACTTCATAATGCTGTGCCTTAACCCCTTGCACCACCAGGGAGGCCCCAGAGGACTAGACCAAATCTTCTTGATGTGGTACACTTCGGTTGTTTTCATGGTCTAGTTACTATAAATAATGCTGCAGTAATATCTGTGGAGCAGACACTTTTTGGAGTTGGTGGGTTTTTATTTTCTTTAAATAGATGCCCAGGAGTGGGACTGCTGGGTCATACGCTATTTCGTCCTTAGTTTCTATAGTAAATCCAGATCACTTCCCAAAATGGCTGCACCAGTTTACATTCCTACCCACAGTATAGCAGCGCTCCTCCTTCACATCTTCTCTGGCAGTTGTTGGAGGTCTTTCTAATATGTGCCATTCTCCTAGGTGTAAGGTTTTGACCTGCATCTCCCTTATTAAAAGCAATGGTAAACATTTCTCCATGTACCCATGATACCTGTTTAGATCTCTACCCATTTATTAATTGAATGTTTTTTATTGTTCATTCAAATAGATTTTTTAATATATCTTAGATATTAACCTCCTGTTGATTGTGTGATACTTGAATACTTTCTCCCATTCAGCAGGACTTTTAAAAATATATTTCTATTTTCTTGCACTGTATAAAAGATTTTAATTTAAGTCATCCAAGTTGTTTAGTGTTGCTTTCATTTCTCTTGTGATAGGTGTGGAGTCTCCAAAAACACTTTTATTACTGATGTCATGAAACATAGCATCTATGCTTCCTTCCATGTATTTTATTGTCACATGTATTATACCTCAGTTGTTAACCCAGGTAGAATTTATTTTGTGCTTGGAATTAGGGAGTGATCCAACTTCATTCTTTTACACGTGACTGTCCAGTTTTCCCAGTACCATTTGTTAAAGAGTCTCTCTTTATTCCTTTGTGTGGTTGTGGCTCCTTAATCATGAATTAACTATTGACATATAGTTTTTTTTAATTAATCCATGTGTCTATTTTTTTTAATCCATGTGTCTATTTTTATTCCAATACCATCTTTTTTGAATTACTGTTGCTTTGTAGTGGAGTTTAAAGTCAGGTAACATAATGCCCCTGTTTCTCTCCCTTTTTCTCAAAACTCCTTTAGCTGTTTGAGTATTTTATGGTTCCATGTAAAGTTAATATTTATATACTGTGTTTGGTAGAACAGTTGTTTGTCTATATTGATTCAGCCCATCTGTGAGCATGGGATGCCTTTCCTTCTCCTTACATCATGTTATATATCCTTTAATGATGTCTTGTCATTTTCATTGTGTAAGTCCTTCACTTCCTTGGTTTATTCCTAGATATTTTTGATGTAATTGAGTGGAATTATTTTCTTAATTTGTCTTCTTCATTATTCATATATAAAAAATCATGTATTTTCCATGTTGATTTTTTTTTAACTTGCCACTTTGTTATATTCATTTGTTGTTTCTTTTCCTTTTCTTAAGGTTTGTTTTTATTTATGCATATAAGAACTGGGGTGTAGGCCAGAGGTGTGGGTGTTGAGAGGATTCACCAGAAACAGAGTGGGGAGCATAACAGGCAGATCTACTGAAATATACTGCTGAGGTGAGACAGGAGAAGTCTGCTGTGTCATGTAGTTCAGCTCTTTGGCTGGGATTGAACTTGTGCTACAGTGGCTGGTGATAGGGCCTCATTTGTTGTTTCTAATAGCTTTTTAGTTTTCTATATCATATCATCTACAAATAATGTTAGTTTTACCTGTTCTTTTCTATCCTCTATCCTGGATTCCTTTTGTTTCTAGTTGTCTGGTTGCTCTAGCTAAAACCTCCAGTACTAAGTTTAGCAGAAGTGGAAACAGTCAACATCCCTGGGGTAAAACATATGTAGCAGGGTCTGGCACAGGGAGTCTTGCACATATAGCTGTCATCAGTTTTGTATGTTTTCTGGTGCTAGGAAACTGGTGTTTTATTGTGATTCGCTTTGGATTTGTTCAAAGGATAAATGCCTGGTGGTTGATGAAAGTGATGTGAAATAAGCTGAAAAGACTGCAGCCTGGTATTTACCAGTCTCCCTTTAGCTGCCTTTGGTTTTGCCTTTAACTCTCTGACCTTGTTGAAGCACTTCAGCTTCCAGACCTTGGTTTTCTCATCTGTTAAGTAATGATTTGAACTTTATGTTGTTCACAGTGCCTTCAAGCTTTGCCTCTCATTCTCTGGTCTGAAGTGTTGGAGTCAAGTTCAGAATTATTGTGGCACACAGCCTGTTCCTCAAGTCCCACATGATTCAGCTGTGGAGATGTCATTATCTGGTTCTGGCCAGAATCACTCTTGGGAACTGACAAACCAGTGGCCTTGGGCAGCACAGGGGACCGGGCTCCTGAAAAGGACCTGCTACTCCTATAAAGAAAGCCGGCCGTAGTTGAGGCAATGATGGGGAGGCAGAGGGTCCTTTCCATGTGAAAATGACACTACAAAATCTGCAGTTGGGTGCTTGAAATTATTTCTCCTGTTCCAAGGGTGTTCAATTTACACATTCTTTTCTAGCCCTCAACTTGCAACATCAAGGTCCATATTTAGAATGCTGTCTGGCTTTTTGCACAGCCACATCTTCAGTGACTGTCAGGTTTCCTTCCAGTTTTTGCCCTGCCTGCATCCCTTTGCCTGTCCTTTGGTTGTGGTTGTCCTTTAACCATGGCACTTGTGCCCCGTAGCATAAGTGTACTTTGTTTCTTATGATACTGTTTATGCATTTTCTCATTGATGTATGGTGTTCCCTACATGCCTGGGATAGTGGGGGATAGAGCGAGGACCTGAAAGGAAGCACAGCTTTGATGGGTGGTGGCAGGTTTATGTCCCTGTAAAGCCACTCCACACTCAGTCTATGCAGAGGGCATTCAAAATGTCTTGCACTGTATTCAAGGGCGACCAAGTCTTCGTCCCCTTCTGGATGTAATAGAAGGAAAATCAGGCCTGAGTCTGAGTCCAGTTCAGTCCTGCACAGACTCTGGTTAGCTGTCCTTAGGAACATTTGTTTATTCCTCAGGACCATAGTGTCTTCATTTATGGAACAGTTTAATAATATTGATTGGCCAAGTGTTGGCAGGAATGTAGGAGTCCATCTGTCTGGTAATACTCAGAATAAGCATGTATACATGAGTTTCACAAATACACTTATGCCCAAACCACCTCACCTGGCATCTCAAACACCTAAATCTTTAGGATGATCAGAGTCACTATTCGTGATTGTACTGAAACATCTTCTCTTTCTTCAGAGAGAAACATTTTAATTTATATGTGAGGTGAGTTACACCTTGAAGAAGTTTGACCATGTCTACAAAACACAGCATGTACACACACACACACACACACACACTTAACCTAGCAATTCAGATTCATAGGCCACTTTGAGAAGCACATGGAGACATAAATAAAACATGTATGCTTCGTTCCTCTAACTTTAAATCATGCTCCTCTGCTAGAGGGTTTCACATGTCCCTTCTCACCTCCTCTCAGCTCCCTAGATCACAGTCTCATGTCACAGTGCCTTTGTGACACCATCCCTATGGATTCTTACATACATTTCAAGATCCACTGGGTTACATTGAGCTCTGTGTCCCCTCCTCATATGCCATGTGCCTCCTGCTGCTATCCTCCATGACCTCTTCCTGATAAATGCATATCCTCTATACAGCTACACACTTGGCATTCTCCTTGTTCCCATCCTTCTCTGCACACAGCATGTATCTTAGCCAGCAGTGCATCCTCTTATTTCTGCCTTCCAATTGATCCCACACACAGCAACTCATCACCTCTTCCATCCTTCCCGGCCTGAGCCACTTCAGCTCTCCTGGGACCATTATACCAACCACTGGCTCCTGATTTCTCCAATCCCTTGTGTCTGTTCCTTAGATGATAGCTGGAGAGATCCCAAGGCACAAATCTGATTGTCTTCCACATGCACCTCAGTTGTCTGATAGTTACTATCACAGTCATTTTCATTCTGGGGTTCGACTGGCTTCTCAGACCCCATAGGGTTCTGCCTGTACCTCCATATTATGTTTAGGTTCAGGTTAAGTTCATGCACTCTCCCATCAGCTGTGTCCAAGCTGCTATCCTTCATACAAGTCCGAGGCCTCTGCCCCAGGGCCTTTGCACTTGCTGCTTCTGTCCTTTGGGCTGGTGTACTGCCCAGATAGCCTCATGCTCTACTCTATGTGTTCATGTTTCCCTCCCTACTTCCCTACTTCAGAGAAGCATTCTCAGGCTCTCTAGTAGACAGGGACAGGAGCCACCCTAGTTCTGTCCTTGTCCAGTTCTACTTCTTCAAAAAACTTAATCCTGATAATAGATTTAAAAAGTTGTATGTCTATCTGCTTTTTGTTTCCTCCACTAAAATGTAAGTTCAAGAAGGCAGGGACTCTCTGAATGCCTCATTCCACCACATGGTCACCCCCAGCATGTATGTATGTGTTTAAGCACTGTCAGCAGAAAAGTATCAGAAACTACCTTGGTGTTCACTAAGAAACTTCTTAAGTTAGATCTCTCATAACCTTAAAATTTAAAACTGTCAAAAAATTGAGTTTTTATGATTTATGGGAGTATCACTAAGCTATGCTATTAAGTGGATCCAGTTAAAACAATGTGTAAAATATACTGTTTGTGTAGAAAAGATCTAAGTACATCTAAGCACATATATGTACTAAATGCATCTATTGATAAAGACTGTGGGTATATTAAACACTTCTGCAAGAAAAAGGCTGGTAAGAGTTGCTCTGCAGAGGGAAGTTGGAAACGTGGTTTTCCTAACTGTGTATTCTTTGGTTCTTCTAAACATATGAACTGGTCTATTTTTTTTTCTGCTAAAAAACTATTCAACCATTCCATATTCTAATTCTTAGAAAGTAAAAATATGGACTATCTCTTAAATTAGTCTAAATATTTGGTTCAGTAGAAGAGGTTGTTCCTGGATCATTTCATATAAATAGGTATTTACTTTTCTGGGTGAATTTTGCAAGCAAAAAAGTGTTGATTATTATATCAAAACTAGAAGTCAGGAGCTTTTTGCAATTGCTTAGATTGTGTCATGCACAAGGCTGTGTATAGATCGTTCAGTGAAAATAGCACTTGAAAGCCAATAGTTTTAAGTCAGAGAGCTCAAAATTAATATAGCTAATGGAAAATGATGCCCCAGGATATGCCAAAATGACTCCAGCTCTACAACAAGCTCTAGAAACTGGGCCTGTGAGTGAGCTTGTGTCTGCTATTGAGATAATCTGGTTACAGCCGTAAATAGTTGACATAATTCTTGTTGATTTTGAAATGTACTAGAAATTTAAACATGGCTTCATTATCATCAACAATCCCTCTTTCACTTGAATAAGCATGAATAAGCGTGTATTGCTCATCTTAATTTTAAATAATATTATTTAGTTTTTAGTTGTATAAATAAAACTTATTTTTATTAATAAATAAAAATAATAGCTTTTTAAGTAGAAATAACACACTTATGGAAATAAGTTATTTCTCTGGTATTTTAATCCTCCGCTGTTTACTCTGACCTATAAAATGTGGTGTTGGGGCCGCCCTGGTGGTGCAAGGGGTTAAGTACTACACTATGAAGCATCCACAGTCACTGCAGCTGAGTTCAACCCCACGCTGGGTAGTTGGCCCACGTGGTGCAGCAGACCTCTCTTGTCTCACCCACTGCTCCCCTCAGCAGTGTATTTCAGTCAGTCTGCCTGTTCTGTTCTCCATTCTGTCTCTGATGAATCCTCTCAACCCCCCAAACCTCTGGCCTGTACCCTAGTTCTTGTATACATAAATAAATAAATCTTAAAAAAATAAAAATAAAATGTGGTGCGATGGACCCTCATGTGTCTCCATCAACTCACCTCTTCCATTCTCTTCCCTGTTCAACCAGAGTCAACCCTGCCACCATTTGGCTTTACTTGATTAGACTTTTAGGCTAAAATGCTGTGGTGTCTTCTGCCAGCAACCATGTTCCACCTCTAGGTCTCAATCGTCACTTTGTCAGTGTGGCCTTCTGTCCCTAGACTGAGTCACCTTTAGTCTATAGCTTGGAAACTCTCTTTCCTTCCTAGGGCCTAACTTTTGTGTTCTTGTTTTAGCTGATTTTCTTGTTTACCAGTCATCACTCCCATTAAAACAAAAGTTTGATGAATATAGAAAATAATCTCTGAAAACCTATATGCCTTCAGGACCTACTGTGGGACAGGACCCTCAGTAGGTAGTCAGAAACAGTTTTTCAATGTTGCAAAAGTAGGTTAGGATTGGGGATTTATTTCCCTGAAGATTGGGTGTGAGATTTAGCACATTTGTTTTCCAGAGAATTGTACTCATCAGCCTTTCATAAATTCCCTTATGGAGGATGATATTATGCAGCCTGGTGGGTAGAAGACTCCAGCAAGCATTCGTGAAATGCCATCAATGTCTCCTTGTTCTCAACCTTCTATCAGCTGGGTATATCATGGCATATAAAATTTTACAGGCCAGAAAGAAAAATCATCAAGAAACATGATGGCACTGATTTTTTTTTTAAAGAAGATTTTTGTTTCTTTTTTTAAACCATTCCTCAAAATCTCATGCATGCTTGCACAGCAGACGGGTAAAATGTATCTCATAGCTGTGACCAGATATCTCTGTCATTGGGAGGAAAGTGGGAGGTATTTGTTCTTCTCTTAAAGGAGAACCTGTCCCCCTCTCCCCCGCCAAAGCTCAAAGAAATGGATAAAAGCTGATAAAATTAGGTCTGATGTGTGTCCACCCTCCCTAAGTGTGCCACTCTGTATTTCTGCCCAGAGACCTTTCATTCTTGAATTGACCAATGAAACGTAGGGCTTTCAAAATGTCTTCAGGGGCAGCCAAGTCTTTGCCTCCTTCGGAGTATAACTAAAGGGAACCTGGGCCTGAGTTTGAGTCTGTCCCAGACCTTCACAGACTTTCTGGTGAGCAGGGGAGATGTAAGATTTCCTAGGAGCTATTCGATCCTGGCTGATTCAGCAAGGAAAGCCAGCGTGATGTGAAAACTGTGGCCCGTAGACATGGCCAGGCCAGTTTCTGGGTTAAGATGTCACAGTCTCATCAGGGATGGTGATGTGTCACTTTGAAGCTGAGCATCAGGGAGACTTACTTGACCCTTTAATGCAGTTTCCTTAACTAGAGATGCCCCAGGTACCAGGCCTCGACTGCCTCATCTGGGCCTGGCTTAGGATCATGGTGAGTGCTGGGACTGTACATACCCTGCCTCCTGAAGCACTTTTTCAGCGACATGGGCGTCACAATGCCATGGCGAGTACATGGTAGCAGCTGATCCGAAATGGGTCAGCATCTTTGGAAGAGGTCTCTTAACAAGTTCAAGTCATAAAAGTGAATTTTCTCAAGATGTGCACATCAAATGAGAACCAGGCCTTGATTCTGTACTAATATGTATTCCAAGGTCTGAACATTGGAACGTGTCAGATCATGAGGTTATAGCTATCAAAACCAATGTTGGTAGCATGTCCTTCCTTCCAGAACAAGCTTCTTTGGAAACTCTACATCTAGTTGACCAATATTTAATTACTCTGTGAATATGGGTAGTTATTGTACTACAGCATTGCTTTGACTAAATTTTATTTTCCAGGGAATGAGTATAATAAAACTTTCTACTGCGTTTGGTGTGCAAGAAGCAGATTCTCCTTAGTCAACTGGATTTGTTTATAAACAGGTGATTACTTAATATAGCCTCATGAAGGAACAGGGTAAGACTTTGAATTTAAGCCTACTTAACATCCATATAATTGCATATGTCTTTGAGAGGAGACAAGCTGTGTCCTTTTAATCACTCTACCTCTGATCTGAACGCTGTTAAATTATTACTGGTAGATCTGAAATGCTCCTGCACTGGGCCTTGATTTTTTTTCCCATTCTTTGAAGAAATGAAGGCATTTATAAGATATGTTACACAGAATCACAATGATACATCCATGCCCATTTATTTTAGATTTATTTATTTACGCATATAAGAGCTGGGGTATAGGCCAGAGGTGCAGGAGGTGAGAGGATTCACCAGAGGCAGAGTGGAGACCAGAACAGGCAGATCGACTGAAATACACTGCTGAGGGGGAGCAGCGGGCACCACATAGATCCCCTCCCTGGCTGGAGTTCAAACTCCGCGCTTCTATAATGTGGATGCTTCACAGTGTGGTGCTCAACCAATTGCACCACCAGGGAGGCTCCCATGCCCAATTTTCAAAGAAGTTTTAAATATTTGTGAGGTTTGGGAATATATCCTGAAGATAGCACATGTCATAAATGTGATCTCTAACAAAGTAAAGAAGTTCCCAGAGACCAGTGGAAAGTACTAGTGCCTTGTGATTTGCAGGAAGAGGGAGTGTTTGGATAAAGGGACTCCTTTTCTAACACTGACATAGCCAGGGCACCCCAAGACATGCGCTTCAGCTTTAAGGGGCCTATTACGCTGGGCATGCTCCATAGTATTACGTTAAGAGGTATTAAATTATTCAACCTTTGAATGTTTCCATCCATCATTGATAGAGGAGAAAAATGACTGTTAATCACAGTCAAATGACTAATACCTACTTTGAGCCTCTTGTGATCTAGGCACTATTATAATATTACAAATCAGTTTTTCACTATCTTGTTTTAAGCTCTGCCTTGGGTTTTCACTGACTTCTCAATCACATCTGAACTCCCTTGTCTTCAAGGCCTCACGTCATTTGCCTCTTGCCAGCTGTCTGCACCTTCGCTGCCCATCTCACCTCACCAGCTGACATCAGTCACACAAACCCAGCCCACCCTGAAGCCTTTGCTCTCTGTCCTCTGCCTGGGACACACTTCCCCCCACCTCCACCTCCATCATGTTGTCTTTTTCTTATCCTTAAGTCTATACATCCTCAGAGAATTTTCTATGGATAAATGAACATGACATGTCTTCCTCTCTCCGATGCCCACTTCACGTGACTACAGATAGTTAGTCTAGGCATGCCCCTGTTCATCTTGCCTCCTTACGCCTTTCCTGCTCATCCCTACCTGGGGCTGTGAGCTGCACGGAGGCCAGGCGTTCTCAGTACGTGAGGTTCCCTGAAACCCAATGCTGTGTATGGAATTGGACCAGCACACACTAATGATTCAGTGAGTGAGTTCATGAATGAAAGACATTCAGATGGGCCCGAATTGGGGTGCAGACTGAGTTAGGGTGGCCTATTGGGCTTCATCTTCCTAGAAGAATAAAATGAAAGTACACCATTCAGTGATGTCTCTCAGAATAGTGAGAGATGACTAACTTATCTTGTGACCTTGGGAGGAAGAAGCAAAGAGGAGGGTATGAAAAGTAATAGGAATAGTCAAAGACATAGGAGAAGAATGCTGGGCCTGCCGAATGGTGGTCCCCGGGAAGAACACAGTTTCCAGGACAGAGGAGGTTGTTGGCAATGTCCAGTCTTTAGAGATCCAAGGGTGTTGAGACTAGTACACTGAAATTTCATTGGGGATGTCACAAGTGAGTTTTGAATGGACCATTGTCGCAGACCTATGAGAACAGAAGATACTAGAACTTGCCCAGGATCTGGGAAAGCAAAGTAAAGCAACGAAAGCAAGCTTAATACAGAAGCCAAGGGAAGCCAAAATGTTCTTTCCTAGGAGAAAAAAAGGACACCTCCAAGGTAGCAAAGAGCATGATTTTCAACATACCACTGAAAGACACTGATGGAAATGAAATTCCAGGGTGGGAATTTAGAATATGAAGGTCAGCGGAGCATGTACTTAGGGGCTGGGAGGAAGGTGGGTGCTCAGGTGCAAAACAACACAAGTGGAGGCAAAGCATGGCCCTGGATGTATCTCTCTGCCCTAAATTCACACTCAAATCCTGGTCCCCGGACAATCTGGATCAGAATGGATGTTGATGCTTATTAGAAATACAGATCCCTGGGACCTCCATGGTGGTACATGGGGTTAAACTGCAGCACCACGAAGATATCTGAAGCCACTGCAACATGAGTTCAGTCCCCTACCGGGGAGGGGACCCACACAGCACAGCAGACCTCTCCTGCCTCGCCCACTGCTCCCCTCAGCAGTGTGTTTCTGCCGATCTGCCTGTTCTGCTCCCCACTCTCTCTGGTGCTTCCTCTCAACTTCCATACCTCGAGCCTACACCCAAGTTCTTATTGCATAAATAAATACATTAAAAAATATATAGACTCCTTGGCAGTACCTCTGACTTCCTGAGTTACAGTCTGCTGATGGGAGGCCGAGGGATCTTTGTTTAGCCAGCTTACAGAGGCCTTGCACGTGCTCAGGTCTGAACATGATTGCCAGGGCGTCTTCCATGAACTCATCTAGGCTGTGACAGCTGTGTTGTGTTTCATGAGGTCTCCGGGCTACATAGGGTCCATTATGGGAGAGACCAGAGGGTTTGTGAGCATGAAATGTAAACAATTTGGGGACTGTTTTAAGGAAAAAGAACTAAAAATAAAAGCTTCAAGTTAAGAACATGAGTGTATGTAGAATAAGAAAGAAAATGATCCGTTTTTAAAAGATGACCTAGCATGAAGTCCAGAAAACTAGTGTGAATAATTAGGTGTCTGACATGCTTGTTGTACACTTTTGCTTGCATATCCTGAGTGCCTCTTTATGGGACAGTATCGGTAATACTGCTTTCAGTACAGACTCTAGTACATTACTCATCTCCTATGGCAATTTCAATAGAACTTAGTCTTTTGTTATTGATGGCTGCAATGTGAAAAGCATGCAACCTCACAGACCAAATATAGACACCCCCTGCAGACACTAGAATTCTGATTAATTCTGTTTTCTGTGGTTCTCATCAGCAAAGGAAAACTATGTGGTGCTTTACAATCGTATGTGTGGAAGTGAGCAGGTTCTTGACAGGAGAGAATTTCTGTTTTGACTGGGTGTCAGTGAGCATTGAGTGCTGCACCCGAAATTGTACACATCTGATGATTAGAGCAAAATTTCCAGCTTGGTTCTTGGTCCCCTGTACCCCACATATTTCTGGTGCCAGCCATCCCAGTGCACACCTACGTTTCATTGTGGCCTTGGGTTTGTGCCCAGGGCACCATGCTCAGTGAGTTGGCAGCAAAGCCACAGGAGAATTTCTGGAAGACACTCCTGCATGTTGAGAGCCAACAACTATGTAGCAAGGCAGAAAAGTGCCTGCAAATCATGTAAAAATATACCCCTCCAGCCAAATTATAGGAGCCCCCAATTCAACTTCCTATTAGTTGGAACCTCTGTGTGGCCTTATACGAAGACATATGACTCTAAGTGCTTGGTGGTGGGTGTGGTAACATAGTGAAGAGGTGCGACCCTCTATGTCTGAATCAGTGTTGTGAGCCAGTGTTATCTCAGTAAACTATATATGTATGTATATCTGTGTTTGTGTATGTGTATCTATACACACGTGTGTGCGTATAAAATAAAATACTCATGCCATGAGCATGCATTAAAGAGGCAAAAAGAAGGGAGGACAGTGTCTTAGTTGAAGTCAAAACATCTTCATTCGATTTTACAAAAATGTCTGTTGCTGTTATTGCATTGCTGAGACTCTCCCATGAAATTTCCCTCATGGCCCAGACTGCATGTCTGGGAAGTATCAAGGAGAAACATAGATTGGAGATTACCTTTCTTACATATTTTTTTACATTTCAATGTGTTTCAGTTCTTAACTAGGAGAACAACCATACTCAGCAGACCTAGTTAGCCCTTCTGTGCAGGATTATTGTTAACAGATGGTTCTGCTGACAAGCTTCCTGTTGTGATCGTCCGTACACACTTGCTCACCCCTTCCTCCTGTCAGACTTCAGGAACGCCTTACGTAGTTGCATAGCCACCACTCTGAGTGGACCCTAAACTCCTCTAAGTACTGGGACTCCCCTGAGCTCCAGTAGCCCCGAGTAACGGTGTGTGGGCGCTGTACGTCCATCAAGTCTCATGTGGGCTCTGAAAAAGAAGGAAGAGCAGAATTGTTACTGTTGCCACTGGAAGGTTGTGGTGATTTCCCCCACATAAGTTGCCTCAGTAGCATTACTGTACTACCAACATGGACTGCTGGAGTTATATTATTTTCTGAGACAAATTCTAAAGTCACTGCTTGCCCCCACCAGCACCTGAATGGGTCTTTGAGTGTCTCCATCACTAGGATTTTTTAATCCTAAGAGTCCTTTGAAACATGGCTCCCCAGGGGCCCCTTCCTCTGATGATGCATGTGGATGGGATTTCTCAAACACATCTCATTAAATAAAGTAGCTAAAACAAGTCCAGAGGAGCCACTTCTGTCTACAGAAGATAGGTTTTAGAGTTGTTAGAAGGGTGGAAGGGTGTAGACACAGCAGCCAGATCTCGCCATCAGTTGATTTTCCCTTTCGTTCTTTTATCCCCCCTCAGTAGTTTAATGTGAGCACATCTCTCTCACCTCATTCGCTGCAGATGCCTCAGGAGCAGTACACCCACCACCGGAGCACCATGCCCAGCTCCGAGGGCCCACAGGTATACAAAGTGGGCATTTACGGCTGGCGGAAGAGATGCCTGTATTTCTTCGTCCTGCTCCTGATGATTTTAATCCTGGTGAACTTGGCCATGACCATCTGGATTCTCAAAGTCATGAACTTCACAATTGTAAGTAAAGCCACTCAGGCTTCTTTGGCTGTCCTTGGGGCAAGGGATAACAGGGCAAGAAGGAAGATAGGAAATCCATGGGAAAGAGGATTCAAAATATACTAGAACCTGGTGTTTTGATGGGAAGGCATTTCCATTCAGGTTATGTACGTGGATAAATGTCTGTCTCTTATCTGTTCTCAGAAGCTGGTTCAGTACAGAGATATCTCCTTGGTGTTCTTGTGATGTTTTTCCTCAGTGCTGATCACTGTGGATCGGTATCCTGTAGTTTCTGAGCTCTATGACTGAATAATCCAGGAAGAAATAAGGGATTAGTCAAAGCCTTAAGTTTTTTCCATTTTAGTAGTGCTCATGGAAGGTTTGGGGAGGTTGAAGGTTGAAGAATCTGAGTAAAATTCAGCTTTGGGGGTGTATCCAGACCTGTCACTACTATTCACATATGGTCATGAGCCCCTTTCTCAGGTTCATTGAATGTCAGAGTTGCCTCAACTTGTAAGAGCAAAGTCTTCTTCGCTGTGGCCTGGGTAGGATGGAAATGAGAGTGGGTAGCCATAATGTATTTTTAAGAATTTGAGCACTTGTTTCTTTGATACTTTGGGTTATCATACAGTTGAACATTTCACTTGTAGTTCTCAAGATGACTTTTGGAGTAATTCTGAGGTTTTGCCCCAGGGATGTGGCCTATACTGGTAATATAAGTAATTTAACCCCTGAATGAGGGCATGGCGACCATTACTGGATTCCCTTGGGCATGGGGTCCTTTCTTGCTCTGATGTCAAAAGCAAATAGATGGGGGTGGAGGAAATCCTGTTTGATAATGAAATAGGACTAATCAATTAACATTAAGATTTTTAGGTTGAAATTCCAAGTTTGATAGAGAGGTATTTGCCTTTTCTGAATGATATAGTCTACTTTCTCCTGGGTACACTCCAGTCACTGCCTTTCTGATGTGCTCCCACCATTTCTTCTCCTAGCGATGTTTTTCTCCGACTCTGCTTGGTAAACTAATCTCTACTCCTTGATGTTCCTGTGGCTCAGTTTATGTGTCGTTTATTATTATTATATTATACTTTTTTATTATAATCCAGATAATTGTTTGTGTGTTTCCTAGGTGTACTGAAGTTTGAGACTAGCAGGGGCTGCCTCTTCTCTGTGCCGGTGTCACTTGAGGCTCTGGTGCTTGACTTAATTAGAACTCAAGTGTTAGAGATGCTGCTTTAAGCAAGGACACAGTCTTGTCAAACATTACCTAAATTTTGCACATTTTTTTCCTCGAGAGAAATAGGTCGTATTCTTTGAAACATTCAGAAAAGTTCTGTGTAGTACAAGATGATATTTGGGAGATGTTCAGGTCCATACCCATGGAATGGCCAGGGTCTAAGGTGATAGGTTCTAGAGTGTTGGAGCATCTCAGCTTCTGTTTCTGAATCTAATTCAGTAAACACTTTTTGAATCTAGAATGGCTTTCTTGATCTACAAGCAGAATTCAGAGAAGTGCGTTAAGCAGGTGTGAGAGAGGTGGTAAGATGTGCTGTTTGGCCGAACATGGAATAGAATAGCCAGCGTGATTCAGAGCACTGGGCTTGAAAGTGTGTGCTACCCATTTGAGCTTAAGTTCAAATGTCCACAGTTCCCATCTGTGAATATAAGTGTATGTGATATTTTTACTTGGTGTTTTACAAACTCGTAACGTGGAAATGTTCTATATTACAACATTAAATAGAAGACTGAAGTTTGTACTAAATCAAGGATAAATATTCAAAGATAATAGTTGAGGGACTAGAAAACATCATTCTACAACATTTCCAAGTTACCCGCGGGGGCCCAGAAGCAAGATAGAATTAATGACCTTCCTTCTGGAACTTATGTACCCCCCAGACCCCTGATTCAGACTATTTTTCTAAATTTTTACCTAGTCTAGCATAGTTGAAAGACTTGTGGGTGAGTGTGGTTCACTATGAATTCAAACCTTGATAAATGTTATATTATCCAAACATCTTCTGCGGTGTGTTTCTTCTGGCAAGTTTCACGAGAGCTACATGCAAATGTAGCACCTTGAGTGACAAGTCACTCTGTGTGCATGTGAGCTTGGGGAGCAGTATGACACTAAGGTAATAATCTCTATGAAATTGGCTATTTCCTGTAGTTAACTAAATTGATTGCCAGTGCTGAGAGTTCTTAAAGCTTCACCAAACCAAGTACTTGCTGAGGTGAGAATAAAGGCATTAATAGCCATAATTGGTACTTTATAACAATAATGTATTTGGACAAATAGAGCTGAAATGTCAGAAAATTGGTCTTTTCTTGCAAGTTAAAAGCATATTTTCTATCAATCATAGTATAAAGCATATTCTTCTGGAATTATAATTCCATTCTGCAAATAATAATTTCCTGACAATGGAGAGCTTGAAAAAGGAGGGGGGAGTAGCCAATATCAAGATTGTAGGAGGAAGGCATAGCAGGAGACAATGAGATAAAGTTCAGCATTTCATGCAAGGCTTTGGAAATATTGTAAATAGAAAAGAGTGATTATTGTGTACACCTGGATCATCCATTTGGAATTCTGGAAAGCTCACCCTCTAATCAAACCCTCTAAGTAGTCAGGAACCAAGAGGTTGATGTCATCTGAAAGTGTTTCTGAGGACTTGCCAAGTCTGCCAAGATCAAATATCCAGAAGTCATCATACTTGCCTTCCACGCCACCTTCAAGGATGTGCCCTGGGAGAACCCTCCGTTATGGCTATGTGGACAGCCATCCAGCTCAGCGTTCTGTGGCCAAGATGGAAACCAGAAGAAAAATGGTTTTTCTCTCCAATGCTATTAGCAGAACGTTCTGGTTTTTCATTATTAGGTGAGAGGGCAAGGTTAAACTTTTCTCCTCAATTTTCCCCACATAGTGTATTCTGTGATTTTTCTGCACTATGAGCACCACTAATTCCACCTATCCTCCTTTCTCATACACTGTGCAAGGGATGAATATTTATTGTCTGTTCTGCTCTAGACTCCTAAAATAGCTCTCATTTACTTTTCAAAACAACTTTATAAATTAGGTCTGACGATCTTCATGTTAGTAATAGAACACCCAAGGCTCAGAGAAGTTGAGTGACAGAATGAAAAACACACAGCTAATAAGTACAGGAGCTGCTGTTTGGGTTCAGAGCTCAGCCCTCACCACATCTTGGACCTGCTCTCCTTGCTCCACTGGTCTGGCTCCGCAGCAGAATTCTCCAGCTGGCAAGTGGCTCATTATCTTTGTTGCCCACCCTACATCATCTGGTCACAGATTTCCTGCTGGGGGAGCTACCCACTCGAGGTTCACTTTGAGCAGCCCCCTTGCGGCCCTGAACCTGAGTCCTTCTCTAACATCTCTTGGCCTGTAGCTGATGTCTACTCTTCTGCCTTCTGCTTCATCCCTTGTGTTAATCTAAGCATTGCATAGACCCTTAATAATACTATGTGTCATGCATAGTGCAAAGACCGGTGAGTTAATTCATGTCATGCATATAGAACAGCTTCTGATCTCTAGAAGACTTGGTGTGACAACGGCAAGTCATGAGTCCCTACTTAACAGTGTAGCACTTAAGGGCTCAGACTGGAGACAGATGCCCTAGCTACCAATCCAGGTTCTGCCATGTGCCATGTGACCTTGAGCAATTTCTCAACCTCTCTGTGCTTCCATTTCTTAGGAGTAATAGCTATGTCTCCTCCATAGGATTGTTGCAAGGAGTAAATAGGTGATAAATATAAAGTACTTCGCGTGGAGCTTGGCACCAACTAAGTGCTGTGTGTTTGACATCATTGCTATAGATTATTGTAGTCTCATGCTGTGCCGGGCTAATGATGCTATTGGAATGAATAAGTATCATTTACCTTAACCTGATGCACATAGGTACTATGATGATGCCAGTTCTGCAAGGAGAGAGAGGCTTCATGACTGGATTTCCAGTAACACAGCTATGAAGTGTCAGAGTACAAATGTGTATCCCAGAAGTCTGAGATCTGGAGCCTGGTCTCTTAGCCAGTGTGGTCGATTGCAGGGTAGTGCATACCATATGTCCTGGCATGAGTGTCAGGGCACTGGATGCCTAGAGGACCAGGAGCTGCACTACCTTCTAGGTCACAATGTAGAGGTGCATGTGTTGCGCTACTGCCCTTCGAGTCTGCGTGGCATCTCACTGCTTGAGCACTGAGGTTTGTTTTTAGAGGTTTGCTTGGACTTTATAGAATCTCACTCTGTGGAGGCTGCCACTTCTGCCAGCACACATTCCAGCAGCTTGGTCCAAATACCCTGCCCTCAAAGACCTCTAGAACTGCTGCAGTATCGATCATCCTCACTGTAGTTTAGCTCAAGTGGTTATTAAGTGGCAAATCTTCAAAGACTTGGGAATTGTCAATAGGTGGCATGATCTCTAGCCCCAATGAGTGTGAAATCAGTCTTTGTTGGGTGCAATTGGAAGCCTAGGTGGCACCCCATCACACATGTGCATTCCACAGATGATGGAAGCGAAGTAGAGAGCAGAGTTACCGGACAGAGCTCAACGCCCCAGCACCCTTGGGAGCTGCTCTGGAGCAGGGATTATTTTCTCATCATCTTGGTAGCCCTGCCCAGGGCCTAGAACACAATAAGTTCTGTGTGTGAGAGAGAGAGAGAGAGAGAGAGAGAGAGTGCAAAAGAGAGAGAGAGCGAATCACTAGTCACTTGATGCAGACCACATATATGAAATGATGGGTCAAGTTCACTGTTACTAGGTATATGGGGGGACCTCTATAAATTAGAGCTATCTTTAACTATAAAAATAAAGCTCCTGTTGTCTTTGGTTTCTTTTTATTCTTTCAAATTACAAAATTCAAATCATTGTATTTGTGACTACAGATGAATTTCCTCTAGTTTAATTTTAAACAGCCCAGGAATGTCCTTAGAATTTTCCTGAACCGTCCCCATGAGAGCCCCAGAAGGCAGGCACGCGCTTCATATGCAGGGAAGTAGGGACTTGGAGAAGTGCAGTCCCTCACCCAAGGTCACAGGGTCACTGGGCTGTGAAGTTGGATGGGTGACGGGAGCCTAGCTCCAGAGCCTACTGTTTATCAGCATGCTCTGCTGCCCATCTTCCATGCACTATTTTTCATGAAGACAAATTGAATTTGTTCAGTGCAGTGTCTAAAGCATGATTTATTTACCCTAAAGTAAGATAAAGATCCACCAAGGGGCAGAGGAAGGCATTCTAATACTTGTAAAGAGGGCGCATTGTGAAACAGCGAGCGCCAGAGAGAATGGCCAGTGTGTCCATAACTCAGGACGCTGGTGTGCCATCTGTTTGGGGAAGGTTCAAGGAACTGTGACTCAGTCAAATCTGAGTGGATGGGCAAGAGGATGTGCCAGGTACAGATAGGGAAAGGGACCCACAATGGGGCATGGGAACAGGGTGGACCACCTACAGAGTATGAGAATGTTGTCAGCGTCAGCGGCTAAGGGAACTCAGGAGATGCCCCCAACCCCAGGCCTCCTGGAGCACAGGCATTCATCTTGCCCCAGAACATTCTTCTGTTTGCAGGCCAGGTTCCCTCTTAGCCATGCTGTGCTGCTGACTCGGACATTCTATTTTCTCAAAACTTCAGCATGAGTCTGCCCTTAACATTTCCCCTTCCACTCCCACCTTTACTTCTCCCACCTCTTGTTAACCAGGTGAAATCCTGGCAAGGGCACTACCTGCCCAGTGGACTTTGTGCCGCTGTGGCAGTGTACATGCCACCCACAGACCTAGTGGGGGCCACATCAGCCATGGCCTGGGGCTCCCAACGTCCTGCTCTTGTAATAGCTGAATCAGGGCCTCACTCCCCCCAGAAGAGTGAGAGTAAAGGCAGAAATAGCATTACTGTTTCTTCTTCTGTAAACACTTCCCCTTTTAAGCTTTTCTGATTTCTTCCCTGAAGTCTCCTGGGTTAAGCAGGCAATTGCTTCTTCCATGTGTTGCTGTACTGTAGCCAGGCAGGCACCATGCAGCCCTGCGCTGACTTATTTCCTTGTTTTCCAGCAAGGCCTTGAGCTCGAGCTAGTAACCTGGAAGGATCCAGTGCAGTATCTCAGCTTTCAGCCCTTTCCTTAGCACATAGCAGACACTTAGAACATTTATTGAATAATGGAATGGGGAAAAATTATGAATAGGCAGTCACTTCTAATTAAAATATGTAAAGATGGGTTAATAGAGCTTTTTATGGCTCTTAAAATGAAGTATTAGTTGATTTATTGAGGTAGACAGATCGTAAATGAGATGAGTGCTTGCATTTGATTACAAAAAGGTATTGTTAATACAGACACTCCCTCCAGTGTATCAATCAGCTACCTGCTACATGTTAATTACATGAGAAGAAGAATCATGGCGTGTGAAAAGGAAGCAAGAGACGTCATCCCAGATGTTAATAGCCAGACTTGCTCAGCAAATGAGAAAATTATATTCTTGGCTTTAGTTACACTTTACACTTAACTCTGTAAATGATGCACGCGTGTGTGTGCGTGCACGTGCAGCTTCCATGTCTGGTCAATGCCAGCTGCACATGGGCACTGGAAGGACTTTCCATCTAGAGAACATGGTGTGTCCATCTCTCAAGGCTTCGAGTCTACTGATCACTTTTCTGCCATTCATTCAGATTCAACAACAAATTGTCAGAATATTCATTTCTTAAGGGGGCATGGCAAACAAGAAGTCATTCGGTTCCATGGGCATTCCCAGATGGGGACTCTGTAATGTCCTGCTTGGTTGGAAGCTTACTGTGTTGTATGGCTTTGCAGGAATGCAAATTATCCAGAACGATTCTGGGCACTGCAATGGCTGCAAAATACTACATACCAAGCTTGCTACAAAGGTATACAATTTACTGACCATAATTGTTTCATTTCAGAGGCTATTTCTGAAGTACACTATATGGGTAGCAGAGGGCATTTTATTTCGTGTGAACCTCCAGATGATAATGAAGATGATCATGTACCTTAATAGTTCTTCATTTACTTGGAAGCAAGAAACACATGTGTAATTTTAACATGACAAACATTTTAAGGCAGTAAAGAAGAAATCACTTAAATCTAGAGAACTTAAATTAAGTCTTTAAGAATGGAGAAGTCACTTTGATTGGTATTTAAGGCAGACAGCTATATGATTGTAGGCTGGAAGTCTGGAAGTCCAGTTGGGCTCTAGAATTGAAAACTCCAGCCTCCAGAGAGAAAGGAAGGGTAAGCAGCAGAGGCTGACCCTGGTCAAGTATATCAGGCTGCAAATTATAGACACTCGAGAGGTCGAGGTGAAAAACTTATGTTTCAATTATAAACAAATTACTGTGCAACTTTACCCTGTGATTTGGATAATACTTGTGACCTTTGTCACATATTACAGTTTTCATACACTCAAAAAGTCACTTTTGTGGCATCCTAGAATTGAGAAAAATAAAGACTGTCAGAAAATCTCCCTGGAAATATTTCTTTCTACATCACACATAGCTACTCACACAACAAATTCTTAGGTTTTTTGGTCACAGGGTGTGAACTCAGGACACCTCTTGGAGATGGGGAGCTGTGGTCACGTGGCATGGCAGGTGGGGCTGTCTGTTAAGGTGCTTATCCAACGACTGCAGGAGACAATCCCAGTCCATCCAGGCCAAGGGGCATGTGACCACTGAGAACATGAAGATTTGCCCTTGTGCAGCTGTTCAGACTGCAGGAAGAAACAGTAGCACGAGGAGGATTCAGGTCAAGTGGATTGTCTGAAGGACAGTAGTGAGGACAGCCAGGCTGAGGGGTGGGACAGGGTGAGCAATACATGCTTTGTCTACAAAGGCACTGTCTAATATGGAAGGCAAACAAAATTTCAGTTCCTCTCATTGGTTCATGGAAGTGTCACACTTTCCCTTTAAGTGGGACACACTTTCTGCACCCCAGCTGCCATGTGGATGGAATCGCATGTAGGTGTTCAGGTCAGCTGGGGTCCCAGCTCCCAGCCTGTAGCAGCCGCCCACATGTGTAAGGAATACATTCTAGTTGATTCTAGCCCCATGTGTGGAGACACCCCCAACCTTGGGGTCTCTCCAGCGCAGGTGCCTCACCATTCATGGTCTGAACTGCTCAGGGCTCATTGCTGCCACCAACAATGGAGCTGATTGAGAACATTCCCATCATTGTTAGTGCCCCAAAGCTGCTCACCCGCCTCCGAGGTCCTGCAGGACATACTGAGACCCTTGAACAAAGACATATTTTGTTCCTCTCCATACAAGAATTCTTTATTTTCTGTGAACAATTTTTAAGATGGAGTCATGGTTTTAAAACACGAAATAAAGTAAAAGCCTCAATAGACCAGAAAGAAGAACATTTCTCACAATCTGATGAAGGGATCCAATAATTCTGTCACTTGAGTCT
Source organism: Galemys pyrenaicus (assembly GCA_019455555.1). Taxonomy (NCBI): domain Eukaryota; kingdom Metazoa; phylum Chordata; class Mammalia; order Eulipotyphla; family Talpidae; genus Galemys; species Galemys pyrenaicus. The sequence goes on along the minus strand of JAGFMF010011733.1, from coordinate 300,895 downwards.
GTCTCCTCACTGCCTTCCAGTATTCCTGCGGGTGGAAGCAGGGATCCTGCCCTGGGGGTTGTGTTGTCTGTGAGGAGCTGTATTGACAGGAACATCAGGCACCATTTCTGTGTCTGACTCCCCAGCTGTGGAATCTGCAGTTTCCACCATGTGACCTGTAAGGTCCTCCACAGTTCAGATGGGGTCTATGTCTAATCACTGGGTTCTCACACACACACCTTGACTCAAATGAGGGAAATGGAATAAGAGTGAGTTTGGTGTTTGTGGTATGTATATGGTGTGTGGTGTGTGTGTTGTGGGAGTGTAGTATTTGTGTGCATGGAGTATGGCCCAGGCTGTAGGGGAGTGTGTAGTGTGGTGTGTGGGTTAAGTGTGTTGTATAGGTATGGTGTTTGTGCTGTGTGGTGTCTGTAGGGTATGTGGGGTGTGTCTGTTCACATTATTTTTAATTAGACAAAAATGCAAGATGCTTATCTTTAAATTTTTAATCATTTAATTATTTAGTGAATAATTGGTTTCACTATTGGTACACAACAGACTACCCCAAAGCTTAGTGGCATAAAATAAAAAGCAATAATTTGTTTTGCCCAGGACTTTGCATTTGGGCAGAGGTTCATGGGAATGGCTTCTCCTGTCCCTGACACTAGCACCTGAGCTGGGGAGACGCCACCATCAGGTTGACTCAGTATCTGGGGCTGAGATCATATAGAATGGTAATTACTTACACAGGTGGGTGGTTGATGCAGGCTGTGAGCTGAGATCTGGGCATGCCAGACCACCGACATGTGAACCCTGCATGTGGGCTGCATTGGGCTGCCTATTCTGTGGCAGCTGGGGCCCAGAAAGTATGTCCCACTTACACCAAGTAGGAGTGCATGAAACTGTCGTGACCTTGACTCCGAAGTCATGTAGCATCACTTCTGTCTTACCTTGATGGGAAGGCAGCCTAGGTTCCAGGAGAGGGCCATAGACTCCACCTCTGCCTAGTGGTGGTGGGGGGATTGCAAGATTCTAGATGACCCCACATGTCTAATGCATTTGGGACGGGACAATACAGGGTTGAACAGCACTCCCTCTCCTCATAAAAAAGATGTGCCTTTGACTTAGTTCCTGGACCTGGAGTCATTGCTCACTTGTTCTCAGCTGAGTTGAGGCTCTAGGATGAGGTTATCCTGGGTTGTCTGGGTGGCCCTAAATCCAGCAACTAGTGTCCTTCTTAGACTCCGGCAGCTGGATATAGACAGGAGAGGAGCAGGCCGTGTGTCTGCAGAGGCAGAGAGTAGAGAGATCTGGCCTCCAACAAGCCCAGAGCCACCAGAAGATGCAAGAGGTCAAGAGCAGATTCTCCCTTTAGGCCTCCAGAAGTGTGGGTCTGTTGACACCTGTATTTCACATCCTGGTTTCCAAAGTGGGAGAGAATAAATTGTTGTTTTTCAGTCACTTGTTCTGTGGTGATAGATCAGTCACGGGACAAGTATAGTGACAGGGTTGTGACCACGTCAGCCACCAGGCCACGTGCCCCTGGCTGTCAGCCTGCAGCCCCCACACGTGTACTAAGCAGTGCTTGGCGCCTCCCTGAGTCCCCCCCCGCCTTTTCTGAAAAGAAGCTGTGAGGGATGCTGTCTTCTAGCTTTGTGAAGAAAGCAACCAAAGGATAGAGAGCCGCCAGCATCTTCAGCTGGGAGTCTCGGTCCAGGAGATAGACCCAGTGTGACTAACTTGAAAGTTGATGTTTTTATCAATAACATTCTCTAGAAATGGTAAAAAAAAAAAAAAAACTGTCAAAAATAGAATAAATGCGTCCTCACCAGCCATATCTTGCCTTCCATAGTGTTCAGCGGCAAGGAGGCCAGCATGTCTGTCGGAGGAGTAAGGCGCAGACATTATAAACTAGTTCAGTGCCATGTCAGCCATCCATGACCCAAACAATTTCACCCTTATGAAAGCATCATACTAACGGCATAGCCGGCACCTGCATTACAAGAATCCTGGTTCCATGGCTTTTCGAATTAACCATTCTACCTTCACCAGCCATACATCCATCATCTCACTACTTGTTGCTTTATCAATATGGAGTTGAAGAACAGGAAACAACTTCTCAGCAGGAATATAACCTTTCTATTCACGGTGAAGCCCTCTAATTGGATGTATTTTGTAGGTAAAGCTCTGCCAGATAAAATTCTGTCCTGTTTTTAATTATCAGCTGAGTTTATTAAAAGGAGAACTTCTTAACATCTCTTAACACTTAATTTGCTAGCAACAGATGCTCTGTGTTTATTGTTAAAGATGAGTAGTGAGTAGGTCCTGGGGTCAGTCGAAGCCTAAGCACCTCAGCCAGCCTAACCACATCTACTGCATTATGTGATTCTCTGCAAAGATCCCCAGGGAGAGGCATGGAAGGGATAATTTAATTTTCCCCTTTTGATTGAAGGATGACTGAGATTCACTTTAAGTCTGATCTGCTTAAGGTCTCATGATAAGAGGTAGTGCAGCCAACCCCCTGGAGTTAGAGTAAATGAGAATGAACAAGGAAAATGCCAGACAACTTGGCAGCATTTGTGTTGTACAGATTCAGGCAAGCCACTGAGCCAGGGTGCCTGGGAGATAGGGTAAAAGACTGAGCACATTCTTGTCCCTTCGCTGACCATCACACTTGGGTTGTCCAATGTCAGGGAGTGTTGACAATCCATGTACAAGACTGGAATCTGCCTTGTTAAGTAACGTGGCTTCTCTCTCAAATCTCTATACAACAAGGTAAAAACAACAAAAAACAAACCAATAAAACAACCCTGTCCTCAGAGGTAAAGAAAAGTGATCACTGGGGTCACCTGACCACTCACTGGTTTACTCCGACTTCATGCCATAGAGTATGCGTTGCCACTTAAGAAAAAGATCCTTTATTACTCACATAAGCAGTTTCAGATACTCTGATTGCAAACTGCAGTGCCCTTTCCTAGACTAGAGAATGGAGACATAAAGGAGAAACTGAGTCACTCATCCAAGGATGCAGTGACAGAGCTCAGATAGGAAGCCACCCTGAATGCAGAACTCCTCACTACCATCTCATTATCCTGAGATACTCTGTAGGCTGAAAGGCCACTGTCCTTCCTCAGGGCCACCTATTCCTCTACTGGCAGAATTCTTGGAATGGGCCAATGAATCAACTGCAAGTGCTTGAGGAAAGTGGATGGTATGAAGTATCCCTGAGATGCATTCATTTCTAGAAGCTTCCTAATGCCCACACATTAGGATAATACTATTCTCAGCTGATACTAGGCCTCCCAAGCAGCTTATTGAGAAATTGTCTGCTTTTTTGTGTGTTTTCTTTAAAGATTTATTTATTTATGCATGCAAGAGCTGGGGTATAGGCCAGAGTCCAGGGAGGTGAGAGGATTCACCAGAGATAGAGTGGGGAGCAGAACAGGCAGACTGACTGAAACACTGCAAAGGGCAGCAGCGGATGAAGCAGGAGAGGTCTGCTACACCATGTGGTCCCCTCCCTGGCCGGCGGCAGGGATCGAACTCATGCTGCAGTGGCTGTGGTTTGCTTTATAGTGCATTGCTTAACCCACTGTGCCACCAGGGAGGCCCATTTTTGTGTTTCCCAATGCACATTATTGATTGTTTCTCTCATATTGGACAACTCGCTCATTGAGCTTAGAGAGGTGAAGAGGCCTTACAACCAGCAGACTTAATTACACTAGAGCAGATCCTTTTAGTCCACAGTGCCCAGCTCCTGGGCTCATTTCCCAGCACATTTTTATTGTCCAGAGTGTTTTTGTCCAGGAGTTTCAGCTCCTGATGTCAAAAAACTAGAGTGGTAGAGGGCAGTAGGGTTTTAGGGGCTTCAGGGAAGATCAGCTGGGTTTATACTGCAGCTATACAAATGCTCAGCCAGATGGTCCTGGAGAAGTGGCTTCACTGTTTGAGTCTGATTTTACTCCTTTGCAGTCATGGTGTTCCTAATACCTGCTCTGCAGAGTTGTGATGAAAATTAGAGAGCAGCAGAACGAGCCTGGCAGGCCCCCGCTAGATTCTTGCTGTTATCACCATCAGCGTCTACACGTGGATGGTCACCTTACAAAAAAACGGAAGATTCAGTTGCTAAAATTCAGCAGAGAGCCATCAGCTCACTATTAAAAGAATGACGACTGGACCCTTAAAAGCACATTTAACAGGAGGTGGCTGTTAAAAGACTTAGTCACTGTAGTATTTTATGTGAGTATACTGTTGCTGATTCCGTTAGAACAGGGATTAAAACTGCCCCCAAAGAAGCAAACTACTAAATAAGCAAAATACTTATTGGTTGTCATAGATTTCTGAAGGGAATAAAGAAAACATGGCAATGTGTGACTGGGCATGGTTGCTTTCGACACAGGTCACCACTCCTCAGCCTCTCTGGAGAATTGTGTTTTGGTGGGAGCCTAAAGAATGGGATTAAGGCAGCCATCTAAAGAACTAGAGAAGACTTCAGGCAGAGAGATAGGCATGTGCAAAGTTCCTGAGTGAACAGAACTGGGAAGGATTGTAGATACTGGGAGAGGCAAATTCAGATACCCTGCCGGGGAAAAGCATGGCCTAGATGGTCTTTGTGTAGTGGTAAAAAGGAGGACTTGCAATTCAGGTCATCTGCAGGAAGGAGGCTCTAGGTAAGAGACAATAAAGGGACAACACACAGGTACTCAGGTCCCTACTCTGTGCCATCAACATCAAGGTGAAGTGATGACTGCCCCAGTCACGGCGGCATACATGGACCTCCTCTGACTCTTCAGAATCTGTTCCTGTGCTTCCATTTGGTGGTGCACATGCCTTGCCCCCTTGCAAGCCCTGTACCCGTAGCTGGTCTATTCAAGGCCACCAGCCCTACAAGTCAGTAAAGATGGATTGTCAAAATGCCCTAGGAATCATAGTGATAACATTCATGAATAGCCTCTGAAATGGCTCCATCATGGAAAACTTTGCAACATCAAACACACTGGAGATCATTTTATGAATAGTCACTCCAGTTGGTTTTTCTCAGAGTCCACAGCAATTTTAAAGTATTGTAAATGGGTTTCAGTATTTAATCAGGGAAATATAGCAATCTATTAATTGCCATTTCTGATTATTTGCATTTAATTAACGGGTACTCTTGAGAAAATGAAGGACACCATAACCTCAAAACATGGCTTTATGTCTTGGATAATTGGCTGTAATTTCTGTTTTTGCCGCTTTCCTAAATTGTTTATTTCTCCAGATGGTTCCTAAAAACTATGATTGTACCTCTTTCCTTTCAGTGGGTGAGCAGGGGTTTCTCATAAAAGCTCAGATGGTTTACTTTTTGCAACTAAATAAAAGCTTAATTAGTAAAAAACCCAGATCTGTGATGTGTTTATAAAATTTATACAAGCATAGTTAATTTCAGTTAATTGGATGCATAGTTACTCCCAGCATATAGTAACATTTTCTCTGCTGACCCCTACACATTGGGTTTCAGATTATCTCCATTTCTAGCAGTCCTGATAATGCTAAATCAATTTGTATAATTCTTAAGCTATTTCTTTTTTTTCCTGATTTATGACTTTTATGGAAAAGAGGTAATCATAGATCACCTCTGCCACCCATGTTTCATGATTTGAAAATGCAATGAAGAATGTACATGAGAATAGCATTGCTTTTGTTTTGATGAAGGCCAAAAAATAATATGATTTTGAGATGTTCTCCTAAACCCACACTTCTCATAATGTTACCTAGGCTTTTTTAGTCTATTTGAATGACAGTTCAAATTACATTGATCAGCTACATGTCAAAAAGCATAGCTATTATTTTTAAAATCTCCTGATATTTCCACAATTTCTTTTTCTGAGAAGAATGATAACTTTTCTGTGTGCTGAGCCAGATGTTTTTTTGCTACAGAACCTGTCCCTTTTGCAGAAGTCTTTAGAAAACTATCTTTCATCCTAAATTGAAATCTACAAAACCTGCCTTCTCACTTGATCAGCAATTAGACTTTGTTATTGGTCTCATCACTTCCCTAGTAAGACTTGCATATAAACTGTGGTTGGTGAAATCTCCCCTTTTCCTCACTTTTGTGACCATCATTTTTCTGGAAGGGGGTGGGTGTTGCTTTGTTGCTTTTTCAGAAGCTCTAGAAACATGCTTCCTGGAGCATTAGAAGAAGTGTCCACCTGTCTTACTGGCCTGATTGGAGTTACATGTCCCTATCTGGACTAGTAACTGTGACAAGGGAGGGTCGGAGACCATTGGCTCAGTCCTGGGTCACAACTCCTGTGCCTTGTAGCTGGTGCCTATGGGCTGGCAAGGGAGTATAAAGGAAAAAAGAGAAGAAGGGTCCTTCCAGATGAAAGGATGGGGTGTTCGTAAGGCTATCAAGGTACAGTTCATGGAGCTGGATGTACTGTCTTTCAGTGGATTGTGACAACAGAAGCCTGGGGAAACTCTTGACTTTAGAGTGACTTCTACTTTGAGATGGTCAGGAAATGTGAATTTTGCATCTGAAGAGTGCAGTTCTTTGCTGCATTTCTCCAAGGTTCATTAACAACCAGTATTCTAGAACCAATTCAAAGGGAACATATTTTCAGTGCCTATCTTATTATTAGCTCCAGGGCTACTTTTTTTCAAATGCATAATAAAATCCGTGGAATATTCAGAAAAAAATCTGGCACTTTGTACATTTGGCTGTTCACTTTGCACACTGGGGACTGTTCATGGCTTACAGGTAGAAGGAAAACTGGAGGTGGCATGAATTGTAAAACCTTGGTCTGTCTCTAGGCTGCAGTGAGCCACAGATGCTGAAAAAGGAACAACTGCATGATTTTAGAGGATCTATAGAGGCTCAGTACCTTTCTGGTACAATAGGAAGGTCATTTTCCTGTGTTTGAAGGCAGTTTCTCTGACTTTGTGGGACTAGAAAGGGGAACAGGCTGATGTTAGACAGGACAGTGCTTCATGAGTAATGAGGGTCCCTCCTTCTTTTCCCTAAGGACTGGCAGAACAGGAGGACATGTGGATTTTTTCTAAGTAGTTATCATTACCACATTCCCTGCAGAACCTATGTAGAGGCTCATCATTATTAGAGTCAGGACACTTGGCCTACTCTCTGGACTTTGTCACAAGCCAGGGGACTTGGAGTGTACTGCCCACTCCCTCTGGCTGTCCCAGTGCCTGTGGATAGAATGTACAAGTGCAAAGGCATTCTGACTAAGTTATATGGCAGATAGCTTTTATCTTTCGAATAGCCAATGTATCTGGAATGGGGAGATTGAAAATGGAGACCTTTGGCTTAAAAATGCATGTTACTTAGCCCCTTAATTACCTACTGAAATGTCTAAGATAAAGCTGAGAAGGTGAATTTCTTCAGTGATCAAAACGTAGGTGTGGCAATCAATCTTTTGCTAAATACTTGGAGAAATTCTCAGCCATCTTCAAAGTTTTCAAACTGCATAAAGAGCATGATTCTAGATCATGTAAAATCAATCAGAAATAGAGCATCATTTCTTCACCAGTGGTTCCTTAGGAGATGCTTTACCTTTGGACCCATGTATGTATTCTGAACGTAAAATGCAAAGGGGTTAGAAGTTGGGAAGAGAAACAGTTCCTCTTCTTTCTTTGTGGCTGCTGTTTTTGAGTCAGCCAGCTCTTTAATTCTCTTCCCTGGTAATATACACACACATGAACATTGCATATATACAAAAATGTACACCTGTAACTACACACACAAAAACATACCTGCACATATTTATGTATGTACAAATGCATTCACATAATGTACATATACATAGACATGTGTCTGCATGCTTACATGTGTGCACAAATGCAAGACATGCAATAATATACACAAACTTGCAAGCACGTGCAGCTATAGATCCAAACATATACACGTATACATGTGTATATGCATATATGTGTGTACATATAAACTTATATACAGCCACTCATATATGCACAACAGACTAGTAAGAGGCTATAATACTCCATAACAGCTGAGCCAGAAATAGGAAGAAATTCAGCATTGTGTGCCTTGGGCGATGCAGGTCTTCCATGTGGAGTTCTGCGAGCAGGCAAAGCTTCAGGAAAGTATGAGTAGTCATGCAGCCTGGACAATGTTTTTCTTTAAGGATTTTGTCTGTTTAGAGCGTGGAATGTGAGTGTTTTCCCAATACCTGCAGAGATGCAGATATAAGAAGGGAAGTCTGGACCCACAGGACGAAGTCTGCCTGAGAGCAGCCTCACACCTAGCTTGGGCTTTCTTTTTCTTTTGAAAGATGTATTTGTGTGCATAAGAACTGGGGCATAGGCCAGAGGTTTGTGGGGTGAGGGGTTTCACTAGCAATAGAGTGGGAAGCACAGGCAGGTTTACTGTAACACGCTGCTGAGGGAGGCGGGAAGCAGGCCAGACAGGAGAGGTCTGCTGCGCCGTGTGGGGCAAGCATGACGGTGGTAGTGCTGAGGCCGAACCCTTCTGCCCCCAGGGCTGCCCTGGGTCGGTCTTTTCTTGCAGTGCACAGACAACACAGAGCCGATGGGAAAACTACAGTTAGGGGCAGGACCACCGCCCTGAAGACTTGCAGAAAGAGTGTCCTGCTGAAAACGGTGTGCCACGCAAATGACAAGACAGCTTTAGCAAACTGAGGGCTCAGGGTGCTGGAATGGAGAGAAGTCACTGGGATTTCTCAAGGCAAAGAATGGACACCCATCAGAACAGGTCAGGCATACTCAAGGGGGCACAGAACCCAGGGGAGGATGCTGGACCCCAAAAGACAGTGATAGAATGAAAGCTGACTTGAAAATCAGCCAAGAATTCATATAGAGAAAAAGTAAGTTTAGCAAGTAAAGAATAAAAGCAAAGTTTTTTTAAAAATGTGTAAGGAAAAATAGTGGTAAAACAAAAGAAAATAAGATGACTATGATGATGGGTAAAGAATACATTCTAGAAATTCATAAGAACTATAGAAACTCCTGAAGAAGAGACTAGAGCTGGGACTGACACATCCAAGAGCTCATTGAAGAATATTTTCCTAAACTGGGCATATTGAAAAGTTCACTGAGAGTCAGATAAAAATAAAAGAAAGGATAATCTTACTTAGACATTTAGGCAAAATATGTTTCCAGTTGTTAAAACAGAAAAGGTTTACAAACAGAAGTTCAAATGATAGGAAGATTCTACCTCAGAGCAAATCCTAAAACCATGGGTTGGACCTCCCTGGTATCCTAGTGGTTAAGTCTCAGTGCTATCACCTTGAAGGTCTGAATTCCATCTGGACCAGGGAGGGGACCCACATGGTGCAGCAGACCTCTCCTGCCTCACCCACTGCTCCCCTCAGCAGTGTTGTTCAGTACATCTGCCTGTTCTTCTCCCCACTCTGTTTCTGGTGAACCCTCTCACCCCCTGTACCTCTGGCCTACATTCCAGATCTTCCACACAAAATTAAAAAAATAAATAAATGAAATTTAAAAGTGGAGGTTGGAGAATGAGGGGAGGAAAGAAACCACAGGCCACCTAGACATTGTTATAGCAAAAGTGAGTTCTCAAGAGCGTTATAGTTGAAGTTTATTTACATTATAAGACAAAAATCAAATGCTTTCTCATGGGTTCCCAAACAGGCTTTGCTATTGCTCCAGCCAAGTGAAAATGACAAATTTAGAACCCCCAAGTGAGGGGGTTGTGATAGGAAATGACTGGTGGGTAAGCTTTGGAACAGTTAACATAAAAAGATTTCCAAACAGTTTCTGTAAATGATAAAATGAAATGCAAATAAGCAAGTTAAAAAGAGATTTGATAAGTTCATCTAAACTATGGTATCCAAAATGCCAGCTTATACCCACAGGACAAAAGAAATGGCAGAGGGAGAGGGAGAGAGGAAAGGGCATGAAGATGGAAAATGTGCAATAGTATGTGTACCCCAGAGGAGCAGCTGTAAAACAACCATTTTTACCTTCACTTTGATTGGAGTAAAATGAGTACTGAAGAATGTTTTTTTTTAAAAGAAAACCATCTTAAAAGTACATTTGCTAATAATAGTAATAACAATAAAGACACAAAAACCAAAAATGAAAAGACAAAGACAAATTGGGGACACTTGGTGGGGAGGGGGAGGGGGAGGGAGGAGGAAAGATGGGAGCACGGGAGACTGAGGTGATGGTGCACTGGTAATATGGTGATGGGGAATACATGGGGATTACAATTGATGTCAAATATATACAAATTAAAGGGAAAAAATAGAAAAAAAATAAAAATTCATAGTTGCATTGATAAAAAAAAAAGGTGCATTTGTTCTAAATCAGAAAGTGGAGGTTGGAGGGTGAGTGGAAAAAAGTGTAATTCAAAAACCAATGAGAGAATGTTCTAAAAAGTCAAGTAAGCATGAAGGATATTGATGCATTTAAAAGCTTCAATCTAATGATTTACTAATTCTAACATGGAAACAATCATGTCATTTGTAGTGTTTCTGAATAGACAGAACATTGCTTAGTTATAGATCTTTGAAGAGGGACATTTAGACTTTCTGTGCTCCCTAAGTGGTAGGGACCAGCCAGGAACTATCCTGCTAAACCTCCTTGGTGAAACCCCTTTTCCCACAACCCGGCAGGCCCTTAGGGGCAGGCGAGGCTGTGGTCAGTCACCCTGGCAGCAGTGGCTGCTGTGGTCAGCTAGTTTCTGGCAGTGCCACATAGGCCACACAGCATGTGTACTGTGCCAGAGATAAATGGCATGACTTAGCTAAGTTTGACCTTCACAAGCAATAACTGTGGATTCTCTACCCTATGTGGCACCCATTGTTCATAGTGCTAGGAACACTCAACTGTTTCTTGTTTTTTGTTTTTTTTTAATGTGGGGAGCTTCCTGAGAAACACTAAGATCCCATCCAGACCTGACTGGCCTTCCAGAAGCTGGGGGTGCTCTTCACTGTCTTTGGCATCTTTTGTTTATACTTGGTGCTTCAGCACTTAACTGTATTATCATATATAGAAAATCAGTCTTCCAGCTAAAATATTCCACAAAGCTGGAAGACAATCTGCCTTGTTGCTTGCAGTCATTGTCTTATTCTTTCAGGGCCTCTGTGACATGATTCTTAACAGGGCACTGAGCACTTGCTCTGCCTGAAGGTAGCAGGGTAGACCAGAAGGTTCTAAAATTCCTTCCAAATCTAATATCTAAAGTGTATGCAAGAAGGTTTGGGTTTAATCAAAGAGGAAACAGGATTGCCCTTGGAGAGAAGGGCTATAAACTTGGGCTTTCTTTACCCACCTCAGGGATTAGAACTCACTGTGAACATAGTTGAAACTCCCTAGAGATGTCGACTTCTGATGTTTATTTCCTCACACCACCTGAGGATGTCAGAGTTGATGAAAATATTAGGATTTTTGCATTAGGAATCAAGAGACTCTATTGGCAGATTTGCATGCAGCGTGGCCTAAGACTAGGATGAGGATTGCATAACAGATTTTGTTACTTTCTACATGAAAGTAGTACTGGATCTGCATGGTTTGCTGTATCACTCATCTTTATTGTAAAGGATGTGCACATTCTGCTTTTATTATTAGTTCAATGAAATCCTTGTGGAAGTTGGTGGGGATATAAATAAGTAAAACATGGAAATATAATCAAAAACAGAAAAAAAAAAGTATTCCCTTAAAGTTCTGTAGGTTCTATTTCTTAAAGTTCTGTAGGTTCTATTTCTCTTTCGGGCAATGACAAGTTTACATTGGATGGGGAATTATGTATGTTATTGGGCCTTCACAGTATCATCAATTTTTGTTTTTGTTGATATGGAAAGCACCGTTGGAGGAGGTACATGTACCCTGCCTTTCACCGCAGTCTTCACCTCTCCCTATTGATAACCCCAGTCCACACCATTCCTGTGTGTTTAAGAAGGGGAAGGGTACATTTTATATTTCCTGCATTCAGTTTTCTGCTCTGCTAACTCTGGACAGTCAACGTGTAAAAATATTTGTTTCATAGCCTTTGGAGGTTAAAACAATTTAATTAATTAGAATAGATGGATGTGGAAGAAAATGTCAACCTAGGAAGACACAGCAGAGGAATTCCAAATGAAAATAGAAATGCTGAATCAGGCCACTTGTTTCCAGGTGCCTTCTCTTCAGTCATTAGTTTGGCCTGAATGGCACCAAAACGGTCATAATGGCCCCCATCACAGGAGCTATTACAGGTTGTCTAACTTGGTTAAATTCTTTTCTGCTTTATGTTGGTAATGATTCAGCATTTCACGGCTTGAGTCGGGCATTCTCAGAGGGCACCTTCCTTAAAGGTCAGTCATTCTCCAAAATCAGCATCCAAGTTTAAGATAGCAGAGTCCACACTGTGACCTTGGGAGAATAATGATTGAGTTGACATGGGATCAGGACGCACAGGGCTGTAGCAGGAGACAGCAATTCCAGGAAAAGCAGGGAATGGGGGTGTCAGGAGGAGTGTTCATGGGGTTGAGAGTGTAGGATTAAGGATGGCTGTCTCATGGAAGGTGCATGTATCTAAGGAGAGGGAGGGGATGTCCCTGTGTACCAAGCATGCTTGAAAACCTCATCTTATCCTCACTAGAGGTCTCAGAACAAAACACTATTATCACAGTTTAACAGGGGAGGAAACTGAGGCTTGGACAGCTGAGGTTGTGTACTTGCTTGAGAGCAGTTTAGGAGTCTGCTGTAACTACTTTCTGCGTGTGGGTACCTGATGAATGGCTTATGCCTTTTATTCATCTCAAGATGTTTTGATTCTGAAAATAAGCTTACAGTAAATGCTGACATGAGAACCCTTTTGTCACCTGCATGGGATTTTCAGTAGGAACCTACAAGGCTGAAACACACATTCCAAGAGGAGTGTCATGGGCTATGGGTGTGTGGTACTTTTTTTTTTTTTAAAGATTTATTTATTTATGCATACAAGCACTGGGGTACAGGCCAGAGGTGTGGGGGGTGAGAGGATTCACCACAGAGAGCAGGGAGCAGAACAGGCAGATCAACGGAAGTACACTGCTGAGGGGAGCAGCGGGCACAGCAGGAGAGGTCTGCTGCACCATGTGGGTCCCTCCCCTGGCCGGCAGCAGGGATCGAACTCGTGCTGCAGTGGCTGCGGTTTGCTTCATAGTGCATTGCTTAACCCACTGCGCCACCAGGGAGGCCCAATGTGTGGTACTTTTTAATAGAGCTGTTCAAGAAGGATCATCACAGGGCCCCCTAGTGCCACAAGGGGTTGAGCGCTGCACTGTGGGACTTCTGCAGCCACTGCAGTGCGAGTTCAATCCTGGCCAGGGAGCGGACCCACATGGCACAGCAGACCTCTCCTGCCTCACCCACTGCTCCCCTCAGCAGTGTGTTTCAGTAGGTCTGCTTGTTCTGCCCCCTACTCTGTCTCTGGTGAGTCCTCTTAACCTCCGTGCCTCTGGCCTGTGCCCCAGTTCTTATATGTGTAAATAAAGAAAATCTTTAATAAAAAAAAAAGAAGAATCATCACACAATATTAGTAGAAAACAGAAAAGGAGATGGAGAGGTTTTGTCAACCAAGAGAAGAAGAACAACAAGAAAGTGGAATGTTAATGTAGACAGCACAGCTCTATGCACTTAAAAATAATTGGTGTCTAATTCCTAAGAGTCTGTGTATTTTTTCCTGCTTGCACACCAGCAAGGGGATGATTCATATACTAAGGGAGAGAAAAACAATGATGTTTTTTTTTTCTTTTATGACATTCAGTTACCAGCTTAGGTTTCTATTTTTACCCTACCTTAATGCCTGAGTATGTTTTTCCCCCTTATTTAGGAAACCTGCAACTACAAATAGGCTCAATTAATTTTCATACCTTCCTGCCAATTGTAGAGAACAATGCCTGTGTCGCCAAGTCTGCAGATGATTTTAGGATTGACAGCATCTCAAACAGCCAGCCCTCTAGTGTTTGCATCATGCAAAACCAGACTTTTTTCACCCATTCTGGAAGAGGTTTAGCTTTAGGAATCATTTTTTATATTGAAAATGAGGGGCAAAATAGCCTTTAAGATATTATCTTACATTAATTAAGATTATCTTTAAAATTACTTTGTACTAACACAAATACTTTTAGGATTGATGTAAGGAATACTTTTCATTGCTCTTGTGATAGCAGCAGGATGTTAAAAATAAATAGGAAAGCCTGAGGTCTCAGACCTGGTTGTTTGTGATTCAGGGTTTCTATTTGGAGGCCAGGGGGAACCAGGGTGAGAGCCATGGGTGGGAAAGGAGATACTGAGTGCCAGGTGTGTGCCGGCCTGGAGCTAGAGTTCTTCCTTTGAGGAGGTAATCAACTGAGCCCAGAATCAAAATTCTAGACTTCTAGGTCTTCAACAAATGGCCTCTAGAAGCCAGGTTTCCTGATGCTCTTTCAGAAGCTAGAGAAATGTACCTCCTTCTAAATGTCTCGCTGGTCCTTCTTGCCTATACCCTCCATTTTCACTGCCACCACAGTAATGTTGACTGCTTTGTTTCATTTTATTCCTCCTTGCTCCTGCAGGTCCAGCTTTGCCCAACTTATCTGCTTTAAGTGTTGCTTTAATGTGTCACTCCCCTCCTTAAAATGGTCTCCAGCTCATGGTGCCAGTGGTCCAGCAGATCCTCAAATAATGAGATTTCATTCACATCCTTTCATTATAACATTGATGAAAAAAATAAACAGTCCTGACCAACTTTGAACCAAACCATGTTTTCGGGAATCTGGCTCCATTCTACCTTATTCCACTGGAAATGGTTCTCTCCAAGACCCTCATGATGTTAAGCTGGGGTCTTGCTGTATAAAGGTGGAATTCCTCTGCCAAACTTGGAAGATTCCCTGGTCAGCCCACCCTCCCATGCCTCCAAATGGCTTTTCCCCTTCTCCAAAAGTGTCCCCTGTCTCTCTGGGGCAGTGTATCTGCTGCCCCATGAATTATTTGAAGTTTTTAAAACAGCATTCAGTATTTGGTCAAGATATTGAATATCTTTTTTACTGCCCATGGGTGTTCAAATGTATTTTGTTCACTCTAAACATACCACTTTCAGGTTTACAGAGCTGCTAATGGGGGCTTGTATTTCCCTCTGCTATTCTCCTTAGGTCTTTCTAGGTTTTCATCATGTGGCCTTGTGTTTTCAGCTGAGATGCCCTAATGAAGATGACATTTTATAAGATGTAGAGAAATGGAGTGATTTGCATCATCTTTTGTACCATCCCAGAGGGATGGAAGAGTGATTCTTGATCATTAGAGATATTTGGTTTAATTTAAATGCACAATTCACAGTCAAACACAATTTAACTGGTGATATGTTGGGGTAGCGTTTCTTCATGTTTGGGATAGTAGTCTTGTCTTTTAGATAATTTGCAGAAGACTATAATTTCCTCTAACACATATCTGTAAGCGAGGACACTTGCCAATCCAATTACATTTCCAATTTCTCGTGTCTTTTTCTTTAACCTCCAATAATTTTGCCGGACTTTTAAACAAAAATCATGGTTTCATATTATTTTTATATCCTCAGTCAATGCTAATTTTAGTTTTAATGTTCCCTCTTTAGTATCTCTATTTCTACTGATTTGGTAAAAGTTACCTTTAATCACTTAAAAACATTAAGACTGCCCAAGGCTAGCCTATATTTGGAAAAAAAAATCGCTTCACTTAAGAATTAATATAAAAAGAGCCTATTGCACATTTTCATTTGGAAATTGACCAGGATTCTTTCCATCTCTGTGAGAGCATTTATTATCCAGAAGATATTGGGCCTGAGTCTAAAAAAAAACTTAAGTGTTCAGAAATCTACATGACACTAGCTATAATAATCATGTTAAGAGTCGCAGAATCAGGGCACCCCTGGGTGGTGTAGGGATCAGAGACAGAGTGGGGAGCAGAACAGGCAGATCGGCAGAAACACACTGCTGAGGGGAGCAGCGGGAGCTGCCATGCTGTTGCCTCTGTGGTCTGAGTTTGATCCCAGGCTTGGTACAGCACAGGAAAGGTTTACAGACAAAAGGTCAAATGATAGAAGGATTCTCCTCATAGAAAATCCTAAAACCATGAGTCAGGCCTCCCTGCTATCCTAGGGGTTAAGTCTCATGGCTAATCACCCTGAAGGCCTGAATTCAATTCCTGGCCAGGGAGATGACCCACATGGCACAGCAGACCTCTCCTTTCTCACCCACTGCTCGCCTCAGCAGTGTATTTCAGTCAATCTGCCTATTCTGCTCCCAATTCTGTCTCTAATAAGTCCTCCAATCCCATGGACCTCTGGCTACACCCCAGTTTTTCTATGTATAAATAAATAAAATATTTTTTAAAAGCCTAAAACAGTCACAGGGTCTCCACCCCAAAAGAGAATGGAGAACAGCTATAACTAGAATGCTCCCTCCCAGCCTCAGAAATCTCCAAGCCATTTAAACAGGAAAATGACTCACAGAAATTGGGTATTCAAGAGGGTACTCTCTGACTCAAAGGTGTGTTCCTTTCCTGAGTGTTTCCTTTGGGTTTGTGTGCTGTCCAGGGCCTCAATGTGGATGGTGGGGTGGAAAGACCTGCCCCACTATGTCACAGCTGAAGAGCACACACCAACATCCTGGATGCCTCTCACCAGCTATGTGGCTGAGAACGGGACTCAGTATTTAAATAGAAGCTGGAGGAGGAGGTGTAGTGGCCACAGGCATTTTCTTCTTATTTGAGATTGTTAGCAACTATGATGAAAATGGTGCCATGTGGAACCAGAGTAATGAGGTGAGAGGAAGAGGGAAGGAGGCAGACCTGAGGAGGGAGGCAGGCTCCACGCACACTTCTGTGTCAGAATCCTTGGTGTTGAGGTTGTTCATTCTACTCCTGAGCCTAAAATAAAGTTTTAGGTTCCTAAAACCCCGATGGGACTTCCTTATTCAGAAGCCACATCCCAGATGATGTCTGTGGTCAAGCCCACCCACAGTTTATTGACAAGAACCAGTATTTGGGGACCCTCAAGGCTGAGGAGAACGTGGCAATGGCCAGTGGCAGGACAATGCAGAGTGGCCTGTGGGGTCATGACTGCTTGTCAGCTTGACTTGGTGGCAAAATATTGGTAGTTTTCTTCATTGGCAGCTCTGAGTTTTTAGTCATTCTCCTCCGAGAGCCACAGAAACCCAGCAAATTGTCTGTGACCTTTATTTTTCAGCACTTGGCCTGTTCATGGGTGGAAAAATAAAAATGAGAGACTGTTTGTGATGTTTGCCAAAAACTAAGCACAAAAAAATTTTCTGGATTGTTTCTTAAAGCAGAAGTGTCCTGTTTGAAGAAATAACACAAGGCAATGCCCTTTCTTTGCTTACCCATGGTGCCCATACACCAGGCTCCATGTGGTAAGAGCTATTTTAAGTCCGAACTCACTCTCTTGTTAGCCCTGAAGGGCAATTGTAAATAAACAAGTTTGATATATTTAAAATAAAACAACCAAAGTTATATGGAGCCTACTGTCTATAGGACATTGCTCTTTATAATCTGTTTTGGCCCTCTGTGTGTGTTGTAAAACCAAACTTATGGAAAAATTGAAGATGCTTGACCAAAACTTATCAATTATTTACAGTTAGTTCACTTGTTCATCGTTCTCCCAGCTTCACACCTGCGCACACTTGCACATGCCCTCTCCTCCTTCCCCTCTCCCTCTCCCTCCCCCTTCCTTCCCCCTCTCCCCTTTCTTCTTCCCTCCTCCTCTTAGACCGCTTCTTTTTCCTCTGTTTCTCTCTACCCCTTAATTTCTTTTCTAAAGGAATTTTGAGAGTAAGTTGGAGAAAACATACTTCTTTGCTCTGAACCAGTGCCATGCCCATTTTCTAAGAAGATGCTTATTTTCCTACATCAGCATAGTGAATGAACCAAGCATCAGGACGCTTAAAATTGCTGCCATTCTATTATCTAGCCCACAGCCCATACCAACCTTCATCTAGCATCTGGTTTAAGTTTTTGAGCACTTCCTCAAGCATTGATGAGGTTACCTCTCCCCTGGGGAGACTCCTTATAAAGACTCTCAGGAACAAAGAGATGGTTACCCTTCTATAAGATTAATTTCAAGGTCATAGGCATGCTGTGTCATCATCGTCAAGGGTGGGCTCCATGAAACACTTGTTATTTGAAATGATATGGAAGAAAAAAAAATAAGAGTTCACAGTTGGGAAAAACTAAAGTAATACTTATCCCACCCCCTTCTGTGGGATAAGAGACCTACAGGGAGCATGGGCTCAGGAAAGTTTCTGAGCATGCACTCACGCCATGAGGAGACCCCATTGTTTAGCCCTGGCTTTCTGAGTGTCCATAGCCCAGCCACCTGATGTCCATCTGACGTCCTCATCTCCTACCTTCCTCAATTTGGAAAATGCTGTTCTGTGGGTTCATAGTGTATGTCTCACGGAGAAAATGTATTCCTCTTTTAATTTATTTTAATTGAGGGCTAATCAATCTTGTTTTGTGATACTAAAAATGATAGAGTATTTTCATAACAAAAAGGCGTAGTATCCATGTTTAAAGTAGTCTTCATTTCTCCCATGTAGATACCAGTAGAAAATTCATGCTTTCCCAAAGTACTTTGCCCTATGAGGGAAAATCTCAATTTCATAACACTTCAGTGACTTACCAAAGTAGATTGTTTTTAACTCAACCGGAATGTGGCAGTGGGTGTGGAATAAGGATTCTGTGCTCTGAAGTTTCAAGAACCCAAGCTTCAGGAGTTTTTTCCAGGTTGTCTGCAGTGGCTTCTCAAATTATCTTGAATGTCAATATCTAGCCAGCGAAAGGGAAGGTAGAATGCAAGGAATTGTGGGGGAATGTGAGTAGAACTGGCCTCTGTCATTCATTCATACATTCCATTAACACAAAGCATGACCTCTGGAAGAAGCAAGCAGGTGCTTCTCATAACAACTTCAGAATATGGACAGTGAACATAGATCTTCAGTGAAAAACCAACTAGGTTTCTCTTGAAATTTCCATATAATTTATGTGTTTGGTTTTTGTGATTATGTTTGTCAATCATACATTAGCTCATTAGATTCTTGCTTGACTGTGTTGAGAAGGTTGGGGTAGGTACCAACATATTATTTATACAAAAGGTTGCCAAGCCCCAACTTGATAACAATAGAATCAAATAATTTGAAGGTTCAAATCAAAAGTATTTGAAGGTTCCTAGTCAAGTATTTTGTATTTTTAAATATTTTTGCCTGATTTAGACATTTCTTTAATTCTTTTAGAAAGATTTCTTGAACTTGGTATAGCCTCCTAATTTACCAAGTAATTATCAAAAGTACCCCAAGGTGCTCTCTGTTAAAAGGGTTCAGTAAAATTTGAATAAACTGAATACTGAATTTTTTTTAATATTTAATTTCCACTCCATGGCACACAATGGTGAAAGTAGGCAATTCATCACCTTTAAATCATCAAGGTTTGCCTTGGTCACATATTGGTCAGGTAACAACCCAAGCTGATTGTCCCTGAAAACTAATGACAAAAGACACAAAATGGAATCTAGTCAGTCTTAAGAAGGAAGGAAATGCTGATGTGCTAGAAGAGCATAGCTGAGCCTTGAAGATATTATGTTTAGTCAGATCAGCCCATCACAGAAAGATAAATCTGTATGATTCCACTTAGGTGAGATGCTGTGTGTAGTTGAATTGGTAAAAGTAGTCCTGTGGGCATGGGGATGGGATGGGCAGTGATTGTTTAATGGGTAAGGCTTCAACTTTACAGCCCTGTGGATGGTGGGAGGGTTCCCTGCAGCGGGGATATTCCGAGTACTTACTCAACTGAACTTGTACTTGAAGTGGTGATGGCACAATGGCACGTGGATGATGCCACGATGTAAGATAAATGCTTCTTCAATTTTATGCCCAGCATTATATAAATCCAGCCTCAAATGTAGACCTGTCAAACCTCATTCTCATCAATAAACCTACTAGGGTGTAGAAATTCTGCAATAAGTCTACTCTTTCCAAACACAACTTCTCCTGTCATTTCCCTATCACTTTACATTAATGAAAGTATCAGTCCCTTCTTACTTTCCCATCTCTGTCACTTGCTGGCTGTGAGCTCTTGGATAATCAGTTTATTTTCTCTTGACTTCTGTTATTCATATGTAAAAAGGAATTAAAATCCTATTTGGTGTACCACCCGGAGGAGAAAGGAAGATGTATGTGGGAAAATATTATGAACTAGAGTTCTATACAAGTGAAAAGTGATTTTTTAAAATTTTGTCTTGTGTCATTTGTGATAAATACAGAAAGTCCTCACTTAATGTCAGCTGTAGGTTATTGGAAGCTGTGACTTTAAACAACACGAGTAACAAAACCCAGTCCTCGAAATAAGGTCTTTCTTACAAACTTAATGAGGATTGATTTTTTTCTCATCAACATTATATAGAAATGACATTGAACAGAACAATGTTGTTCAAACAACTGCTGTATATATAATCCTAAAAGTGAAATACAACTACCTGTAATGCCATATCCCAGGTACTACCATTTTATGATTTATCCATTTTTATTTATTTTTTAAACATTATTTTAGTCTTTATTTTTGGACAAGTAGCATGTTTTCATAAATAAGTTTAACATGTGTTACTTTTTATAACTTCAAAATGCAATATATAGTTTTCATAAATTCCTCATCACTGTAAGTTCACTTTCAGATAAAAGTTAAGTAGCAGGGCAAAACAATATGTTTTCACATACTGACCAGTGCAACACTGACAGTTACAATTAAGGTATCTGGGAAAATGAAGATTTACTAGAACCAGCAAGTTTACTTTCACCTGTTAAGAAAAAACAAGAAAAATAATTTTAATTTTTAAATTACTTATTTTACATGCAAGAGCAACTTTCAATACCATTTCCAACTGAAATAAATGACAATGACAATTTCTCTTAAATTTGCTAAGAAACAAAAATGTGCCCAAAAAACCTAGTACACCTTAAAAAATTGGTGAATAAGTAAAACCAAATGTTAGTTTCCTACTGTATCATGAATATTGGCACTGTTCATTTCATATTTATAGAAATCTGTTTCTATGCATAAAAATCCCAGTAAGATTTAATGATGTGAATTAGTCCATTTTTCTTCAACAAAAGAACCCCAACTTCTAGATTTAAAACATTGAACTCTTGCATTTGTGTGTAGATTCTGGCAGTATTGTGTTTCTGTGCAGGGCTTTTTTTTTTTATGACAACATTAACCAAACTTCTTACTTCTTAAAAGTATTTTAACATGCCTATTAACCAGTTGCCATTGAAATGTAAGAAATAGATTTGTGTTTTGTTCGTATCAAAACACAAATGCAAGATTTATCCATTTTTAAATCCATTCAGTCACTGAGTGCCAATCATGTGTCAGACATTTGCATCGACTTTCATTCTATGAATTTACCCTACCAAAGGTCAGCACAATAATTATTTTTTTCAGTTATTCTTTCAAAAACTAATGTTAAGCATACCTCTCATGTGCCTGGCATGATTCTTGGTTCCAAAGATGCAAAAGATCCAAAATATATGAGGAAAAAAATAAACTTCCCTAAATAAAATCTGAATTCTAAGAAGAATCTGATGTTAATGAAGATAAAGGAAATATAACATGTTATAGATACTGATAACTGCGTGGATATAGAAGATAAATGGAAGATTGAAAAATGTCATTGGAGGATTGGCATTAAAGTTTACATAGTCTAGGAAGAGTCTCATGAGGTGAGTTTCAGTATACCTGCAAGGAGAAGGGCAATTATACAAAGACATGTGGCTGGGTAAGTAGTGTTCTATCAGAGCACCCAGTGTGTGCAAAGACCCTGAGGTAGAGTGTGGCTATTTGGACACAGTAGCTGAGATAGTATGGAGACAGAGTAGTCAGGCAAGAGCAGAGTCATTACAGGAGCCGAGTAAGAACAGGATCTGAGTTTTCATTCTGTGTGACAAAAGAATGACCAGAATTTCTGCTTACCTACGACTGTGTCTGCTGGGATGAGAACAGACAGCTGAAGGGCAAAGGATAAAACGTGGAGGAGGGAGGAGGCTATTATGATAATCCAGGTGTGAGATGATGATGATGTGGACCAGGGTGCAGTAGGGTGCGAGATATTATTTTTTTAGGTCGTGTTGGGGCAGGATTTGCTGCTAGATCGGAAGCTGATTGGGAGAAAAGAGAGCCATCCAGAATATCACCAGTCTCTTTATTGTGAAGGTTCCTGCAGAACCCTTGAGAATATCTCAGAGAAAAAGAAAAAGCAAAGCCTGAATGAGAATGAGGAATGGCTTATTGTAATGATTGTAATGGATCTCTTGTGTCCTATGATTTTCCTGTGTTTGAAGAGTACCAAATTTGGAGCACACCTAGGACTAGAGCCCATCCAGGTACTCTTGTGGTGTTGAATGTTTTCTAAGGTTATTGGTGGTGGGATCTTAGACTCTTCCCTTTAATTTTCCATTCTCAGTGGAAATCACCATGGCCAACATCTGCATTTAGACGGTCTTTCCAGGGTCCCATGGGCTTGTCTGTGTTCTCTCTGAGTCTCAAAGAGAATTGCTGCCATAATAAAGAAGTTAATGGGCTGCATGGTGTAGAGGACACAAAGGAAATCACCCTTTATCCCTCTGGGTTCTTCCAGGCTGGGAAATAAGCAAGTGTCAGACAGGTGGATAAGAAAAAAGCCGAAAAAGGAGCCTAATAATAACATGTCTACCTCCTGAACCCATGGGAGAGACCAAGCAAGATTGAGTAATCATCCACATGGTTTCAAACTCCATCTTAAATAGTGTAGCTAAGGCAATGAGGTTTAGGGTAATCAGTTAGGAAGGCTTCAGAAAGGTACATAGACCAAGGCATGCAGATTTAAGTTTTGTCTTCTCTACTGAAAAGACACCCTTATGGAAGTTTACACGTAAATTTCTTTTTCAAAAGTAACTATCACCCAGCCTCCAAAGCCCCTCCTGTGAAATCAGCCTTTTGCCAAGAAGACATGGGGGTGGGGGTGCAGATTTTTGTCCCACCCTACAATATGCCTCACCAAAGTGAAATCCAGAATACAAAATGCTATACTTATTGACTAAATCTTACCCTCGCTTGCTTAGTACTAACTGGCGTTTTATATTTATTTCTCTTATTTAATAAATGTAGAGGTAACCTTCTTGCAGCCTACCAGAGAAGGGACTGAAGGCTGAAATCTACTAAGCTACAGGAATTGTTTTGGAAGCAGCGGTTATTTATGTGAGGAAAATGTCACCCGGTAATGTCTGAAGCCTTGTGATTTATAAAGCTAGAAGGTTTATTTTTTAATTTGCAGTTTAGTAGTGGAGACACCTGAGAAACAGGCATTGAGAATACAAATTCGAGGTCAAGACTGACGCAGGTTAAATAGCATTGCAGCTGCTTCCCAGCTGTGTAGTATTAAATTTCTCTGAACTTTGGTTTCCTCATCTGCAAAGTGGGGACGGAAGTCTTAGGAACACTAGGATTTGTGTGAAGCAGAGGCATTAATGTGAAGAGATAGACTTCTTGGCCTTGGACGTGTACCAGGGTTTTGGGGGACATGGAAGGAGGCACTTGAAAGAGACAGATATATGGGTTGAAAGACCTGTGGGGTGGCTGACAATAGCAGCCTTTATCTTGACTTGTATTTTGATTTGTTCTTTTCCTTGCAGACTTGCCTCTCCCTTCTCTATGGTACCCCACCAGTAGCTGCCTTAGGTTTGTGGCAAATTTGGGGGCTTCATCTGCCCTACTTTAGGCAAATCTGTTTGGCTGGGCAGTTACCTATGAGGGGATGGGTGTTTCGTGGGGAAACTATTTTAACTGTATTTTTTTCTCTTTTCTCTGTTGCACACTAATAAGTTCATGTCTTTTTCAGTTCTTATACACTAAGAGTATATTTTGTCTTTATGTGGTGGATGACAGAACTCACTTAGAGCAGGCAGATTGGGAGTTCCATGTGCGCCTCATTCTGCCCTCTAACAGTATGGTACAAAATGGTACTTAAGTGTGGTTTTCCTTTCCCTCTTAAATTCTGAGGAAGGACCAGAGGGCAGGGCTAAGACGAGCTAACACCCTTTTCTCTCCTAAGCCGAGTGTAGTCTGCTTTTCTGGCATCACTGCCTGAGCTGTGGTATCACTGGAGTTTGAGGGACTGTTTCAGTAACTTAGGTAACAGAATAAATTGAGAGTAAATAATACAGTTCTCCAAAGAGTCTCTCCCCTTCCTCACCCATGACATCAGCAAAAAATAATGGCAATTGAGAAATCACAGACACAAACTCTCAGGAAAAATTATTGAGTGGGGATAGCCAGTGTGGCGGTCAAGGTTTGCAGGCGCCTGAATTGCTTGCAATTCTCCAGCGTTCCTGAGGGTCTCTGAATAAAAGCTGTGAAGGTACAAAGGAAGAAAATGATGTCTGAGTACTTCTCACTATGTAAGTGGCTCTGAAAATAATATATATATGTATATATAAAAGTAAAAGCCTCATGGATAAAAGGAGTCTTAAAGCCCCAAATGAAGGAATGTGTGTGTTGTGTGAATCCTAATCTCACAGGAACATCATTTTTCATTGTCTGGGCAATATGAGGTTTTGTCCATCTCCTCTCTGGGTGAGGTGGCCTGAGGGGCTGGGCACAAGGGTATGTCACGAAATTTTTTTTTTTCCATTTACCCATGACCATTAGTTTCCAAGATGCCAGTGCAGCGTTTTGCTGAGCCAGATCCATGTCTTCATGTAGACATGCATGTGTATGTTTTGGATTAAAAATAGAATTAACGCTTGGTATGCCATTACCGGCTGAGTGATTTCTGTGAAAGATGCCGCACCTCGTTATGGAAGTCAGAGGACCCTGGCATTTGCCAGCCAGGAGGGTTGGTGAGCAGCCAGATACCTCCCAGGAAGGACAGAGGAGCATTCTGATCTTGCCCGGGCTTGTTTACAATAACAAGGACATATATATATAACCTAAGTGTCCCTGAGAGGAGTGGATTAAGCTAATGTGGTCTACATCACAATTCCTACTACTCAGCTATGAGGATAGATGGACATTTGCTGTTGGCAACAGCATGAAAGGAGCTGAAGTGGTTCTTAAGAAGCCAAACTAGAAAAATAAAGACAAATATGGGATGGTGTTGTAACAGGGTCCTCCCGGGAAAAGGGGAAGTTCCAGAATCCCAGTTCTGCCGTAAGTGGGTGGAGCTAAGCAAGAAAAAAAAATTCTGCAGAGAGGAGGACAGAAGGGAGGAAGAAAAAAACAGAATAAAAAGCAACAAGTAAACCTGGAGGAGGCATGTAAAGCAGAGCCACATGTGAAGAAACCGCTTGCTTTCTGGTCTTGGACTGGTTGGAACAGATGTGGGTGAGAGACCTGTGGGGACGTTAACAATAGCAGCTTTCATCTTAGTTTTAATTTTACTCTTTTCCTCCTGAATTTGTCTCTTTCTAACCCTTTTCTATGGGTCTCTACTAAAAGGTCCTTTGGACATGTGGCAGGCTTTTAGGCCTTACTTTAGACCAATCCTATTTAGCTAAACTTTTACCCTCAAAAAAAAAATGAATAACTTTAAATACTTAGTAACTATGTTCTCTGTCCTTTCAGTATTGCACCCTAATTGTATTAAAGTTCCTTTCCATTAAAAGTTTTATATATTTGTCTTAATGCAGCAAATGGCAAAACCCATTCAAAAAAGGCAAGCTTAGTGGTTCTGGGGTGCTCCTCTCCCTGCCCTATAACAGTGTCACTTGTATGTGCAGGCTAAGGAAACAAAACAGATGAATGAGCAAAACAAAATAAAAATAAACTAGTGGACATAGATGACAGAACTAAGGTTACCAGAGGGGAGAAGGGTGGCAGGTAAGAACAAGGGTAGAGGGGATGTAATGAGTGGTGGAGAGGATTTTGTTTTATTTCTTTGGAAAAAGGAGCTACTTGGAGTACATCATGAAAAACTTTATAGACAGAAGGGAGCGGGCACAGGAAGTTATTCTAGGCAGTTTTAAAAAAAGTTGATTTTTGCAAAATTACCTTCTTTAGGGAATGGCAAGGTGTCTCTTGACTAGTGCTGATCCAGGGATTCCTGACTGACAGGTTTAAATTTCTACCTTGGAGAGAGCCAAGGCTAGGACTTAGCATAAGTGACTCCATTTTGGGTCTTATTTTAAAATTAGCGATGGATTTGCTGTCTGTTCATTGAAATGGTACCTAAATATATGAGATAATTTTCTAGAAAACATACACACACAGAGCTAGGATTTGGTTCTAGAGTAAGATCCCTGTTTCGCTATGAAACCACTTTCACCTTAACTAAGTCACTTAAGGCTTATGCCCCAGTTTTCTCATGCATAAAAAAAACAGTAGATCTCTCTAAGGGTTATTAGAAGACTGGCTGATATAAACTCAATAAAAATACTTTGCACATAGTAAATAAATATATGTTTTTATTGTTTTCAGAAATGTGATTTTTACTTGTTCACCTTTAGCTCTCACAATGTGTTCAAGCAGGCGAGGTTTCAACCCACCTCTGTTGGAGGAGGCAGGATCCAACCCATGTGCATATCCTTCCAACCATGCTCTTAGGCCATGTGTGGTCAAGGATCCCTTTTCCAAGTTTTTAATGGAAGCTTCTTAGTCTTCTGACTCACTTCCAAGCCCTTTTCTATCCTAAACTTTCCCCAAAGAAGTGAAAAGATGGCAAAATATATTGTAGGCTTTGAAGACTGGAGAGCTCACATTTTTTGCTATAGGTCAGAGGCAGAAGTAAAGCTTCCATCAAGGTTTATGCAAATCTAAGAACCAACAAAGTGCTGAGGACTTAATGGATTATGGAAAGGTCACCTTTGTGTCTTGATTCACTTGCAAATCAAGGCTAAATGGTACTAAGTGTTCCTATCTCATTTTCACTTAACTGTTAAATGGTTGTTACTCTAAACCTAAAACTAATGATTTTTTTAGTACTAAGATAGGTGGCTAAGACAAAAAAAAACAACACTAATAAAAATTAGAAAGTTTGACTTGTAATATAATGTTGGTGGAACATAATATTTCCTAAACCCAGTTGAGGATGTATTGACACCTGTGTTTAGTTTGTCATGTTTCCAAATTCTGTTCACTAGAACATGTAAAACAAAGCAAATTCCTCTCATCTAATTTGTAGTTGCTAGGACTGGTGATTTGCATTTAAAAACAATTACAGACTTTCAAAGATTATAGTACAATCTTAGTGTTCCTGAGGCCCCCCCAAACTTGGATGCTTTAAGTGGGTCCAGACATCTTCCTCATCAAGACAAACCATACTTAGTATGAAAGAATTTTATTAGGATAGGGTGCATAGAGAAAGAAGAGAAGGATAATACTTTCCCAATAAAACACCCAAAGTTACCCATTCCTCTGGTGGGGAACCAAAGGAAAGGGACAGAAGGGGCCCGGCAATTCTGGACAAAGGAGCAAAATCGTAGTACAAATCAAGAAAGTAGCTGCCATTGTCAGCTTCCTTACAGGTCTCTCACCCATGTCTCTTCTGAATGTCTCTACGCATCTCCACTTCTCGTGTCTCCTTCTCTAGTAGTTGCAGATGCTCTAGCACGTCCACAGCGTGCTAGCTCTTTTTACTAGCAATAATACGCAGGCATGACTGATTATATGACAATGGCGAGAGAAGCAGGTCCGGGAGAAAAAGGGTATTCATTTTAAGGGGAACAGGACTTCGACGGGGACAAAGGGGTAATTAATAGTATGGGGAACAGGGGAGGATGTGTCGGCCATGTGTGCAGGGAGCACTTTCTGTGCAGGTGCTCGGTATAATTTCTGAGCTACTCCCAAACTGTCTTGGACTCTGACTACATAATCAGTCACGGGCTACCTAGGTGTCCCAGCCACCTGTGATGTGGGCCATTGTCCTGAGACAGTCGTACGGTGTGCCTGGTTCAAATCTTTCATACACATGTAGGTACACACACACACACACACACACACAAACAGGTAGGAGAGAGGTCACATCTTTCCATGTCCCCCAAGTCCCTGGTATAAATTCAAGGCAAAGACGCAAGCATGCCCTGCTGCCTTAAAGTCTCTCTACTCTATGTGTCTTCTCCCAAGTCTTCTTCAGCTTCTCTTCCCCACTCAACTCCACCCTTCATTAGGTGGTGCAGGAAAACTAGAACCTCCCCTTTTTGTGGAGATTATACTATATAACCAGGAAAAAAAAAAACATCAACTTTAATCTAGTTGACAAGGATATTTGAGTAATAAAACTCAGGTCCTCCATGTCAGGGTTCAGATGTTGGAGTTCAGTGTGTGGGGTTCTTGGGTCTCTCTGAAAAAGATGTTAGCAGTTTCCACTTCAGTGGCACATGGTGAGCTTATTAAGGAAAAAGATGTTTGCAAAGACACAAACAGGCAAAAGCTACATTTCAAAGGTTTATTAAGATAAAGGATAAAAGAAGTGTGTGCATAGACACAAGCAAGGGAAGGGGTAGGTTTATTAAAAGAGATTCCTCTGTAAGCACAGTCAGGTAGTCTTGGGGGCAAGATCTGCATCTTGTGAAAGAAGGGGTGTTCTTTTATAGTGTTCTTAGGTGGTGATGTATTTCTTTGTGGAATTTTATCTCTTTGGGGTCTGGTTGGGTTGGTTTTCTATAACAGATAATTCTTTCTGACCCTACCTCAGATTCCTGAAAAATTCCATAGCCAATTTAACAACTTCTTAATTATCCATACCCGTGCCTCTGGTATATAACCTCATGAAAACTTCTAAATACTCTAAGATTACAGCACTCCATTCTTGGTGAGTTTATTTAGTCTAATTGATTTGATTACATTCCTGACAACCACCAAGTTCATTCTTGTGATAAACCCATCAGCTACCAACCTGTTTGACTTTCTTTCATAGCTGTGATTCTTCCACTAACTGGAAGCATACAAGTCCCTTCTTCCAGGAAACCCTCCAGGACCAGCCATTTTTATTAGGAACTATTTTAGACATCAGAGCCAACCATGAGAGCTCTATGGAAACAGGTAATTCTTGTATCCAGATGGACCACATTCTTCATTGCCTCTTGATATATGAACTCTTTTCTGGGACACTAGTCTAGTCTGCTTTGCTTTCTTTTCTTCCTTAGCTCTGATTCTTATAATAACTCATCTTATAGCAGTCCCTTTTTCCAGGAAAGTCTCCTTGACTTAAGTTAGATGTTTATCTTCTATGCTTTTGTGTCAAAGATGTTTCTACTATGTATCTATGTATACATGTGCCTACTATGTGGCTATACACATATGTTTCTACTATCTAGTATTTATACTATGTATACAACATCAAAGATGTTTCCTACCAAAGCCTTTCTCATCCTGTAAAGTAATTAATCATGACTTGGCTCTTTCCCGGTAATGTAGGAGGTCCATGAGGATAAGACCCTTATCTTGTTTATTAAGCTGCTCTTATAAGATGCATAAGAACAATAACCATGGACTTCATTATTAAATGCAAAAATAGGTAAGTTACATGCCAAGAGATAATAAAAAACCAGAATTTTATGTACAAAGAATACTAAAAAGAACCCCATAACAAATGCTGCTTTAAAAAGTCATGTCTTAAATGTCCACATGTTCCCCCTCCATGCTTATAGTTAGTGGCCTCACATATGCTTTGAGGCAGATTCTAGGAATTGTAGCTCTAGTAGCATGTTCTGTGGTGTAATATATGCTCTGTGTGTACTTTGTCATTCTGGGCCTGGGTGAGAAGAGAAAGGAGTTGGTTGAGACTAGCTGGACTTCAGTGAAGATTTTTATAGGTCTTGGAAACTGTGTCAGAGGCAGAGCAGGAGTTGTCATAAAGGTAGGAAGATTCAGGGGGTGGATCTAGCCCAGGGAGATGGCAAGGTAGGAGATAAAGCACTCTCACTCAAGGATGGTTGAGAACCTTCTGGTGCATGATGGGAGGGTTCAGGAATCCAGCCAGAAATGTTGGCCATACAAAATCTCAGGAGACTACTCCAAACCCTGTGTAACCAGGATCAGGTTCAGATGGTGACATGCCTTAGAAATAGCAAAATCCACATGACTTTGATGGCCTGAGTTCTAATTCCCACTTGATTAATTTCCATTCCTCTGATACTCTATTTTCTTGCTCCATTTGTCCTACTTACAAAATGAGAGACGCCCCCCCCCACACACACACACTCAAAGGGGAAATTTTGATCTCTCTCAGTGATAGATGTGGACACCATAGAGACTTGACCCATAGGAAACTCTGAAGCAGCAGCCTGCACACATCTGCTTTTGACCCAACTCAGTGTTTTCTGGGTAGACTAGAGCCTAGGAATCGAGGAGAATAAAGCTGATGAGAAATGGGGCAAGAGACAGAGAGACTGTGAATTAACAGTTTTGCACCAGGGATGCATCAACACTAAAACCAAAAGGGGAAAATGACTTTAAATGGAGCAGTTGTTAGTGGTGTTTCCTTTTCACAATACATTTGGGTCAAATTCTGGAAGACTGATTTGGAAAAGTGTGTGGGAATATCAAAAGGAAGAAGGGGTCCATTAGTCTTTGTGGGAACTTTCTCTGGAGGTGGAAACATCTCAGCTGGACCTACCAAAAACGAAAGTGCTTTGAGCAAAGATAGTAAGTTGGGAATTGTCAGTAGACTGGATTTTTGGGTGAAGGAAGGTCCTTGAGGAAAGAACCAGAGTCTTATATCCTCAGAGTGATGGATTAGATGCATTGTTAAATTTTTTGTATGGTCAACCAAGTTTGGGTATTTCGTTATGTTTTGGGGGGACCTACCCAGCAGTTAAAAGTGTGACTTTTAAAATAATGTCATTTATGAGTCATCAACAGTGGACACTCCAGAATGTCTAGAAGATGCCGGGAATTACACTATTGGAGAAACATCTAGCATAAATTTTCCAATCAAGATCTTGGGAGTGAGTTTGCCTCTCTTCTTCCTCTTGCCTGTGCACAGTAGTAAATGGTGTAACTGTGAAGTGGGGGAAAGGAACGTGCATGAGCCTCACCTATGTGTGACAGCTCCAAATGGTGCTGTTGGAAAAAGATTATGCTGTGTGTCTGTGTTGAGGTATAAGGATAATCAATGTGCAATGATGGCATTGCAAGCTTGGGGAAATTCCAATTCCATTTGCTGGTGCCGCATTAAACACTGGATGCAGAAACCACTGTTCTGTCTATTGTACTACACCCTGCCAGATGATGAATGTGCTTTTAGCTTTAATAATTGGGAGGGGTGGCACCTGAGGGAATGCTAAACATATTTTTAATTGCTATATAAATATGTCATTTCCTTGCTAATTCAAGTTATGCATGGGAGATTATCTAATAGCAGAGGCTCTCCAGGCATGACGTATTACACCTCTAAGTTGAGTTGAAGGACTAACAGGACCCAGCTGATGATAAAATATTTTTTGCTAACTCTGTCTTAGCCAATGAAGAATTAAATGTTGAAGCATGCCATTGCTTTATCAAAGCAGAATTATTGTTTGGAATTGAGCATGGCCTCTAAATAACTTTCTGAGATGTTGGGGGAAAATGCATTTTCAATAAAAGAAAAAGTACCCAGAAGCAATCCCAGGAAAATTTTCCTTATTTACGAGAATGTACTTGTGGAAGGCGAAGTGAACATTGTCTTTGGCATGAAGCAAAATGTACAAGATAGTGGAGGACATTAGTCTTCTTGTTATCCACATTCATATTATAACTCCAAACTGCCCTTATCAATCTTAATATCTGTGAAAGCAAAGATTCCCTTAACTCCAATTCTTAGGCTTGCTAGTTTCCATCCTGAGTCTTCTCAGAGAGGGGCAAAGAATCAGTGAATATGAAGTAAGATCAGTAGGCTTGAAGTTGTGACCTTTTTAGGATCAATGGAAATTGATGGACTGTCTAGTCAGAAAAGCTTTGTAAGTTGGATTTCACATTCTGTGTCTGCAAAGGAGCCATACTTAAAATCTGGAGTCAATCCATTTTTGGTTGACTGCTGATTCTGAATTAGAAACAGCAGAAACAATTGTGTGATAGCAAACAAGGTGACTATGGAAAAATTCAAGTTGTGGACACAAAAATGGTTTGTTCTATTTTTTTAAAAAAATCCTGATGATAGTTTCCTTGAATGTTACTATTTATATTGACCCTGATTCATTAACAGGATGATAATCAATGCATAAAAGTAAAAGGCATAGTCATTCAAAGACCAGGTGCCAAACAAGTAGCTGCCTTTGGCAAACCCAGTGCTCTGATACGGGCCACAATCAAATTCATACTGGATGTGCCTAATCATTGATCATTATTTTATTTGCAAGGGCCTGGTGGTGGCCTTTCATTAAAGCCGAATGGAATCAGAAATCAATTAATGACTGATTGCTGTTTCTCCTGCAAATTGATTTTGGATTTGGCAGGCTGAAGACCCTTTTGTGCCAGAATCCACTCATGGGCTACATGAACATACAACTAGGAACTTGTATCAGTTAATTAGGCCAGATCCTCCTAGTTGTTCAGGAAATCTCTGGTTTTTCTTCACAAAATGAATTGAACTTGTAATTTTCTCACTCCTATTCTTGCTAACCTTTCATGACTGTATTAACCTATAACTTTTAGTAACTAGAAAAGAATAATGAAGATCCATTTGTGTCTTAAATAACTCCCTAAACATTTCTGGAAATACCTTATCCAGATAATGTCTTTAAATATAAAATATTGAAACCAGAATGTTCCAGTGTTAGCCTTGTTAAAGTAACTGCTATTTGTGCATCTACCCAATCTCATGAAATGTATGTGTCTAAAATATTGATTTGATATTGTAATACACACAAGAGAAGGAAGGCATGACTTTAAGATCCTTATCTAGGCTGATCCAGACATAATGCTTGGACATTGTCTTCTCCATTCTCCCAATAATACGTGTGTACAGATATACAAATAGATGAAGAGCACACACTTTCCCCAAGCTTCTTCAAAGATAGCTTAATTCTTAATTATTATGCTTTTGTTTTTTCAACTTACCTGGGAAGGCAACTGAAGGCTTAACAAAGTCTCCCTCCTGTAAGGCCTTTCTCCTTTTGAAAGTTCACCCTAAAGCACTTTCTTTCCCAGCTTTGGGGAAGCAGACAGCAATTCCTGATTCTTGTCCCACAAGTTAGGGGAGATATTCCTAGGTCCTCAGGTTAGAGTTCTTCATTTCATCTCAAGACTGGACACCTACCCCTATCTCCACTATCTCCAAAGATTCAGTCTTGCTTCTGACACCTGGAACTAACCCTGGAAGGATAAGACTCCAAGGACATTCTGATCATTGTTTGATCAGCTGTGTGCAGAGAAGTGATGATGAGCAGATACTCTGGTGCCAGGCTGGAAGGCTTTCTGATGTCATAAGCTTGAGCAAACTCTATATGTTCCCGTGCCTCAATTTCCTCATGAAAATAACAGACTCTGTATTATTCATTTATGATTAAATGAATGGAGCCTGGCACTGAGTAGTACTAGGATCATTTTTTTGAAATTGCACAGCAAAAAGAAAAAAACAGTAATCCAGATCTATTATGTTATTTTTGCTGACACTATTTTTTTTTAATGGTGGGTGATAATCAAGTTGTGTTTTGTATAATATTGCTGTAGTTTTCAGATGAAGCTATTATTTGCTGTGCTGCATTTTTCTTTCTAGATAATATCTAGTGCTTTTTATAAGCTGTTTATAAACACATGGGCCTGGTGCCTCTTTGCATCCCTGGTGCCAGGAACACTACTTACCCCAAGTGTGTTCTCAGGTTTCTCAGTTACAAACAGATCAGATCACACCGAGTATGAAATTGTCTCCCTCCCTGCTCCCTATGTCACTTGCCATGTATCTAGCGCTGCCCTTACCACATAAGAGTGACAGACCATGCTTTCAGTTAACCCCATGGCAGTCTTGACACCAGAAATGCTTGGATAGGGAATAGACAGGGTCTCCTCCCTTGCAGGCTACCTGGAAGCCTGTGATAGGGAGGCATGGGACACTCAAGGGCACACCTGCCCGAATCAGGGCGACCTAACCTGAGCAATCCTTTCCTGTGCTCCTGATGTCAACCCTGAGACGGTGCCGCGCTCATTTTCACAACATTCCTGACGCTTCCATCCAAATAACTCATCCTGCCTGTGCGGTGGAGACAGCTGGTATGGGCGCGTGTCATATTTTCATGACTTTGAACTGTAAGTCAGGTATTAAGCACACCCATTACTAAAATTAAACTATTTACAAATGTGCTGTTAAATTTATTAACTAGAAAAAAGAAAATAAATATTCAAATTCCAGCTTCTTAAGTTCTCTTGACTACATTTTTGTTTCTTTATGGTTGAGGTTATTTAGATAGTGACCACCATAAGGCAGGAATTCTATCTCTCTCTCTAGCTCTGTATCCAGGGAAATTGTGTTGACTGTGGCTGGCTTGGCATTGGCCGTGGTAGAAGTATGTGCACCGCAGAGGTTGGCAAACACTGTAAATCAGGAGGATTGTTTTAGTCTTTGTTTTTCCCTTTTTTCTTTGTCCTGGAGAGCCTGTTTTCAAATACTCACTAGCACAGTGTGGCTTTGCTTCAATGCTTGACAACTGAAGTCTCCTTCCACCTCCCTGGTCTGGCTGAATACCAGTAAGATGTGGGATGAACAAGAGGAAGCCAAGCCATGAGCCTGTACCTGAGCTTCTAATATCAACTTTGCTGCTAGTGAGTCTTTCATTCTACTCTGTCATTTAATATATGTCTGTGGTTAGGCGGTAGAGAAGGTGTTAGTCTGTGCTCAGAGAGGACATAGTCTAAGCTCTGGACAGCAAATGTGCATCTAGCTAGTTATAATCAATTCAGACCTTACGGCATGTGGGGAGTAAGATGAAGAGACAACGCATGTTGGATACAGATGGAATTCACAGCGAGCACAAACTGTAAAAGGCCTAAGCAGGACACACTGTGGCAGGGCACCTGGGCAGGTATGGGGCACTCCTGGGAGTGGCAGGAGTGAGAGAAATTGGATTATAAATTAGGGTGTGGTGATGATCCTACTAATAGTGGGGAGCCAATGCAATTCTTGTCTAATTTATTGATGTTTTAATTGAAGTATTATAGACACAGAGATCTTTTTTAGATGAATGTTTTGCAAGGGTAAAAAATCTCTTCTGCATTTTTAGCACGTTAGCCTCAATAACTGTTGTTGAAAGGATGTGTCTAAATGATCAATGCAGCAGAAAATAGCTAGAAGAAAAATACAAGAATGACCAGAGTGTAGAAGAGAGACTGTGGTAGGCTAGAAACCTGAAATACATGGCTGGCAGCAACTATCACTTCACTCAGACACTAAAGGACAAGTATGATTTCCTGTGCCCGGGGCCACCCAGTGACTGCTGAGGGTTATAGGCTGGTTTGCATTTGTGGGCGCTTTCCTCTATGAAAATATATTAAAATTATATTTTATAACTCTTTTGGGATAAAAACCACTGTGCTCACATTATATGTAAAACTTTTCTTCAATCTAAAGGTTTATTTTTTCCCTATTGATTCCAAAAGTAATGAGACCATGTGTGGGGCCCTTCAGAGTATAGTGAGCTCTGGGCTTGCTTTGTCGGGAAGGGCTCTGTGTGGCGGTCAGCTCCAGCCTCTGCCCCCATCATAATGGTGACAAGCAACTCAGGGAAAAATGGCCAAACACCTACAAGATGAAACCCTGTGCAGATGGGCAGTCTTCTTAGAATTCACATTAGATCAAAAAAGCTAGATCTTCCTACCATGGAGATTCCTTCCTTTTCTGATTGGCTTTGTGAGTGGATTGAAAATTGCAGTGCTGACTTGCAAGAGGGGTTTCTGCTCCTCATTCCCGGCAGGATGACTTGTGTGTGCTTGTGTGGGCCAGGTGCAGAGCTGATGTGTGTGGATTCTGGGAGAGAAGAGGGCCAAGCAGAAGGGAGCAAAGGCTATCTATTCAGAGGTTACTATTCCAGGCACTTGGCCACCTTGGCCAGGGTTTTGGTGAGACTCACAGACAGGTGTGGGGGAAAGCAAAAGCTTCAGGTGCGTGCAGAATGGAGGCTGTTGACCCAGGAAGTTGTAGATAGGCTAAGTGCAGGGAAGTGTCCCTGTGATCGGTTAGGGGAGCATAGGTAGCTTTTTCAGGATTGCTCTTAGTTGGAATTGGGGACAGGGTGAGGGAAACTGTCAGTCATTCACCAAGACCTGGCTATTTGAGGTGTCTGTTGCAAAAGTGCAATTTCCTGGCTCAAAACTCAAGGTATCATGCAGGTCTGATGGAGCAGACTGGCTTCCTGTAAATAGGGATTAGTTGGAATTGGTTTCCTGGGAAGATTCTATAGATTGAGGATCAAAGTTTGATTTTTCTGTAAGGTTGAGACATTGTCCATTGGTATAGTCACTTTTTTTTATCATGTTCCAAGTTCAATGCCTAGTCATTTTTAATGACTGTGGGACGACTGTACTCAAACTTTGCAGAGGGGAATTGCTTATCACAGAGGGTAGGTACTTTGGTATTTAGAGGCAACATGTCTATCTCCAAAGCTGGTGGGTCTAAAGTTTCTTCACTTGCAAAATGAGGTTAACTAAGGTGATTGCTGGAGTCTCTTCTAGCTCCAGTCCACTGTTTCAGAACTGGATCCCAGGCGTGTCTCTTGCCAGTCATCACCTCAACTGGTCCAGCAGAGCAACTATTTTCCTTCTTGACCAAATGGCACTTGGATTTATCCACAGGACCTTGAGGACCTGCCCATTTTCAGCCTTGTATATGGGAATCTTAAAAATACTGAAGTCAACCTTCCTGGCCAACTAAACCCTTTCTGGGAAGCGAGAGCCCTGGAGGAGATGCGCTTCCATTCTTTTCTTCCTACAGTGAGCTGTTTTTCCCGGAAACGATTTAATTTCATGCACAGAGAGAGTCGACGTGGGCGAAGAGAATGTTCCATCGTGTCATTCAGTCATGTCTGCGATTTCTCAGCTTCTCCCCAGTGCTATAGAAATGATTAATTCCTTGGGAGGCAAGCCAAGGAAATCATGAAAATAGCAAAAATATTTCGACTGCAGTTGTAGAGCACGTAAACTTGTCAGTGGAGTGATGAGAAAACTGCTGGGTTGCCTCTCATTAGCAGCCAGATATTTTATTTAGATATGTGGCTTTGCATGTATGTTTATTAGTGCAGCGTAGAGGGGGATCTGGAGGGAATCTTTCTCTCTGGGCTGGGCATTGTCCATTGGTGCATTCCCTCTTTCATCAGTGATGTATCTTAGGTGAGCAGGCACAGTAGGGAAATTCAAGGAAAAGTTTTCAAGGCCTTGTGGACCTCTCAGTGGCGGCATGCAGGGTGCTATGCCCACTGACTACTTAGTAAGTAGAGTGTGTTCACAGTTGTGGACATTGTACGCTTATAGCCTCGGTGCTTTTTGACTTCTGGATGGTGTCCTTAAGCTGTTTGGAGAGGCAGGCGTGTATGAGAGCTGGATCAACAGAGTTTGTTCACGCTTTAATGAGGGTGTCCACTGATTGATGTTTTATCGTCTTGCCAGACCTGCTGCTGCCTGCTGCCCATGCACTGACCCTTTCACACTGTGTGTAGTCTCTGTCCTGATTCCCCTGTGAGGTCACGGAGGTCTAGGGCAGTTAATGACCTAGCTATGCCTGTAGGCGACAGGACAGAAAGCTGGGGGCTCGGCCCTAATCTTCTGACTCCAAGCTTAAGCACTAACCACTGGACTCTACTGCTCCTCTTCTCAACCCCAACAAAGAATGCCAAGCTCAAAAATAAAATGTTTTCTTGGTTATTTTTGTCTGAGGCTGTGTGACAAGAGCCAGAGGGGGCAGCCAAGGAGCTCTAGAGGGAAGGGTCTGAGTCTGTGGCCCTCAGGTCTTTGGTTACAAGTTCACTTTCTGGGGTCCTTTCCCTATAAGTTCTCCTGTTAGATGGTTCCACTAGGGGGTGAGAAAAGTCAACAAGAACAAAAATACTTGCTCTAGTTTATTGTCTTCATTTTAAAGCAGCGGTTGGCAAAGTTTTTCTTTACAGGGCCAGATAGTAAAAATTTTGAGGCCCACGTATAGTTTCAGTTTTATATTCTTCTTTGTTCTGTTTTTTATAAACATTTAAAAAAGTAAAAAACATCCTGAGCTCACAACTACAGGCATGATTTGGTTCACAGATGTAGATTACTAAACTCTATTGGAAAAGATAAATCTAAAATTCAGAGAGGGAGCTTATTTCCCTAAGGCCACACAGCCTGGAGTAAAACACTGACATTTAGAATAGTGGGCTGGTCCTTTCAGCCAAACTGAGGAGGCACATTCCCCTTGAGTGCTGAGCTCTCAGAGCTCCGGAAGCCACAGATGAGGCACAAGGTCTCCACTACCCCTAGCAGCTGATGATTTATAGAGAGACATGACAAAAGATGAGTTAATCAGCACTGCAGACCCCTCCCCCAAGCAGGCAGGAAAATGAGGCCTTTTCACATGTTGAGTTCCAAGGAGGGGGGTAAAGTATTGTTGACAGCTCCAAGAAAGGGCAGGAACTCCATGGAGGTGTATCTGGGCGAAGGCATCTTTCCTTCTACTGGGTTGCCTGTTTGAGAGAGGCCTTGAATCCACCCTGAGGCTGATAGAGGAAGAATTCATGAACAACTGCTTTTGTGCTTTGGAGCCAACATCCAGATCTTTTAAACCCCTTTTCATAAATGTTCTGGGAAACTGAAGAGCTGGGTCCACCTTAGATCTCCACCTCCTCTGGGGTTCTGCACAGGCTTCCCTGTTGGGCCTCCTTCTGCCCAGGCATTAAAATTGCGAGCTTAAGGATATCTGTCACCTGTGCCTCTTGAGGGAGCAGGTGACAGGATGGTGGATGTTGGACACATGCTGTTGGTTGCAGATTCAGATACCCAGGGCCTCAGAGGAGGGGTGGCTGTGTTTGGCTCTTCAGGAGAAAGAGAAATGGAGAAGCCAGAGCATTTGGTGCTGCATGAGAACAGAGAACAGGTCTCCCTGCAAGCATCTCAGGCACTTGTTCAGAGTTGATGACAGAGGAGGAGGTTATAGAGGGCCTTGGAAAAGAATCCTGTTCCTTATAGGCATTTGCAGACAGAGGAAGCTGACTATTACTAACAAAATACACACCTCACTTTCCCTGTGAAGATACAGGGGTTGCTGCACACCAGGACTACATTTCCCAGAGTCCTTTGCATCCACATGTGACCATGTGACTAATTCTTACCCATGGAGAATAAAGGGAAATACTAGATACCACTTCACAGCATTGCTGTCTTCTTCCTTCTCCATGTTCCTTTCCCCTTCCAAATGGGTGGACAGAGAACTTCCAGGATAACGTTTTAAGGTGGTGTAGCCTCATTAGTCAGGGTCTTAGGACTCTTTTGGTGTACTGTCTCTATGGTAGCTATTAACCACATTATCCCATAAACTACAATAGCCACATTTCAGTGCTTAGTGGCTACACGTGGCGAGTGGTTACCACATCAGACATCACAGGTAAGCCACATTCCCATGACTCCAGAAAGTTCTGTCAGATAACCCTTCTTTGTTATAGTTTTTATGTGCATTCAAGCTGTTTTAACAATCACCCTACTCTTACTCACTGACCGCCTGATCAGAACAAGATTATTACTGGGCTTTGCCAAACCTAGAAAATACATTGGTGTGGGTTGACCGCTGAGTGCCAGACACTGAGTCTGGGAACTAATCCCTGAACCAACAGACAACATTCTCTGCTTTTGACCAGCTCATTGAAATAATCAGGGTCATTTGGCTGTTGATTTCTTCAAGTTTATTTCCAGGTTCTTGTTGACTTAGTAGCAGCACAGGTGATCTCTTTCACCAGGTCCCCAAATCTCAGCTCATTACAAGTGACCCACCAAACTAGAGACCTGAGTCTAGAGGGGCTGAGAGGATTCAGTGAGTAATAGTAACTGGTCCGTGAGTGTAAGTGGCAGCTATCTTAGTCTGTTTGGGCTGCTATAACAAAATACCACAGACTAGAGCCCTTACGAAGAACTGGAATTTATTTTCCCCAGTTCCGTGGGTTGAAAGCTCCAGGA
Organism: Galemys pyrenaicus; assembly: GCA_019455555.1. Classification (NCBI taxonomy): domain Eukaryota; kingdom Metazoa; phylum Chordata; class Mammalia; order Eulipotyphla; family Talpidae; genus Galemys; species Galemys pyrenaicus. The sequence continues at coordinate 260,863 of JAGFMF010011733.1, read as the reverse complement.
TCATGGCACTGGTGGATTCAGCATGTGGAGAAAGCCCTCTCCCCTGTAGTGGAGAGTCAGGGCTCCCTGTGGAGGCAGTGATCCCATCCTCAAGTCATTTCATGACTGAAAATCCAAAGGCCCCACCTACTGTTGCCATCACCTTGGAGGCTTAGAATTTCCACATATGAATTTGGGGAGACACAAACAATAAGACCATATCATCAACCCCACTGATGGACCATGACCTTTTTAAAGCCCTTGGACTTGGGATTTTCTGAAAATGTGTTTCCCGTGAAGTCATGTGATAACATGTGCTGAGGCAGATGCTTTGGTGTCCTTAGCCAAGGCAATGAGGACAAGAGAAGGGTGAGAATAGCTTGCAATGCAGATTAATGACCCAAGTAATGTTGAATCATCCATTGACCCTCCGAATGTGCCTTCTCATCTTCCTTCCTTTGTACGATACATTCTCCACATGTGTGCTGTTGAATCTGTCTTCTCCTGGACAGTCCATCTGAGGAGGGTGATATTATGTCTGACACATCTACCAGAATGTTCACAGCTACACATCTGGAGCATAGAATAATGCAACAGAGAATTCTTCCTGCCATTATATGTTGCCAATTGTTTAGTGAATATACTTTGGTGCCTCCTGATTCGTGTAGTAGTTTCTAGTGTATATCTCGTCAACCACACATGCCCTCGGCATTGATATGTGTCATGTGAAAAGACATGTGAGGCAGAGGCTTGTGAATGGTGCTGTTATAAATAAGCATGCTTCCTCCCTGCAGTTTCTTCCACCATTAATATGCTAAAAAGGGGCCTTCATGCTAGTGAGTTTCAGACTCATGTGGAGGAACTTCAACTCAGATCCATAGGTTCTACCCTAGAGGCTCTGACTCAGTCATCCTGAGAAGATACATTTTTGACTAGTTCCCTAAGTGATGCTGGTGTGGCTGGTCCAGCAACCATGATTTGAGAACCTATGTGGAGGGAAAAGTTTCTAACATTTGGAAAAAAAATCCAGTCTACCATTTACCAAAGGTGTTCATAAATAAAAGTCTTCTTAAATGCCTGGAGATGTGTCTAACTTTAGGATATGCAGACCTAGTTCATACTCAAGTGTCGATGAATTGTAAGTTAATGCAGATGTACTGTAAAGGGTCATTGAATAGAATACTCTTCAAAACACACTCAATGTGTTACTTTGAACAGAATTTAGACATTAGTTCAAAATAAACAGGCCACGATTTGGGGATGGATATCCAAAAAAACATCACCTACAACCTCCTAGTTATAAAATGGGCGTAATAACAACCTTGATTGCCTGGAACAGAGCTGTTTATAACTCGCATCACGGATGTTACTATTGTTTAATTCTGTGGCTCTGTGTCTGCAGCTGTTCTAGTTCAAACAGACTTTGCTGGACCCACATGCTGCTTTCTGCCTCTTGTACTCTCCTGTGATTTAACATATGTTATTCATAAGTCTCTGAATTCCAAGTATTTGAAAGAACAGATGTGGACCTAAAGGAATAATCGACTCTTGCTGATATTGTTCCCAATGGCCATGTGTGCATGTGTGCATGTATTATATATGTATATACTTATGTATATATTTGCATATATCATATTTATGTATGTATATATATGTATTTGGGTGTGTGAAATGTATGCATCCATTCTATTCATGCATACATGTATGTGTGTGTGTGTGTAATTATATATATTTTTTTCTCTGCACCAGATCACCAGAATGAGAAGCTGCTGCAGTTGGGATTTTAGATTTTGAGGTGCTGGCGTGGTCCATGTAGCTGTAACCTAACCGACTCCTATGTTTATCCTCACAAGGATATCTTTCTCTTGATCCATCAAAGCCCGTCTTAATCCCCTAGGCCCTGTAGATGATACACATAGTGTATATGTATGACATATGCATGCCATCTTGGAACTTGTAATTTGGGGGAAGGCTCGAGAAAGAATTGGACTAGAGGTTTCACATACCTTTCTTCAGCAGCTTACATGAATAAACAAACATTCAGATTCCAGGGCCCATCGTAGACATACTATGTTGGATATCAGAGGGTGATACCCGAGAATATGGGTTTCTAACGAGCTCCCACCTAATTGATGCTGAGGGCCAGCAGGACTAGAGCCCATGGCATCTTCTCAATTTCTTTTTTTTTTTAAAGATTTATTTATTTATGCATACAAGAGCTGGGGTACAGGCCAGAGTCCAGGGAGGTGAGAGGATTCACCAGACAGAGTGGGGAGCAGAACAGGCAGGCAGACTGAAACACTGGGCAGCAGCGGGCGAGGCAGGAGAGGTCTGCCACACCATGTGGGTCCCCCCCCTGACCAGCGGCAGGGATTGAACTTATGCTGCAGTGGCTCTGGTTTGCTTCATAGTGTGTTGTTTAACCTACTGCACCACCAGGGAGGCCCTCTTCCCAAATTCTTAAATAATAAAATGCTCTGTTGAACACCTCACATGAAGTTCTACTTGGTCCAGAAGACACGTCCTGTTATTTGTTCAGTGATGTAGAGCCTGTCCACTCGACATCATTCTTGTGTTGGTCAGTTGGACCAAATGGTGGGAAGCTGGGCTAGGCCCTTAGAAACCCAGCTATATAGAGACCTGCCTCCTCAAGAGAGGAAAATCTATGAATAGATATTGCTAAGAGAGGTGATTAGGTTGTCAAAAAGCAAGGCCCGGTGACTGCGGAAGCCACTGTTACTGCTCTGAGTGGCTCAGCATTGGTTCACTGACTTAAACATTTTTATACAACTTACTATATGCCACGCCCTGCCAGGCCCCTGCCTTTACAGGTCTCCTGCATCATATGGGTACAAGGAGAAATGATGTGGTGAGGATCTTCTTTTACCCCCTTTAAAAAACAGTGATGAAATATACATAACCTAAAGTTGAACTTTATAATCATTTCCAAGTGTACAATTCAGAGGCTTGAAATAGATTCACAGTCATAGTTTTTTAAAATATTTATTTACTTGTTTGTTTGTTTATAGAAGATCTGGGGTGTAGGCCAGAAGTGCAGGTGGTGAGAAGATTCACCAGAGACAGAGTGAGGAGCAGAACAGGCAGATCTACTGAAATACACTGCTGAGGGGAGCAGTGGGTGAAGCAGGAGATGTCCTCTGTGCTATATGTGGGCTGGCTCCCTGCCTGGGGATCGAACTCAAGCTGTGGCAGTGATTGCGCTGAGTCTAACCCCCATGCTACCAGGGAGACCCCCAAATTCATACTTAACACTCATCACTATCCATCTCCAGAGCTGCCTCATCAGCCCAGACTGAAACTGTCCCCACTCAATGGTAGCTCTTCCCTCCAGCCCTGACCACTGCCTTCTGCTTTGTTTCTGCAGATCTGGCTCCTCTTGGAACCTCATATAAGTGAAATACAACAGCTCTGTCTCTTTGATATGGGCTTATCTCATTTGGTGTAATGTCTTTAAGGTGCATCCATATTGTAGCCCCTGACAGAATTCTCTTCCTTTTGAAGGCTGAACGCTAGTCATTTAGGTGCATATATATCACATCTTATCAATCTGTCTACCCATCTGTGGACACTAGACCCACCTAGCAACCCTCCAATCTTTTTTTTTTTTTAAGAGATTTTATTTATCTATACACACAGGAGCTGGGGTACAGGCCAGAGTCGTGGGAGGTGGGAGGTGAGAGGATTCACCAGAGACAGAGTGGGGAGCAGAACAGGCAGATTGGCTGAAATACACTGCTGAGGGGAGCAGCAGACAAGATAGGAGAGGTCTGCTGCACCATGTGTGTCCCCTCTGTGGTCAGGGATCAAACTCATGCTGCAGTGGCTGTGGAAGCCCCACAGTGCAGTACTTAACCCATTAGCCACCAGGAATCCACCCTCTACCTTGTGAGTATCACTCATAATGTTGTCAGGAACATCTGCGCACAGATGTCCAGATTTCCATTCTTTTGGGCATCATAAGTCTCTCCCCTCCCAGTGAACTGGTAGTTTCTGTATTAATTGTTTAGGAAATCCTCAACCCCAAACCCCTTTTTCCTGCTCATTCTTCCATCCGTGGTGCCTGATGAGGACATGCCTCAGCCCTACATGCAAGCTGTCGGAGTATAAAATCCAGACAAGAGCGTTCAGGGCTGGAGCAGGTGGCCACTGACAAGTTCCTCCAGCTCACAGTTCCTCCGTTCCTAGTCCAAGGTCCTATGATCCTGTGCCATGCCCCAGAAGAGGAGCTGCTGGTTCTCATGAGCCCGAGCTCGGTGAAAGGTGAACAGTGGCCTGGACACACGTCCTGGGAGTCCTAATCTCAACTTGGGTGTGCATTGCATGGCCACCTGGACACCTCATTAAAGTGCTACAAATGGTTGTATTTTCTGACTCATTGATGTAGAGTAAGGACCTCCCTCCAGAGTGGGTGGTGAGGGATCCTCACGATAGAGCAAGGGATGTTTGCAAAACCCTGTGTTGGACGTTCACTGGAATGCAAAGAATGTGGACTCCACTGCTGCTGTGCTGTCTTTGTGAGCATGTACAGTGGCAGTCTCCAGAGGAACTCCTTACTGCTTCATAGGGGTTGACCTCATCCTGCCTGGTCATCCACAGTTCTTGCACCTAAAATTGTGGTCTTTGGATTTTTTTTCTTCTATATCTTTGGGGAGAAGATGGAAAGGCACCTAAAAAGGAGGGCTTAAGATTTCCTCCCATCTCTCACTTTCCTAGGATACTTAAAATTGAGTACAAATAATATTAAGTATGCTGCTTCCAGTCTCTCCAGAGTACCTCTGTGTGTGTATGTGCGTATGCATGCACACGTGTGTGTGAGGGTGTGTGCGCCACTACTGAGCTGGGCCAAGTGTCCACATATCATGCTGCCCCACACACCTTTTGAATGACTGGTTTTAAAAGTCAAGAGCCAGAACCTCCAACCCAATATGGTTGTTCAGTGCACCTTTTGATTCTTTATCCGCTCTTGTGTTTAGATATCACCTGCTGTATTTGTCCCTATCTTTGCTAAAGGAAATAAAGAAAGACCTCTAGACCCAAATCTCAATTTCCAAAAGAGAAGTCACTTGAGCATCACTGGTCCGTGGCTTTACAGGCTGAATGAGCGCAACATGTTCAATCCATGGTTGACTTGTTAGGGATCTGTGTTCAGCAAGAGATCACCTGAGAACCAGGGATCTTGAAGAGGGAGGTAGGGACATTGCCAGTGAGTGTGTCTTTCCTGGAGACATCTGATTATGATTCCTAGGTCAGGTACGCTGTCATCCTTTAATGCCTTCTCACACTCTACAGGAAGCATCTGATACCTGTCCCCCACGCCTCCCAGCCTCACCCTTGCTGCCTTCTGTAGCCTTCCATGCTTCATCTCACAGGCTGTGTCTTCCTCTCCTCCAAGGATGCTACATGCTATTCTGGGGTGAACTTCCCTACAGTGTCCTTCCCCATCCATCATCCTTCTGATGACTCCCACTTTTAGTAATGGTGCCCAGCACCCCTCCCCAAACCCTTGCCCACCTCCCAAGGTGAACCCTTTGCAGACCTTGGCTGATCACTTTCCTTGGGCAAAGCACTTGTTCACAGTATCCTACATAAAGCTCACAGTAGCCCAATGATGTGGGCTTACCCCTTATCCCTATTTTTATAGAGGATGAAGCCAAGGTTTGAGGAGGTTAAGTTACCTGCCCATGTTTTGATAGCAATTAGGTCAGACTTGTGACTGGGATAAAAAAATGATAAGAGGGTTAAGAGGTGGGTGATGGGCTTTTCGGTGACTTTATCATCTCTGTTGACATAGAAAGGGAACCTTTATAAGGGAGTGGTTTAATACACAGTTCATGCTTATAAGGTCAAAACCCTTCTCTTAATTTCATGCACTTTACGCCACCTGGTCCAACAACTGCTGGCTCCTCATGCCCCGCCTCTGAGGGAGCCCCATCTCCCCCCTCTTTCGTACTCTCTTGTGGGTCTGCAAGTCTCTGTGAAGTAGAAATTGTGTTCTTTTTGTCTTAATCTTATTCCTGGCCCTCCATAAAATGTTGGATTCACATAAGCTTTATAAATGAGCAATAAAAAAGAGCAAAAGCAAGCAGGGATGAAAGGAAAGAAGCATCTGAGCAAACTTCTGTTCAGAATTGCATGGTCTACAGTGAGGCCAGTAATGGCTCGTGTGGAGGACCTGGACTTCAGCCTCACTTCATGGAAGGGAGGTGAATTGCCATACACATGGGGGGGCGGGTGGAGGAGGAAGGGCAACCAGTATGTTTCATTTTCAGTCATACCATTTTTATAATGTCATCAAAATTTAATTTTGCTTATTTAATAACACTGGACCAAGCTGACTGTTTGCCACCATAGAGGATGGCAAGATGGATTTTAAGACATTGCACACCCAAAGCTCATTTTAGAAAACATGCTGCCTTAGGGCAGCTTATCCAGCACACGTGGAGGAGAAAGACATTTTCCTTGAAGCAGAGGATGATGGTAAAGCGGGAAGTTACTGAGGCTGCTGAACAACTTGCCTCAATAATGGCCGCAGTCACATGACCCCCTTCCAGTCTTCCCAAAGGTTCCTGACAAACTCAAGCTGGCAAAGCTACCTCAGATTCCACACTGCCAGTTGTCACTCAAACATAGAAAGTTTCCACATACAAAACTGTATATAGCTTACCATTCCTGCTATTCAGGGTCAGTCTTTTGGGAGCTATCACATTGAGCCCGCTGGTGTGACAAAAATATCTCTCCTCTTCTCTGACTGCCTTCTGGTTTCTCTGAAAAATTGCCCAGGGATGATGGTGAGCCTTTGGTTTGGGGAATGTAAATGCCCTCCCCAGAGAAGGTGCTTCCAGTAATAATTTAGAGGCTCCCTTTATATGTCAACTGAGGTGATAAAATCACCTAAAAGCCCCTCACCCACATCTTAACCCTTTTATCTTTTCATCCTTAAATATAATGTGCCTAGTTGACTTCTGCATTTTGCAAAAGGTAAGAGGCATCCAGAAAAAGTAAATGATGCAGATCCCCCCACACACTTAGCTCTTGTGTGTACAGGACTTAACAGAAGAGGCAACTCAGAGCTTGGATTTACTTCCTCAGCTTCCTGGGCAGGCATCACATTGGCTGCCATTGCTTGGCTTCCCCACCCTGAGCCAGCATCCTCCTCCTGCCCTTCTTCCTCTGTGTCTCACTCTTGATGCCTTCTCACAGCAGCTCCCGTCTGCAGTCTCTCTCTTCCTCCTGAAGGCAGCAATGGCCAATGCCTCCAAGGTCAAGGCCTCCATGTCTAGGGGCCAAGTACAGCTTGCAAATGGAGACATGTAGGGCAGAGTCATTGTTTTCAAAGGATTGTTTTACGGAAGTCCTGCACTTTCCTGGTTTTTAGTTTTCACACCTACGGTCACGCCCGTCTCTGCTACTGCTGCTACACTTTTTCCAGGTGAATGGAACTTCCATCCTCTGAGAAGCAGGAAACCAGACACTAAACATAATATACCGAATAATAAATATACCGAAAAAGATACACTAGGTTCTTTCCCCCTTTAGAAGGACTTTCTTTGTTTCTGGGTCCTAAAGCTCTCCATTTGGTCTCTGTGCTCTGGCTTTTCTGTGAAAGAACCCTTATTCTCTGGCTCTGCTGCCTCATCACCCCACTCTTTCACCCCTTTATTAAGTATAGCCCCATTCTTCCTTCCTCTTTCTCTTGAAATTGTTCTTTTGAAGGCCACCAGTGACATCTATCAAGTCCAATTGTGTTTGTTCATTTTGCCTTCTCCTTGAAGTCCTGTACTGTTTTCCACTGCGCTCGTCACTACAACTATTTTGAAACAGCTCTGGATATTTTTCTCTGTGTTCCGCCCACTGGAAAGCCTCAGCCTGTGTTTACTAATGATAACACGTTACTTCTGGCCTCCTAAGCTTCAGACCATCACATTAGTGTAGATTCATCCATTGCTTTCACTCGTTCAGCCCCAGTCAGTCCCAGGCCCTGCTGGATTCCTCTACCGCCTCCACTGTCCTGCACTCAGATGAGCTGTGTTGACATAAGTTCAGCTTATTAATATGTTTGTGGCCTTTGACAAATAATGTACCTTGCTTAAACTTTTGTTTCTTCATCTGTATTAGGAGTAGTAATAGTTTCTATATCAAGGAGGTTCTGTGAGATTAAACAAAGTAATTGAGATTTACCTTTACATGTAGGACACATGTTAGCTATCACCTGCCCTCACTTCTTCCACGTCCTGCTTCTTTCTATTGGAACAGAGGAGTCATCTCATCTTCATCCTATTATTATGCTTCTCCCTCCTCTTTCCCCCTAAACCTCCTGCACAAAAGACAGGATAGTTGGCTATTGTGCGGCTGTGAAGTAGAAGCCATAGGAGTATATCAGCTTTGGAATTGACTGACCTTCCTTGAATGCTTTTGCTGCTATTAGCCTGAGAATTGTGGTCTGGCTCTGACTCTCTCTGAGACTCAGTGGCCTCAACTTAAAGATCGAAGTAGGTCCCCTGCAGCACCGGTGTTAAAATTAAAAGTATCAGACTCGTAGCATAGTGTCTGGTAGGGTTCACACCCAGTAGCTGATAACAGCCCTGTTCTCTTTAACCAAAGAAGATTCCTGAAAGCTTCGATGGGCTTTCAAGCTCTTCCAGGTTCTGCCTCGGCCTCTCCTTTGCTGCCTGTGGGTTTTGCTCCCTTGGGATAGCAGCTCTTTGGCCCATGAAAGGGGCCTCTGTTTCCCAGCCTCTCATTTCTGGAATCCCAGTCCCCTCGCCTTCCCTTGTTACCAACTCTCTTGTTTTTCCAGAATCAGATCAACTCCAACTTCACAAAATGAAAACTCAGAAGGCATTGAGATGCTGGTCTAGACCTGACTATGCCAGCCTGTGATTGGCATGCTGTCACATGTGGTGTACAAACTACTAGCAAATGTACTTGCAGTGTGTGCCATTACTTTTAAATAGGATTTTGTGTGTAAGTATTTTCTTGACTTTTTTTCTGCCAGTGTTTGATACTGCTGATAGGAATGTTGAGCTGTTATACAAGAAAAGCTCAGTAAACTACTTGGTGAATTCCTTGTTTGATTTTCATGGAATCTGCAGCTTAGGCACCCACCCTCAGAGCACACCATTTATTTAGTTTTTGACCCTATACAGAAACTTCTTCTCCAAGAAAATTATTGAAATTAGCCTGCGGACCTTTCCTTCCTTTCTCTCCTTGTCAAGCGCAGAAGTGGAAAGACAGGCCCTCCAGGCCAGAGCCCAGGAGGTAGTAATTATCTGATCCTTGTCAGCTCCCAACCCGGGTTATCTTCCCCCAGTGTGCTGAGACTGAGCATGGATGTCCCCCGCTGTGTGTCTGGTGCTCACCAAGGTGCCTTGGACCCAGACATGACCTGGCTCAAGTCGTGCTGCCCTGTTGGGTGCTTGGAGACTGCTGGCAAGTCCGCTGAGCTCTCAGAATCTATGGTTCCAGGCCATGAAGCGGGGATCACAGTATCTGCCTACCAGGGCTGTTGAAACATTAGAGTCTGGCAAAAGCCCCTAGCACGGCTGCTGTCCCAGAGAAGATATTGAAAACTCGTGTTCCTCAGATCCAGAGGCATTAGATGCCTCCCAGAGAGACCACTCTGGAAATTATTGATGCATACTCCGAAAACTTTGCAAATAACTTCTCACGCACACTCGGGCCTGTTGTAAAATCATTTTTTAAAGTTGATTACTTTGCTATTCTTGCTTAACAGGAGGAAAACTTGATAAAATACACCCCTGAGTTAGGGCTGTGGTTGTTATTTCCTACCTGACAGCCGGAAAGCAAAGTCTGAAAATTACCTTTCTCCTTTTACTTTGAATTTTCAAGAACTGATCAATTTTTATGTTCCCTAAAGAGGAGAATTCAATAAGGCAGTCTGGAATTTAGCTTATATTTTTGACTCATGCATTCATGGGTGGACCTTGATGGAATGCTTGTTCCACCTCTGCGTTTTCTGTTGGTCTTTTGAAAGTGACTCGGGGAGATGAAATGCTGAACAGTGGGACTGGGCAGGGGCCAGGCACCCCCCACTTTGGCCATATCCTGCCTGGGAGAGACATATGAGCATGGGAGGCCTTAATATCCTCATCAACTACAGTCAGGATGATTGAAGTCACCCTAAGTTGACCAAACTTTACAGGAAATTTCTTAAGTATGAAATTAGTTTATGTATATACATGTGCCCTTAGGAACTGTAGTTCTATGCGAATACAAACAACACAACAACTCTCTGTTTCTACCCATGTTTATGAATCAGAAAACATAGTAAGGGAAATAATAACGAAAGATCAATATATTTTTTCTCTATTTTATTTTTAATTATATTCAGTGAGATATGTTTGATTATCACACTGTGTATGTTTGGGGGGTATAGGGCCTCTACAAATGTGTTATCACACCACACCCACACCCAAAGTACCTATAACCTCCTCCACAGTTCATTGGGGCCCCACCCTCCAGCCTCTGGTAGCCTCAATTTTGCAGTCAGATATCTAGGGTTTGTTTATTTATTTACTTTTTGATCCTTTGCTTCTTTATATTCTACATGTAAGTGAAATCACCTGGTATTTTTTTTTCCTCCTGACTTATTCCTCCAGTTCCATCCATATTGTCACAAATGGCAAGATTTCATTTTTTTTTTAATAGCAACCCATTGTATATGTAGACCACATCTTCTTTATCCACTCTTCCATCTTTGGGTACTTGGGTTATTTCCAAAGCTTGGCTATTGTGTCTAGTGCAACAATGTACACAGGGCTGTGTATATGAGGATCAATGGATTTTGAAGCTATTCTTAAGGATATTTGTTAACTTGAACCTTAAAGGATCCTATGGATTAGATTCTTATATTAATATTCCTTTCAGTAGCAAAGAAAAAGAGGCAGATAAATGATAATGCTTTGGACCAAGATCTTGGGTAATAAACAGGTGCCAGTTTTCAAATGTGGGCTATCTCACTGCAGAGCCGGGGACTCAGTGGCTATACAGTGGAAGTACTACTTCCTTATATTGACTCATTCCTTAAAGTAGCAGATATTTATTAGTCACATATAAGGTGCCATCTGGTGCCAGTCATGCTCATGTGAACAAGGCAGGTTTGGTTCTTGCTCTTGTGGAGTTCACTGCACAATAATGTGGGTGAAAAAAATAAAAGAATTGCACAGTATGTTACCATGCTGTAACTAAAGTCAGAAGATGCTGAAATGGAGAAGGAAGGGTCAGATGTAGCCCTTATTTGAATTGTATGATCTAGGAAGACTTCTTGGAAGGAATGACATTTAGGCAAAGGCCCAAGATATGAGAAGGAGGAGTCTAACCATCTGTGCAACTTTAACTTTATTTTGAATAGGAACACAGTGCATAGAGACCAAACCCAACACATTCTTAACAAGAAGGAGGCATTTCACCCTTTAAGCCCATCCATTAGACAGAGCATGCTCGGTGGGATGGAGGCAGTTAGTTGAAACATTGAAATTCTTATAGCCCCTGCTCAGGGACATCAATACCACTTACCTAGTTCTTGAGCTTTCACATCGTGTAGAGCAATCTTTGTCTTTGCTTGCCTAGATTTTCAAAATGGTTTTCTTATGGCTTAACTTTCTAGACTGGAGGTTAGAAAACTGGGAAAAGGAAACCAAAGAGAGGGACTTAGATAATGAGCTGAACAAGGAATGAGATAGAATCACAAAAAATGTCAGCAGTAGATGTTCAGGTATCAATAATCACTCTAAGTGTAAATGGACTAAAATCACCAATGAAAGACATCAAGTATCTGGTTGGATTAGAAAATAGAAGTCATTTAATAAAAGTAAGCACCTTAGCAATGAGCTTGAACTTAGAGCAGGATGCATAGCGCTTTGGTTTCAGAGATGGGAGCTGCATGGTCTGTTTTCCCTGAAATGGGCTACCCAGCAGATAAAAGCAACTCATGAATTTAGCTAAAGCAAACTTTCTGAGTTTTCAAAAAGGTTGATATTCAAACTGCTTTTTGGAACCATTTCCTCAATAAGAGTATAACATGATAACCTGGAAATCTCTTCCTCTGCTCCCAGAATTTCTAGTATAATATATAAAATACTTAAAGTAATATTTAATATCAAACTCTCCAGGGAAAACCCATTATCCAGTGGTTCCACAAATATTCTGTGAGCATCCTCTAAAGCAAGTTTCTTGTTGGTTTCTACCATACCCGTTTTATAAGCATCATTAATTCCCTGTTTCTTGAAATTTACAAATTCAGCTCATAAAAATAATTAAAAATGTCCATCCACTTAAAGTATTAAATTCTATAAAATTCAGTAAGATGTATGCTTCCATAAGAATAATTAGATCAGATGAGGTTATTATAAAGGATTTTTACTCTTGCCCTCCCATGGACATGACATTAAAGGCTGTGCCTTTTATTTAGAGTGGGCGGTGGGGGAGTGGTGGTTTGCTAGACTCTTTCAGTGAAGAATGAAATAGTAAATGTTTTAGACTTTGCAAGCCATATGGTTTCTATTACAACTCCTTCTCTTTGCTATTTTCCTCTGAAAGTAAGCACAGGCAATCTGTAAACAAATGAGTATAGATGCATTCCAGTAAAACCACTGTTTGCAAAAGCAGGCACTGGACCCATAAACTCTGTAGAGTGTAGAATAATTTGTTATTAAGCAACCATTAAATATTTGTCAGAAGTATAAGAAATTATTCAGTGTTGATTATAGTGTGGGGATGGAGTAACAGAATCTTGTACTAGGAATACAATTTATTACTACTTATAATAAGTAATGAATACTTTTAGAATCAGCAAAGACAGTATCGACAGTTGCATTTTGAGGAAAAAAATAAGACTTCATACTAATTCTGGGTGGCTTCATTCAAATAAGTCATGTTACACTCTGTATTTACTGTGCTTTTAGAACAATTGCTGGTATTTTATTCTTGGGGCAACAACCAGAAGTGTAGTATCAGCATTACTAGTTTTACATAAGAGCTTGGTCATGAGCAAATCCTTAGATTTGAAAAGCATCTGGACATGAAGTGAAGGAGACAGCTTTGGCTACAGTTTGACCTTATATTCCAGAAGCAAACCTTGGCTGCATCCTGAGGGTATGCAGATTTTCGAATAGCATGTGGCTAGTCTGCTATTTCTCTGAAATCGCAGTTTTATATTATTGGGGCATTGACCATTGGCATGGTTTTAACTTAGATTAGGAACTGTCCTTACTTTTTTCTATCACATGGCATTCATAAACACAACTGAAAGGAGCTGGCAGTTTGCTGACGTTTGTTTTTGTTTGTTTGTTTGTTTTGCTGGTTGTCTCTACTGCCAGGTGATGAAGTTGGGATAGGGGGAATTTTGAGTATGGGGTCAGTGCCTAAATTTACCTAGCCCAGGTCTTATGATCTGAGGTTCTGCAACTTCATGATTCAGCTGTCAACAGACTCAGTACATTGTATGGCTGAAATCCTTGAGTTGTCAGGAGCTGAAATGAATGGACATAATTCACATGGGCGATTCATCATCCAAATTCTGTCGATAGAATGTATGAAAAGGAACATGGAGTTTGAGTCAGACCTTATTTTAATGAAAATAAAAGGAGAAACTCAGCTTGTGGGCACTGAATGACCCATCTTCTGCTTGAGTCCAGAATTCCAAGCAAGACATCCCTCCCACCTCATACCATCTCTGGAAACCTCCACTCCAGTTGATTTCAAAAAGCAGTTAAATGTAAAACTATGGTTTCTAATTTACTTCTAATTAGAGAAAAGTCCACTTAAAACATTCAGCGAAAATAGGCTTTATATTTTCAAGTACTGAATCGTGGGCTGGCAAATATATATTTAGTGAATAGGTATCTAATTGTTCCTCAAGTTGCTAGGAAAAAAGAATTAAACCATTTCCCTATTTTAGAGCAATTATAGTTATTTCATTGTCTAACGTGATTTCAATGAATTTCCTTATAAATATAATTGGACGTGTATATTTTTCCTCCCTTGAGCCACCCTTGAGAGGGGGATAAAGTGCTCTAGCGTCTGAATTTGTTTACTTATTCATCCACAAACATTTAAATGGGCACTCTGCAATATTACTAGTGTGGGACACATACTGAGAACACTTGAGTCTCTAAGCTGTGTGATTTTGGGCAGGCTGCTTCACGTCTCTGGTCTCCCATGTCTTCCTGATTTCATAAGAACACTGTTTACAGAAGTTCACAGCCACAGGATGATCCCAACAAGAATCCTTGACCAGAATCCTTCTTGTCTAGTTGCCTTCCAACCATTTTTAGCAGATTTGTAATGCCATCTGAAGTCTTTGAGTGCACAAACAACATCTCAACATTCTCAACAAGGTGTTTATGTCCTGGTAAAATCAGAGTCATTGAAATGAGCGAGAAACAGCTCTTGATTGTGATCATTGTTTCTCGCTTACATTACCAGTGAATTGGAAGAATGCATGGTATTGGCTCTAAGTCAAAGGCAGTTTCAGTTTCATAACATGTTCTTAGATTTTCTTTGCTAAAAAACTATTTCACAGTGGCAAGAAATAGAAGAAAAGGCAGGAGAGAACTATGCTTTTTTAAAAACTCATTTTAAGGGAGAAAACTATTCGAGAAAACTATTTGTACAACATGTTGCCCATTGATAATGCAGCAATGTTCAAATGTTTCTATTGCATTACTTCATCTGATTCCCTAAGGAAAGTCGTCCATTTCTCTATTCTTACCCTTGTTCAAAACAGCGCACGTTTATTCCCATCTCTGTTTGACTTTTGGAGATAAAGTCCCAAGCACCCCAGTCCAGGATCCTGCACTAGTAATTAATAAATGACTGTGAGCATTTCAAAATACAAACCATTATATAAGTACTTTGGGATAATGATGACAAGAATAACTCATATGGAAATGGGGAAAACAAATTAACTATTTCAAGTTCACTTACTATTTGCAAGCACTTTTTGGAGAATGTCTTAAATGTTGTCTTAGTCTGCTTGGGTTGCCATAACAAAATATCACCAAATGTACTCTCGTATTCTGGAGACAGGAAGTCCAAGATCTAGGTACAGCAGGATTTGGGGGTAGGGGAGGGCTCTCTTCCTGGCTTGCAGTTGGCAATCTCACTGCACCTTCATGTGAAGGGGTAAGATAGGAAACAGGGATATTGGATATTCTTCCTGTTTCTTATAAGGTCACCAATTCTCTTGGTTCAGATCTGCACATTATAACTTCATCTGACCACAATCACATCCTTAAATGTCCTATGGCTAGTACAATCACATGGCACACAGGAGCTTCAGCATGAGTGGCGGGGATGGAGGGGAGCGTAATAGTAGTGTGTGGTTAGAAATTCAACTATTGCTGGTCAAGAGCTTAGTTGTCAGTTGCACACTATGCTTTCTTGTTTCAACCTTTGTCATAGTTAGTCCACAAGCACTAGCAGTATTTCAAATCTTCCCCCTCTGAGTATCTTGGAATATGTGGACCCATTCAAGACAGGGCTTGGGGAATTCTGTCCTTGCACTTGTCAACATAAAAGATAGGTATAAGGATTGAACAAGACGGTAGACTCATAGATTGAGTAATCATCTGGCCTAAACATTATACCCAGGTTTTCAGATGGGTAAACTGAGGATCAAAAATATAAGAAGACTCATCCTAGGTTTTTCAGATTGTCACTGGTCAGTGTCACCTGACACCCATTATAGTGCTCAGCGAAGTGATGGCTGTGACAGTGCCTTCAAGGAAAGGTTCTTGAAATGAGCTCCAACTTCATGGACTAAGTTAACATCCACTAGGATATCTGCAGTTGCAGAAAGCATGAATTGACTCTGATACTGATCAGAAAGGTACCGGGGATCACAGATAAGTGAGGGAAGGAGAACTTGGTTTGGTGGCTCAACAGAGCACGAGGTGACTCCAACAACCTCAGAGTGCGAAGTACCCCCAGCCTTCCTGAGTATCACTACTCGGGAGGGCACAGCCCCTACTAGCATCACCTGCAGCCATTAAAGTCATTTAAACTGACCAGGATTTGCCCTTGTATCTTTCACGAGGGAACAAAACCCTACACCCGCATGAAAATGAGGGATATCCCCAAGTGAAAAGTGGTTAAGTGTAGGATATCCAAAAATCCAAACAAAGCACTGTGAATATCTGCTGTGTTCTCCAACCTAAGATCTCCTGTAATTGACAATACAAGTAAGTTCTGTCCCTGCTTTCCCTGGAGTCCTACTTGGAGGGTAAACTTTCCTGGATTACCCTTTTGGTGGGTGTGTGGCATTTCCATCTGTTTGCCCACTCTTTTCCCATTCAGAATGAGACCTTCCTTTATGCTGGCCCTGTGTTCCCATATGGCTCCCGAGGTAATGGCAACATGGGTGCTTCAGAATGGAATTCACCTATTTCAGTAGATAATACTGCAGGTAGGAAGGATATCTCTGTTGTTTTTCCAGCTACTCTAAAATGCAGACTTAACTGTGCTTCATGATCTGGCTCCAAGGAAGTTATATAGACATCTGAGTGTCTAGCCCCATGTGTAGGCTCTTCCACTCGAGGATCGGATGAAAAGAGAAACAACCATCTCACTGACTGGTTCCTTAAGTAGTGAGAGATGTATTTATCTGAACCCAAAGGAGAGTGCGTTGACACATGGTCCCAGATTATGCATCTCTCTTTTGCTATACAGTCCATGACAGACACCTGTCCCCAGGAGCATAGCCACAAAAGGAGATTCAGGGATGGTATTCTTGGGTGAGCTAGCCTTTGTACCTTTATCTTTATGCCCACGCCTCCATCGCCTTCATTTTTAGGATCAGGTTGCTAGTGTGTGTGGAACAGGAAGAGGCCCCGCAGAATGGCAATCTGGCTGCTCTCATGGATCAGTCTAAGAATATGATTAAATGATTCCTCTTGTATCTGGCAATCAAGAATGTCAAGGTGTGGTGGGTGGGTGCCTGGCTGGCCCATGAAGAGCACGGGAGTTGGGAATTAGTGGTGACCGTTAGCAATACTTACTGGTTCTACTAGTGGACAGGGAAAACCTAGGTCTATCTTGATTCATGTGCATGATCATTTGCCGATATACTTTTGAAACATCTGCCTGGACTAAGACCTTGGCCTGTTTCCATGGTTACATAGCAGCATGTTCTTCCACCTCCATCAGTGGTAGTTGCCAAGATGAGTGTGTGTGCTGTGAGTGTGCTCCAAGAATAGCTTGAATGCTGCTCCCTGGGCTCCTTGTCACTGTCCTCAACCAGGGTAACTCCGACCCAGTGGAGAGCAAAGTTCTCAGTTCTTTTAAGACAGTGGGGTTCCTGTGCCATGGCTTTGTCCCCACCCGCCACCTCAGCCTCTTCCCTCCTAAATGTCAACGACTGTTCCTTGGCCCTGATGTTGCTTGCTTTAGCTTTTTTTTTTTTTTTAAAGTACTTACACTTTTTTTTTTTTAAGATTTATTTATTTATGCATACAAGAGCTAGGGTACAGGCCAGAGGTACGGAGGGGTGAGAGGATTTACCAGAGACAGAGTGGGGAGCAGAACAGGCAGATCGACTGAAACACACTGCTGAGGAGAGCAGCAGGCAAGGCAGGAGAGGTCTGCTGCGCCATGTGGGTCCCCTCTCTGGCCAGGCGGCAGTGATCGAACTTGTGCTGCAGTGGCTGAGGTTTGCCTCATAGTGCGTTGCTTAACCCACCGCGCCACCAGGGAGGCCCTGCTTTAGCTTTTCAAGTTGGATTTGCTCAAACTTTTTTGTCATCTTTTTTGTCACCTAACTGCCAGATTCATTTCCTAAGATTCTTTATATCCTACTTCAGTTTGAGTCGAGAGCTTTGCTGGACCCATCCCTGGGGTTTGAAAGGAGTTAGATTTTAAAAAGTTCTAATATGTGACTTTACTGAAAATGTTCAGTACGTCGTAAATGTGAGAGAAGTCATTTTGAAGGGGAAGCATGAGCAAAGTCCTGAGGGAGATTTGTTCTTGGGGCGTTTTCGCTAAACCCATGCCATTAGGAGCTTCGAATATCCGAAGAATGCTCTATAATGTGCCAGAATACTCAAGTTACTAATTTTGTGTGGGTTTCACAGGACTGTGAACTTCTTGGCTTGCTATTTCTAGGCCATTTACATAAAAATGCATCTTAGTTGAAGAAGATTCTAATTTCAATTTCTACTTTACAAAGAAACATTTTTTGCTTCTTCTCCACTTGCTGAGGCAACAGTGTCTGGGTTTTTGCTCAAAAAAGCTACCAGTGTGGTCTCTCCATCAGGGCTTTCTAAAGAGAGTCTTTGCTGGGTGCGTCCTCCAGGTATTGACAAAGTAAAGGGCCATTTTAGTGGTGATGGCTAAGAAAGGACCGTCTCTCAGTGATCCACGCTCAAAGTGGTGATGATTCACTTATAGCCAACAGACATCAACTGCCTTCAGGAATGAAACTGGGCCTGTCAAGGCAGCTCTGCAGGGTGTCTACAAACAGGCACCTGTGATGTTTGAGCTGTGCCATGTCTTTCTTTCAAACCTGTTATTTCCCCTAAATCAAATACGTATTTCAGCACAGCCTAAAAATAATAAAAATAAAACTAACACAAAGAATGACAATTTCAGATGGTTCCGAGGGGACCCTACAGAACACTGCTCTAAAAAGCACAAAGAAAGGACAAAGAAGGTTTCCTTGAAATGGGCTTGTTTCTTAGTGATCAATGAGAAGCTGATAACTCAGCCTCGAGGACTTTTGCATGCAGGGATCTTCTAGCAGGGCAGCTCCCTTAAAGCTTCTTAACTGTCAGGATGCAGAAGCCTGAAGCTGTGGGGAGGAGCACCCATTTGCTGGAAGGGCTAAGGGATGTGCATCTTGACTCTAGTCTGCAAACTGCTTCACCTTGGCTATGCTGCTGATCTCAGGTGAGCATCTGTCTCTTCTGCCATTCCCTGGAAGCAGTGCTGTAGGAAAAGAAGTGTTTTCATCTATATATAAATGCACATTGAACCTCTACTACATGCCTGGCACCAGCATAAATCACTGGAGATGTGGGTAAAATAACCAAACCACATAGATCAGGCTTTACTCTTGTCCTTAGGAAACTTTCTGTCCAACAAGACTTGAGTACAAGTCATATTGTTGTAGTCCAGGAATCTGCAGAGGCAACTATCCCGTTGAGATTTAAATCAAATACACTCAAACTTCATGTTATGCTCAGTGAAAAATTCAGCACTCCCCCACCCTACTTGGTATCATCTAGAATTTTGCAGGAAATATACTTAATGTATTCTCTTGCATTCTAACTTTAGGTTCTCGGGTTTCATTATATTCATACACTTTATAGATCTTCCCACTGTGATCTCCTTCAGCCGCTCTGCATGCAGGTCATGTTCCAAACTTCCTTCCCCAGGGTTTCATCAGCAGGGGGTTGTGGTCCAGGAAAATGGTATGTGTGACTTGGATGACCAGACTAGCTGACAGCACAAATTGCTCTACATTTGAATATCTTTTCTTGTGAGAGAGCCTTTGGCCTTTGGCCGTAGCCCTTCCAGAAACTTCTGTCTGGCTCAGCTTTTCTGCAGTGTCTGCTTTACACTGAAGTTCTGATCCCCTTTCTTTGTTGGTTCAAATACTGGAGGTCTGGGCCTCTCTGGTGGTTCAAGGGGTTAAGATGCAGCACAATGAAGCTATCGGCAGCTACTGCTGTGCGAGTTCAATCCCGGGTCAGGGAGCTGACCCACATGGCACAGTAGAACTCTCCTTCCTGGCCCGCTGTTCCCCTCAGCAGTGTGTTTCAGTCAGTCTGCCTGTTCTGCTCTTTTCTTTGGTGAATCCTCTCAACGCCCCCCCTCCCACCTCTGGTCTTATATGCATAAATAAATAAATCTTTAAAAAAAAGAATGCCGGAGGCCTTACCTCCAAATCACAGAAGCCCCAAATATCTGACTTGTTTAGAGCAACTCTGGTACTTAGAGTCAAAGTAACTTTATTCTTGTGTTTTAGGCCTATCATTTTTATGGGGGTATCATTGGTTTACAATATCATATGTGATTTAGTTTACAATATCATATCATATCATATCATATCATATGAGAGGCTTGCCCCTCTTTAGCTATATATTCCCACACCCACCACCAAAGCACCCATAATCCTCCACCATGGCCCATTGGGTCCCCTGTCCCTTTTCTCGCCACTTTTCCCTTGTGGTAGCTTCAATTCTGCAGTCAGAGTTCTAGGGTTTGTTTTGATTTAGGTTTTGGGTTTTTTTTGTTTTTTCTTTTCAGTTTCCTTGTTTTGTGTCTCTGTGGAGAGGAACGGTGTGTACACCCATTTCCATAGTGTTGGCTGTGATAAACCCTTAAGCCAATGTGAGCCGTTAGTCTCACGCAAGATGTCAGCTTGTGGCCCATCAAAAAATGCTACTTACAAACCCAGAAATCCCTTCATTTACTCTTGAGTACCTTTTCTAAGTTTCCTGACTAGGCACTGCTTTCAGAATAAATGCTGATACCCAGCAAGGCTCCTTTGGCAGACCCAGTGCTTGGGAGGCTGTGACTGCCCTCTGGAAGATATAGGGGTGAGTACAGCCTCCAGTTATATTAGCCCGGAGGCCCACACTGGCCTGTGGGGGATACCCACCTTCCGCCCACCGGCTCAGAGTGTTTTATCAGCACCTCACTAATGTGCTTTCCCGTGAAGGTCAGAAAGTTAAACACCTCACTGGTTTACTGGGGTGCATAGTTCAGATCATGATCTTATCACTGGGTCTCTTTTTCCCATTCCAGTTGTTTTGTGAGGCCTTAGAATTGTTCACTTGGTGGGGGAGAGGGACTGTTTGCAGGAGGCTAAAAAAAATTTAAAAAATTAAAAAATCCAGCCATGCAAGGCACAAGGTCCAAGAAGATATTGCAATTCGTGTCCTGAATATGGAACCCACCTCCCATCCCATTGCAGTCAGAACACTTCCTCACTAACCAAATCTCTATAGTTTTTCTGGTTCCTCTTTCTCAGGCATCAAAGTAAAGCCTGTGTTTGAGCAGGTGGCTGTCCAAGGAACCTGTTGTTTTTCCTACGTCCCATTCACATATAATAGAGGGCAGCAGCCTTTTAAAGGACACACTGCACTTAAAAGGAAGGGGCTGTGTTGGAAATGAATCTGCAGCTGGATCCTTGATCTCCAGGTGCAAGGTAAACACCTTTTCCAGCGTCTGAAGGCATGGATGCCAGAATGTATGATTTGTTCAGTTTCTCACCTATAAAGCAGACTCTTCCAATGGCAGCGTTATTGAAATTTGGGGTAATTCTTGGTTGTGGGGATGGCCTGTACCTTGTAGGACCAATCCCACTAGATGCTGGTAGCACCTAACTGCCACTTAAATGCGACCACCGTGGTCTCTTCAGACATTGTTAAATGTCCCTTTGGGGCAAATTCTCTCTTGTTCCAGTTGAGAACCATGGCTGGAAAGTGAGAGTAATACATCTCTCTGTGCATTGCTGGGGGAATGTGTGCAAGTGGAGACCAGACAACCATGGTTGTGATGACTGGGAGGCCACAGTGTTTACTCGCAAGCCGATCATTAGTTCAGACACAAAACTAGCAATGCAGGAAGGGTCTGAACAAAAGCATAGGAGGCTCCTTCTCCTGGGGGCCCTGGAGCCATTGAAATGGGAATATTATTTGGCAAATGTGCAGGTCTCCTAGAGCCCTGGTGCCTTGGAGGTGAAGGCCTACCCAGCATCTTCCCTCATTGCGTCTCTGAATGTCAAGATTCGAATGGTGAGGGTATTCTGTCTTCCCAGAATAGTGCCTGGCACCTAGAAGATGCTAAGGAAATGTCCAGGGAGGGAGAAAAAAGGATGCCCTCCAAGATAGCTCATGGCCCAGTGGTCACATAGTCATAGGCTGAACCCCAGAAACCCCTTAACTCCTCACTTCTGCCCCAAACTGGGCCTGTGTCTCACAGTCTGTGAACTGTGAGAGGCCGGTAGCCATTTTCCTGCCTTGGCTTCCTCCTCTGTAAGCTGTGGATGTAATCAGGGCCTACCTCGTAGAGTTGTGACATGTGAACAGTATGTCCCTGGTACCTGATGTAAGGACTATTTCTGTTTTCCTTAGCGTGTGAGATGGATGGGCTTTGGAGTCTAGGTGTGGAAGGTTGAGTTAATCATGGTCTCTTCTCGACAGGTTCTCATCATGGACCTGGACAAGGCTGGCTCTCCTTTTAAGTTTGTATTTAATCTTCTTTCTTTCATTTTCACCCCCCTTCTCCATCTATAGAAAATCATTCTAATGCACTTCTTGAGTGTCTTTTCATTGTGGATGTTCTTAAAATATGCTTATTGTTTCTTCTGCACAAATCTTTAATTTTTTAAGGGTTGTTAGTATGCTGTATTTGATTTTTTCTCTTACCCTTTTTTTCTCAGCCTATGACTGCTTGTTCCTATAGTCCTTTGCAGCTACATCTTGGTCAGAGATGTCCCTCAATGCATTTTACCTTTGTATTCTCCCTGTGATAAGTGCCAATGTATCTAATTCCCCACAAAGAACACAACCATGACAATCCTCCTATGGGCAGCCCTCAAGATGGGTGTGGAGAGTGGCTAAGATCTATGCGGGCCCCACATTCTGTCCACACAAAAGCTGGAATCAGACAACATTCCCTAAATTCTCAGTGTCTCTATGCTGAGATTTCTGGTGCCTTCAGTTTCAGAGCAGGAATACCCGTATGTACAGAGCATGACCATGATAAATCCCCTCTCCCTTGCATTCTTCTGTGCCGCCTACTATTTGTGCAGCTGTTCCCACGACAACCTCTATGTCCGTCACTCTCTAGGAGGAAGACCAGACTCAGCTTATAGTCTACAGTTTATTTTAGAAAAGATTTCTAAGCACACTCAGCCGGGGAAAATGAGCTTGGTGTCAAGTCTAGGGGGAATGGGGTACAAGCGCCCAGAGTCCTTGCTGGTAGAGTGGCCTCAGATGCACCTGGCTCTCCTAGCCAAGAGCTGTGATCATACCTGCAAAGTATTCTCAGGAGGGCAAGTGCATTAGAGACACAGTGTGCAGGGTTTTTATGAGGGCCAGTGATGGGGGCAGCCGATGCCTGGGGTGTGCCAAAGTTCCAGAAGGAAAACAGATCCTCAGCATGAACCCTATTCTTTGGACAGTTAGGGGACAGTGATTCATTCTTATCAATTCTGGAAACGGTTGGGGACCTAGCCAAAACCCAGTTCCCTGAAGCCATCTTAGAACTGGAAGGAAAAAACAGTCAAATCATGGAAACTCTTTCCTGCATGTGTATGTTCGTCAACCATCAGTGCACACATGGTAAAGTAGAGGACAATGTTTTGTGTTTAAATGAGTAAATTGAGGCTTAGAGAAGTAACCTGCCCCCAGTCACAAGCTAAAAAGAAAGTGTCATGAGCAGGCACTCTCTCCTTTTTAAAACCACCTTCAAAACTGTCTCTGCCACTTATTTAGGCTTGTCCTAGTAAGGAGACACAAAATTTGATCTTCACTGAAAATAGCTTGGCCTGTTAGTTCCTTATTTCGGAAACCGTTTCTGAGAAGAACATTAAGTTATTAAGTTGACATGAATCCAGGGTGGGGCCATCGCTAGTGGCCTAGTAAAGGACACTTCCTTTAAGCTACTTCTGTGATATGGATCTTGAAATACAGACTGCAGAAGCTGAAACTTTCATTACAACAAAATATAAAGTTGGATAGTTCATTCTCAGTCTGTGATCAATTTTGACAATAAATGGCATCTCTTTTCTGAAGTTTTCTCTGGTCAAGAAAGAATGACTCACTAGACAGTGAGTTCAGGCTTTGCTTCCACTATAGATACAGCACCAGTGATTACAAATACTATGCTTGCCAAATGGTAACTAACTAGAAAATGGAGCAGACATTGAAACTAAGCAGGTGCCAAAGTCATGGCTTATCCATGTGCTCTCCTGTCACCCCAAAAGACAGATCTAGTGCTGATGAAAATTAACCAGGTTGGGGAAGCAAGTGACCACAAACTAAGCAGGAGAACAAAGGACAAGGTTGGTGGTGGACCCACTTGGAAACTAGTTCATCTTAGCCTGGCTGAGCATTGACCAGCCTTGTCTTTGTGTCCAATCTAAAATGAGATTAACAGTTTCTTCTCTTCTAACTGGATAGTATCATCTTAGAAGTCATAGAGAACAACAAATGTATAACTAGTCTCAGTAGTTAAAAAGGACTTCTTTATCACTCCCTTAGTGTGTGTGTCTGTTGGCAGGAAGGTCTTTTATCAGGGAATGATGTGAAAATTCCAGGGGAAGTCTGTGCAGTGGGCAGCTGGATAAAAGGGTGAATCCATGTCTATCCAATGTCTGGAATCCCAGAAGCCGCTTTTTGCAAAAGTATCTCCCCTTATAGTTTTAAGATGGCGACAGCAATCTTTCACCGTACTCTGAGTGTGAAATACCTTGGGAAAAATAGCTGCCCTTTTCATAGCTCAAAATGATGCCCAGAATCACATCTCATTGCCTGTGTCTGACCTCTGTTGGCTGGCATCTCCCCCATCAGCAAATCTGTGCTACCTGGACATGCCAGTGTTCACTGGCTCTACCCAAGTCACGTGCCACCCTTGTAACTCAGGATGGAGCCAACAGTGTCAGGACCCCTTGAGAAGGCAGTGTGAGGTCTAGGGGTCTCCACTGGCCGATACCAGAAAAAGGGCCAGTGCATGGAGAATGAAGTTGTTGCTCCTCAGCCCCTCTGAACCCTGCATATACACAAAAGAATGCGATGGAGACGTCGTAGATCCAAGAGGCATCGTGCCCACAGCCGGCTGGAGAGTAATGAACAAAACCAAGATGTACTTTTCTGACCCTTGCGTTTGAAGGGGATGGGCAGCTCCCCACAGACTCACGCCATTTATTAAGCATGTGGACAGGAAATGCAATTCAGCCAGCCCGGGACTCCCTCATCTCCAAACTCATTTAAGGCTTTACTTTTCAGCTCTTGTCATATTGGCCCACTTAGGGCAGGGTAACTCTATAAGGCAATTACGAAGATAGGATTTAATTTGTTTTGGTTGCGAATCAAGGTATTTGCTGCAAACCTGGCCAGCAATGCTGATGGACATTAATGACTGAAACCCTGTGATTAAAACATCTGTCACTGTCAAGTGGGGTCGATGCAGGGTGGGGATTGGCTCATCCATGGGGACGCATTGAAGGCCAGGAAAGCCAAATTACCCACACGTAATGTTCCCCTAATCATTAGGGGATGGGACTGACAGTGATGGGTCACAACACGCGCCGGTGAACAGTAATGAAGTCACTACCACATCAGTTCAGCATAGGTTTTTCGGGCTAATTAGCTAGACAAAAATGTTAATTTAATCAGAGAAACATGTATTCATTAAAGGTGTGTAAGCGAGCTGGAGGAGAAAATTGGCTCAGTCATTGAGGAGGTAAAATTATAGCTGCCACAGAGTCATCTTGGCTTCGCAAAATCATCCCTCAATTTACTGCATGGCTTAGAAACAGGCTGGGTAGGCGACAGCGTGTCACATGGTCTTTTTCTGCAGCTCCAATTCTTGTAGAGAGAGACTCTGCAGAGTCATGTAGTATAAAAAGCAAATGCTTACCTCATTTCATCCTTAGAGGATTAATTAATTCCTCTAGAAATGTGCTGCTTTGATTCAGAGAATGTCAGAAGAGAAACAGTTCTCAGCCTTACCTTATTCATACCATTCTATTTATAGAAAGAAAAATGAGGCACAGAGAGGTTATGTCACTTGTGTAGGTCACATAGCATAGCACATTTTCATTTCTACTTTTGGCACATGACCCCCTGTGTCATCAGTGAAATGTAACTTGTGAATTAAGTATTGCAAAAACTATTCCCCCCTTTTGTCAGTAGGGTTCAAAAAGCCTCACTTTTCTTACAGACTTCTTACAGAGAGACACACATCACTAAAGATTATGATCCTGCCATAGTAATCATGAAGAAAATTAAAAATCTACGTGATGGACAAATAGAATTTGATGGTTTATTTCTTGGCCTTGGATGATGCGTGAGAAAGACTGGAAGCAATTAGTCTATTTAGATATCAGCTCCTGCTATGTCAAGTACTAAAATTATTTTCTGTGTGTTCTGCTGACTATCTACTTGGCAAGGGATATAGAGACATGGGAGTTTCTTTTCAAGTTCTCTATCTCATTGTCGGCAAATGTCACCAGAGTTCAAATATGCTAATGCCTGTGAGTTACTGGCCACTTGACAAATTTATTATTTATCCCCCACCCATTTATTAATCCTACCAATATTTATTTTATTTTTAAAGACCTGTTTACTTATTTTAGCATAGAACAATTTAGGTGTAGGCTCAAGGTGTGAAGGGTGAAAGGATTCATCAAAAATAGAGTGGGGAGCAGAACAGACAGATCTACTGAAATACACTGCTGAGAAGAGCAGCAGGGGAGACAGGAGAGGTCCGCTGCGTCATGTGGGTTAGTTCCCAGGCCGGGGATAAAACACAGGCTGGAGTGGCAATAGTGTGATAATGCTGAGACTTCACCCCTGCACCACCAGGGAGACCCCCTACCAACACAGCTAAAGAGAATCTTGAGGTAGGGGAACTTACTCAATTTAGTCCTTTGGAGAATGATCAGGCTTGGGAGGAAGTCTCTTGACTCCAAGTGTTGGTTCAAATTATTTTCTGTCCAAAATAATTGCTTTTCATTCTCTTCTTGAGCTAGTGACCATCTGTTCATCTCTCAGTACTTGTTTGATGAGTCTTTCCTCTCAGGAACCATCCCTGGCCCCCACACCAAGTAGGAAGCCTGGTGTCATCTGCTTACTCTCACCAAGAATGTTCTCACTCAGACTGGAAGTACGACCCGCCCTTTTCACTGAACCGCACTTGCTCAAAATGTGGTGCAGGCACAGCCCACGACCCAGTAGCCTGGGTTGTAGAATACAGGCTACCAGAGGGGTGGGGTATGGGTGGGGAGCAGAAAGCGGAGAGGCCCAGTGGACTATGGTGGAGGACTATGGATGTTTAGGGGGTACGGGTGGCGACATACATCTGAGGAGCTGTGAGCCAGTGCCCCTAAGTGTTGTAAACCAACAACAATAAAAATAATACAACTTAAACTTTTTAAAATTCAAATTTGTTGGTTATTCCCCAGACTTAATCAGGAGGAAGGAAAGATAAAGTAAATTTTACAAATTTCCTCACTGATTCTTATACAGTCTGTGGTCTGAAAACATCCTGCTATCTTTCCAGCTCTCTAAAACATAGATAAATGAAACAGTGTGCATTTGTTGAATGAATTAATGATCGAATGAATGAATTCTCATGCTAAGAAATCAATAATAAGATCACAGGAACATGACTTTAACTGATAGCTTTGACCGTACAGGATCTCATTTCTTATCTGAAATGCTGCAGAAGCTTAGAAGTACTCAGAAGGGGAAGTTAGAGCTGTGGAAGAGCCTCTCACTTACCACTGTGGCTGAGATACAGGGTGGGGGTGCAGAGGCTTGCCTGTGACCCAGTGCTCATACAGAACCCCTATATTCGCATGAGGTTGTGGCCCTTCCTGTTACCTTGGCCCCCACCTCCTGGTTCACCCCATGGGGGTACCTGGCTATTCTTGCTGTCACCCCTTCCAAGGAAAGGTCCAAGTGCTCTCCCATTTTATAAAGACTTAGAAATAAGCCCAACTTTTGGTAGTTCCAAGATAACCAGCTCCCTGGAGACTATCCTTTATTGCTGAGCAGTCCAGTTGATGGGGTTTCCCATCAAAATGGGAGGTGCTGCTGAGTTGTCCCATACAGCTGAGAAGGCCAGTGGCCTCATGCAATGGGAGCTCCTCATGTCTGGAAAGGGGCTAATTCAGTCCACTGCCTTGTATCTTATTCATCCCATTCAGGCATCACCATTGAGGCATCACCTTGGTGTTCTAGTGGAACTTCAAACATGTCACATTCAATGAACTGTTGAAAACTGGCTCCATTCTGAAAAGTAAAACTCATGGAGTGTTGGATTTGATGTCTTCCTAATAAGCATTTTCAATAGTTAGTGTATGTTTTATATATTATATTACATCCTAGTGGCAACTCAGTTCTTCTGCAGTATTATCTCTGACCAAACAGGTTTGATACATTTTCTCTGTTAATATCTTGCCCAGAGCTATTGGGTTATTTTTAAGAAATGACAGATGGTACAAAGGTTGCTGAGAGTGAAACTAAAGTTTCCTTGTATGCCTGGCAAATTTTATATCATTTAAATATTGTTCTATTGCTGTGATTAAACAATACCAACAACAATTAGCATCTAAATTTTATATATTTTTTCAAGAAAATCAAGTCCTAATAACAGATGGAAATGATTGATATTTATTTAGCTACAAAAAGAAATCCCAATGATGGTTAGATGCTTAAATCTGGACCAGAGAGGAGATAACTGCTGGTGAATATTTACTATGTGGGATATATATTGATAAATATATCAATATGCATGTATATATGCACACATGTCCATGCATGTATATGCATTACATTGTTTACAAAGCACGTGTGTTGTGTGTATATATGTACATCTATGTATGTGTGAATGTATATATGGGTATGTGTATGTATGTATCTGTAGTATGTGTGTGTGCTTTTGTGTGTGTATGCATTTTAATTTTGGAAATGACAGTTTTGCAATCAGCACTTTGATCTCCATTAAAAAAGGATGTTTGAATGAGCCCTCCAAATCGTTGCAGCTGCACATTTACTGGGCTTGGAGCTGAACAGCTAAGAGACTTCCAGTAGCCTAAAGATAATGACATGCAGAGGGATTGAAGGCTTTTGTGTGAGTGTGCAGCCGAGCCCATGCATTGGGAGGCTAGATTTGTAGGCTGGAAGTGGCACCTCACTTGATTGAGAGTTGAAGGATCTCCACAAGGGTTCTGAATTAGAAGAGCATATTTGCCAGGTTTAGGGACAGTAGGAAATTGAGCATTTTTAGAAGCGATAAATGAGTTAATGTAGTGTTCAGGACAAGCTGTGAGTTGGCCTCTCAAAGGAGGCTTGTTGGAATAACCTGCTACAGGAATTACTTGCGCCTTCCCTGCGGTTCTCACCATATGCTCCTGCTTGCTAGTGGATTCACCGGCATCTCCCAGCTTTAGGACCCATTATTCTGTGAGGTGGACTTTGGCTCCATTTTCTGTGTTTTCAGGTGGGCAATTTATAGCAAAGGAGGGATGTCAAAGGGAAGCTAAGTAAAATGCAAAGATCTCTCGAAAAACGATTTCCATGCACAGCAGCTGGAGTCTGTAGCAAAATAATAGAAAGGCAGGGTCACCCCAACTCTCTCCTGTCCCCCAAAGCTCTCTATCCATACCCTAGCTCCTGCCAAGCCCTTCCAGTTCCATCCGTGTGAAGGACATGGGACCTTCACTGTACTTGTTGGCAATTCGTCATTTCATTACTTCTCTCGCCTTCCATTTTCTCTTGGGGAGCCCTAACCAAATTGTGTTTTGCTTTCTCCATTTTAAAACAGCTCTCGCACCCCTTATGTCACCAAGTATAATGATGACAGCCAAGTAGACAAATGGGAATTACCGCTGTCGTAGCAATCACGCCAACAATAACAGCTCTCAGTGACTGAATCCACTGTGGGTGGCAGGCACTGCTTAAGCTTTCCTGGAATTGATTCTTTAACTTAATCTTCAATTAAGAGGGCTTGAAGATGAGAACTGTTAAGGAAGTTGTCCAAAGTCACAGTGAATACTCAACCCAGACAATCTGTATCCACGGACCATACTCCCAGTCACAGGCTCTCCATCTTGGGAGGTGAAAAGTAAGGACAGCAGCAGCTGACCTGCATGGAAAGGTAGAACATGCCTTCAAGTACCTTGATATTGAAGTTCAATTTATACAGCAGCTCAAAGATGTCAGTTCTCTTTGAGGAAGCGCATGTTCAGAGAGGTGATAAGTTGCCCCTTGTCTTATAGTCAGGGGATAACTGGAGACATGTACCCTTAATCAGGCAAAGACTTTCATTTGGTAACTCTAGGCTTGACACCTGGAAGTATTGCCAAAGTCTTTTTGCAGTGATTGTCCCACTGGTCCTGGCAGAGTCCAGTCTGTCCACATTCTCACCAACCCTCCTCATTCAAACACTGAATATTCACCAGAGTGCTCATGAAGTTTGTTTCCTGGAAGATTCCTCCTTGGGGAAACTAGCCCTTTTCTCAAGAGAAATGGGTAGTTCCTGGCTTGCTTTCTTTATGTGGGGTGCTGTTTCAGAATCCTTTTTTCTCTGATTCTTCCCCTGGGAACCCCTTAGGACTTTTTTCATGAGCATCTCCCTCACGGCAATGTGTTAGTGTCATAGGTCGACACTGGTACATGTTTGCTTTATGTCCATTTCTGTACTGTGTGTGTGCCTTTGCTTCATGCACAAAATGAACCAGAAACTCTGACCACCAACAACTGAGTCCCATTTTGTGGGGGTGATAGACGCTACATCCCCGGTGAGACTGCATTTGTGAGTTTCTCTAGTCCCTGATTTCTTATCTTTTTGGCGTGAACTGTTGAAAAGTTTGGCACAGTAAGACTTTTGATTAAACTAAGAGCTCAGTGTGCAGTGTGCTCCACTTAATTAGCCAGGAATCTTGGAAATTTGTAACCTTACTGGAGATCTTGCCTGGTTATACAGACTGCTCTAAATCAGTAAGTAAATAAATACATAAACAAACCTGTAAATGATTAAAATTTGCCTCATAACTTCTGCTCTATCTTTTGGGTCCTGGAATACATAGGAGACCCATCCTAAGAAGTCGACTGTTTTTTTCTTTAAATAGAGATAAAATTCAAATAACCTAAAAAGAAGTCCCAAAAAGCGAACAATTCATGCAAAGATGTGGTATATCTACACAACGGAACACTAATTAGCTATGAAATAAAAAGGTGAACTCTCACCATTTGCAACAATATGGGTGAAACTGAAAGGAAATGATACTAAGGGAATTAAGTCAGAAGGTGAAGGACAAATACCCGATGATTTCACTCATATGTAGAACATAGAGACAAAAGAACAGACAAGCCTAAACCAAAACAAATCCTAGTGATATGAGTGCAGAACTGAGGGAAAAGGGAGATGAAGGTGGGAACAAAATGGGGAGCAGATCCAGTGGTCTCTGATCACTACAGGTGCTTAGGTGTTAGGTGGGGTGTGGTGACCTACCTCAGGGGAGGTGTTAACCTGTTCCCCTAAATCATATGGAGCACTGTAAACTAATGTTACCTGAATAAAAGTCTTTAAATGAACAATTCAGTGACATTTAGTATATTTAAAATGAGTAAATGCCATCTCTATCTAATTCTAAAACATTCTCATCACCCCCTCAAAAAAACCAAAACCCCACACCCATTTAGTCATGCCTCACAGAAACCCCAGCCCCTGGCAACCAATGTACCCATCTCTATCTCTGAATGTACCTCTCCAAATACTTATGTAAATGCAGTTATGCAGTATGAACCCTTTCGTATCTGCCACAGTGCCCTTGCTGTGACATGTGTCAGCACTTCATTTCTTTTTAGAGCTGGATAATATCCCTTCTCATGGCTAATGCCATCTTTTTTTGTTTATTTATCAGTTGATGGACATATGGGTTGTTTCCCCCTTTTGGCTATTAGGAATAATGCTGCTATGAATGATTTGTTTGCCTTTTGAGTGGGCAGATGTTTTCAGTTCTCTTGGGTACAGAGCGGATTGTTCAATCATAACTCTAGATTTGACATCTTAAAGTACTGCCGAAGTGTGTTGCACAGTGGCTATACCAATTTGCATTCCCACCAGCCATGCCAAAGGTTCCAATTCCTCCTCATAATCACAACACCCATCATTCATCTTTCATTGTTTCCCATGAGTGAGAAGTGCTATCTCCTTGTGGTTCTGATTTGCACATCCCAAATCCAATGTCAAAGAGTGTTTCCCATGTGGGTTGACCATTGGGTATATCTTCTTGGGAAGGAAGTCTTTTGAATACTTTCCTCACCCCAACCCTTTTGAATAAACAGATTGTCCTTCAACTGTTGAGTTGTAAGAGTCTTTGCTGTATTCTGGACTTGTGTTGTGCCAGTATTCCCTCCCGTCACTCCATTGACGGCATCCTTAAAGCACAATGATGTGATTTTGGGAGGTGCAGTTCATGGATTCTATTTTTCTTTTGTTGTTAGTGCTTTTGGGATAACCTCCAAGATCCATCAGTGTTTTAATGGACTTCTTGCAACTGTGAAACTTATCCTAAAGAATTGAAACTAGACTGGTTAGAGTGGGAGCAGACTTGCAGCTGCATCCTTCACAGTTCACATCACTGGACACCTCTGAACACAGGAAGACACACTGAGCAGCAGACAATGAACCTGCAACAAGCAGGGCACACTTGTCATAGGCTCAGATTTGGAGGCAAACAAACCTGAGTGTGTATCCACCACTTACTTGCTAACTGTGTGTCCTTGAGGAAGTTAATGAACCTCTCTTAGTTGCCTTCTTCTGTAAAGGGAAGATGATATGATGGTACTTCCGGAGGACATTTTGTCAGTAGCTCAGTACAGCTTGGCATCCGAAGTGTGTGCTTGACAGATGTGACAGCTATTTCATTAATTACTTTATCCTTTGCTCATCAGACCTTAGGGCATACCACTAAAATAATGCTCATTCCCACATGCAGCAGTTCTGTATTATCTGGGCAATAGTTCTACATTTTGAGTGTGACTCCTTGAAATATGATTGCACAGATATACCTCCTACATTTGCTAGCAAGCGTGGCTGCGTCTTTCCCTGTGGGTTTTTATAATGAGAGGCCTATCGGTCACCTGTGTGAGTGCAGGGACAGTTCCCCTGGAAACGTGTGTGGAATTCAGCCAACGCTGCTTCCTGACCTCTGCTCCCTGCAATTGATGAGTAAGACGTCATCACACCTCCAGGGTTAATTCTGTGCTCTCCCTGCATGCTGCAAATGTGTAAATTTGCACACAGTCACCCAAGTGAGAAATGGCTGATTTGGATGGAAGGAGTGGTGTGTGTCTGTGCACTGTCACAAGGTCACTTAGGAACTTGGAGAAGAGCTATTTCTCTAAGTGCGGAGCAGCAGGTTGTGTATGAGAGCTGGTAGATTCTAAATCCAACAGTCCTCCTGGGCCCAAGTGATGGTGTACTTTCTTAGTGGCAAGAATAGTTTTAGAGTTCAGTAGGAAGGAAAAAAAATTGATTGAGCTCAGAATGTGGCAATAGGATTGTTTTTCAGGGAGAGCAGTGATTGAGTGATTCTTCTACGAAAGCATGCTTTGTTGTTCTGTATTTTCTGAGCTAATGAAATACAATCAGATCAACTGAGTGTCTTCTGCAGGTGAGGCTGAGGAGACTTACAGGAAGCAAGGACTTGAAAACCTGTCTTAGCTTTAGGAGTCTGCCTGCCAGAGTGGAGGCATTGGGTGGAATCAGAAGAATCTGTTTGCAACCTCAGCTCCCTACCTCTACAGCTTTCAGATGTCCCCACCTATTTGGAAGTCAGTTTTCTTAACTGTATATTGGAAAACTTGGAGCGAAAAAATTATTTTGTTCATTGTTACATCACTTCATATTTCAAACAGCAAGACTCTTTCTGCAAGCACAGGATAAAACTCAGAAGTACAAGAGGATATGTCAGCCCACAGTATAGATGCAGTGCCGCTTTCCATAAGATGGGATGAGAATTCACTTGAGATTTTCAGGCGTCTTTGTAACTGTCATCTGTAATTTGGCATTCCCCAGCTGTTGATCCCCTTCTCCTTCAACTATAACTGCTTGGAAATTTATTCCTTCTTTAAGTTAATAATTATCTTCCTCACTTACTTTGTATCAAGCACCATGCAAAGTATGGTGATAGGATAGAGAATAGGACAGAAAATGTCCCTGCCTTCATGAGGCTTATGTTAAAACAGGACAGATATAAACAAGAAAAAAAGAGAAAAGGATTTCAGATTGTTGTTGGCATTAGGAATTGGTAGCAGAGGTGTAGCCAATGAGTGAGAGGGTCTACTATAGAGGATATGTGTTCTCATGCCCGGTGCCTTCCCTTCTGCCTTGTGCCTTATTTGCTTTTAATACATACCCACATTTAAGATGAATATTGCAAAGAACAAGAGCAATTTCATAAACCCTTGGGAGAATGCCTGGCTAAATTCTTGGTGGGAATGGTTCAGTTCTTCCCATGGCCACAGCAGTGCGTGGTGCAGGCAAGGGCGTCACTGCGTGAGCCTTTGTCCCCATATCTGGGACTAAGTGTTAGAAGATTGTTTTCACTGATTAAAGGCTGAACTCGTAGTCATCTCTTTGCAGTTCGATTTTCAGGTTTGTATTTTACCCACTATGGCCCCTGCTGATTGGGTATGGATAACACTCTTGTGCAGGTAAAGACCTCAGGGCTAGGAACCTATCCAGTTGGCAGCACTAATACACTGCATCACCGAGAGTCACTCAACATCTCTGGGCTTCACTTCCACAGGGAT
Organism: Galemys pyrenaicus; assembly: GCA_019455555.1. Taxonomy (NCBI): domain Eukaryota; kingdom Metazoa; phylum Chordata; class Mammalia; order Eulipotyphla; family Talpidae; genus Galemys; species Galemys pyrenaicus. The sequence goes on along the minus strand of JAGFMF010011733.1, from coordinate 226,346 downwards.
GAATATAAGGGGTCATCTGACTGCTGTGCCTTCTAGATTCCATCTCCTGTGCCAGGGTGGAATGGACTGCGGGGGCTAGGGCCATGTGGATGGTGGATTCCACTGGGCAAAGGAGAAGGGAAAAGACAGCCACCTGAACTTGAAGATAAACCACAATTAAGTCATCTTTGCAAGTTCTTAGCTAGCTGCAAAAATCTTATTCTAATCAAGAATCTGTTTATTGAGATTTCTGCATTCTAAACATCAGACTGAAAAAATAGGTATATGTGCTGATTTTGAAGTTCCCTCCACGTTTGCAAGTCTCCCCTCCCTCCCTCCC